>WBMV01002010.1:418613-508587 GCA_013396655.1 Campylorhamphus procurvoides | reverse complement strand
CCCGGACGGGCCGTGGCGCCCGGGGAAGCCGCTCCCAGGGCTTTGTTACCCTGCCGGGTGTCCCCGGGCAGGGCCTCGGGCACCCGCGGTGCCGCCTCGCCCCGAGGCCTCGGAGCGGGGCCCGGCCCGGCCGGAGGATCGCAGGGGCGGTCCCGCCTGCGGGCTGTGCCCTCGCTGCCCCGGAGCCCCTCGGGGTCGGTGACCCCCCGGTGTCCCCCCGGGCTGTGCGGTGTGGGGGCGGCCCCCGGCGCTCCGGGCAGACCTGCTGGAGCAGTCCCGTAACCAGCATCGCTGGGGAAACCTGCGCGGCCCCCCGAGCGAGAGCCGGGAGCGAGGCGAGGTCTGAGCGTTTCGTGCACAGTTGAGGTGTTTAAAAATAACCCCGGTGCCGGCTGGCTCCTGCCGCGCGGGCTTAATCCGCAGGCTGCTGGAAGCTGCCGTGTAAAACTGTGGCAGCGCTTTGGGTGACTGAAGGCAGAGCTGGCAGATCCGAACAGGCGGCCCTGTCTGGGGTGCACTGAGTAGCTTTGGCTCCCTCAGGCCTCGGATGGTTTGGGTTCCGCAGCTGAATACGAAATTATTTCCCTGGAAAGTCAGGATGTGGAGACCCAGCGCCGGGGTCCCCAGCTTTGATTTTTTGGCTGAGTTTTTGTTTACTGTTGTTGTTTATAGTAAACAGCGTGCACTGAGTGGCTGGGAACAGCCATGTGGTCGCTGCTCTTCGCAGCCAGTAATATTGGGGGAAAATGTTCTCCCACCTCGGTTCAACGCCGGAGCGACGGCGTGGGCTGGGCTGGGCTGCGCCTCCTCCTCCTCCTCCTCCTCTTGCCTTCCTCTCCTTGCCCTCAGACTTCTGCTGGCCAGGCTGTGCTGTCCCCACTGGCCGGGCATATTTACAGTATGGGATGGTGCTTCATCCCAGGCACTGTCTTCTGGCTTGGTGAATTTTATTTGGGGAATAAAATCGAGCTCGTGGGGCTCAGCTTGGGTCAAGCTGCCGTGGGCTGCAGCCTTGCAGGGCCTGCGTGTGCCGTGGGTAGTTCAGGGTCTGCCCAGCAGATGGTATGAAAATGCAGATGGAAGTCAGGGAGCCTCTTACAACAGACATGAGGGAAATGTGGGTATTTGTGCTATTTAAAGTATTTATTTAATTAAAGGTTGGAGTGGGTTTTATTTGAGAGAGATATGCTGAGCCTCAGTCCTCCTGGTCTGGTATTTGCATCTCAGCAAGTGACAACTCTGCATCTTGATAATCTGCTTTTCAGTGAAATATTGGTTTGAAATAAATCAGGTGATTAGCTAATTAAAAGAAAGCAAATGCAGAGTTTAGAACAGGAGACCCAGTGGCATCCCCGGCAAGTGGTGCCCATGCTTTTCCTGTGCCTAAAATTGTAATGAAGTTTAACTCTTGAGGCACTTGTCCGGAGACCTGATGAATTTTGCAGGACACTTTGGTGTCTTCAAGTGAGAGATGCTGTTAGGATATGAAATTATAATGTTATTCATCAAGGAGCTATGATTTGGTCTAGGATGTGAGTGCTCTGGGAGCTGTGTCCCTGCCCTATGTCTAATTTAAAGGAATCCCTGAATCTTTGTTTCATGGCCTCAGACCCTGAGGACCCCCAGAGATGTCCTCATTTTTCCCAGCCCTGAGTGAGGTCAGGTACACATCTAAACCCTTCCTGAGTAATGGTTCTTCTTTTAAGACTCTTCCTGCTGGCTATTCCACATCCTGTACAGGTGATGTATGCCAGCACTCGGGCATCCTCCTGTCGCTTTAAATCTGTACCTTCTCTGAACTCCAGAGCACATGGAGAACACTCTACATCACTCCAGTCCTTACATCTCTGCAGCTCAATTTGAAGACTCTGTTTTCTCTTTCTAAGCTGACCAAGCTCTGTTTCTCTGCCCTTTTCACATAGGCTTCTCTGCCCAGCTGATCTCTGCCCCTCACTGGGCTCTTCTTTCAGTCACATTTTGTCTAAAGTGCTGTGGTCAGTTGGGGTAGAGCTTGTGTTAGTGGGGCTTCCGCAGAGCAGTTGAAATAAGTGGGCCCAGATGACCCCATTTTGGGTATGTCTGAGTACTGTTATGTGAAAAGGAATGCAGATCACACGTTTGCAGATTTGCAGGTTGAACTGTGTGTTTGTGACAGAGGATTTGGCATACTCTGTGGCTCCTGTCTGCAAACCTGGAGCAGTGTGCTCGTGACAGGGGCCCTGAGCTGGGCTGAGTTAAACCCTGGCATATTCAGAGCTCTTGAATCTGTGATGTTTGCATCTAGCCCCCAGTCTTTTTTCCTTTTCTTTTTCTTGCCTACTACTGAAATTCAGTTTATGGTGACACAACTAGATTTGGAGTCATTTACACATCCATTTATGTTTGAGGAGTTTCCTAACAAGGAGGGGTCCTTGAGAAATGAGGCAAGGTGCACTTAGGGCAGAGCAGCAGCTCTGGCTGCCGGCTTCTCTTGCAAGGTGGTTGATCTCCTGCATATATGTAATTCAGAGACGTGCCAAGGTAAAAATCATCCCCACAATTAAACTGTCAGTGTAGCAGAACTGTAACTCGGACCCCTCCCTCGCCGCAACTCTATGCCCTGGTGTGGTACCTGCACTTCAGGCTGCAACATGAACATTTCATCCCACTTTATTTGCAGGATAACTGGGCCTAGTCGTACAGGAAATGTTTTTTGGAGGGTTTTGTTTGTAAAGTACTCTTTTCTTACCTCGCTTCAATATCTAACAGTGGAAGCTCTTATAAAACACTTGCTCAGTGTTCAAGCTCATAGTACAAGTCTGAGAGTAGCAGGAAGCACAAGAAAACTTCCTTCTCTATCACCAGCTCCCACTGGGCTCAGAGCGAACAAGTCTAGTGACCTGAACTGGTGGTGTCAGACCAGTATCTGACAGTGGCAACTGAGCACTGGAGGTCAGCACCCCCTCCTGTTTGTGAAGCTGTGCTCTGTCCTGTGTGTCAGTCTCCCTTACCAGGACATTTCAGAGGTAGTTTCAATTCTGAGCAGGAGAGTTCAGTACAGGGACATCACTGCAGCCTGGCTGGTACTGAAAACTTTAATTCCTAAAGATCTCTATCTGCATTAAATTCCCTTAAAAAAAAGCAGAATAATACTTAGCTCTTGGTTACCAAGGTTTCTGACACACCACCTCTAGCAGATTTAGACACTGTGATACACGGTTTTCAGTCTGCAGGGTTCACTCAAACACATACCAAATGTCTCTGCCTTCCTAGCAGGGGTTTAAGCAGAGTCTATGTCTGTGCCTCTGCTCTTGCTGGGCAGAGTTTTATGCTTTTATGTATACTCATCCTGAGCAAAAAATCAAGAATTTGGCTGAGAACTGAAGGAAAAGATGAACACCCGTTTTGCTGCCTTGGCTCTTTGCGTGACAACCTCATCCAACAGGCCAGATGGACGGGTGATGTCGGAGCTTCTGTAGAGGAGTCAAAAGCACTTGGCTTCCTGAGAGCTGAGGAGTCATCCCTGCAGCTCCAGTGTCTACTTGGTAACTGATCACTGGAGGTAAGGAAAGAAGAGTAGAGCAGAGTTGATGTAACCATTACCAACTCCCAGCTGACCCAGGAGTTCAGGGCAGGACTGTTTTCTGTGGGATAAGCTTGTATTTCTGAAATACATCCTGCCCTCTCCATTTCTTTGTCAGAATTTTTATTGTGTGTGTTGTAAAGTCAAATGATGTTAGCACAGTCAGCAGCCAACCTTCTCCTGGAGGTGTCTTCTCCCAGGCAGTGAGCTCCGAGTTACCCATCCTCAGTGAGCTTGTTCACTTTCCAGACTGACACAGCGTGAACAGTCCAAAAACCTCCCCATGGCTCAGGTTTGTTTTCAGCAATGGAAACTGTAGGAGTAGATGCCAGTGGAAATTTGTGAAGCTCAATCTTTGCCCATTGAGTTTCGTGCTATTTCTCCCATCTCCTGGGCCTTCCAGGGTTTCACTGGACACTCTGCCAGGTCCCTTCGCCTGGGTTTCATGGCAAGGGAACAAGTTTGGTTTACCCATTGCTGGAGTGACATCTGCTGTGGTTTGCTTGGGGATGGGGGGAATAGGTGCACCCTCTCATTTCCCCAGGTTGCTGCTGATATTTGACTCCAGGGAAATGTCCTGCTGGGAAAAATGGGATTTGTGCCTGGAAGGACCTGGAGGACACTTAAGTTGTTTCAGTTCAGTGTCAGCAGAGGCTGCACAGGGTGAAGCCTGGCATTTCTCCACCACGTGAGCCATGGTCCATTTGGCTGCCACTTGCAGTCACCTCCCTGTCACCCACCTGGACAAGGCAGTGCTGGAACACCTCCGGCTAGGGCCTAACCTGCTTTTGATGGCCCTGCCCATCCCTGCACCACAGCTGCACTTTGTCCCTGCTCCAAGGCCTCTCTCCCTTCCCCTTTGGAGCAGCCCCTGCCTCCTCCCCCAGGCTCCTGTCTGACTGCATTGGGAGTGCTGGGATGTGCATCCAGCTGTGTGGGTAGCTTGTGTGTCCCCCCACTCCTCCCAGCTGTGGCAGCCTCCCTCCACTGCTGCCAGAGCCTGCCTGCCCTGCCTGCCTGCCCTGCCCTGCCTGCCCTCACTGTGTTCCTGCAGGTTCCGAGGGGCCAGGCTGGCTGGGCTGGGCTGCACACATAGTGAGAGAGGTGAGCAAGCAGCACTTAGAAGCAGGACCCTGGCCTTGGCTCTGGATCCTAGCAGCACAGACCATCCCCAAGTGTCTGCTGAAATGCCCCCAAACCGACCGGTGTGTGGAGGTGGTGGCTCCCCGAACTCAGGCTGAACCTGCTGGGCGGGCTCTGCAGTGTGCTCCCTCCAGCTCTGCCCTCCTTACAGGCACTGCTGCAGTGCCATCACTCCCTGCCTGTGCCTGTCCTGCCCAGGTCGTGCCTGTAAGGTGGGAGAAGTTTCTCATCTCTACACGTAAGTCAAGCAAAGGCATAGAGAGCAGGCAGAGCTGATGGAGTCTGATGTGGACCAAGGAGGAAGTTGTACCAATTCCACTTTCTAAAAATAAGTCCAGTGACTGTTCCCACAGAGTGGAGACTGCTGCTCTCTGCACGCTGACTGTGGTTGCCTTTGGTTTTTTTGTCTTGTTCCAACAAATCATAAAACAGATGCTGCAGTCCATCAAAATAGCGCAGTGGCTGTGTGATCAGAGAGGTGCTTATGAAGAAAGTCTTGTGGTTTCAGTGTTTCTAGAAGTGACCTTGAAGGATCACCTACACGTACTGTTTCCTAGAGGTTTGTCTAAGCTCTTTCTAAAGATTTCCAATTCTGGTGATTCTGACTTTCCTCAGCTATCCACTCCAGTGCCTGACTGTTCTGAGATTAAGGAACTGTGCTTGATTTATTGCTGTACTTTAACCCCATCATTTTGACATTTCACCCTCTCTCTGGCAGGTTACCAAAGAGAAGAAAAATTCTATAAATGTAGAAGTAATCATTGTGTAGGGTTTAATCTTCCTTTCTTCCATTCCCTTCTGTGCTGAGAGCATGCTGTGGATTTAATGACACGTGTGGCAGGTGGGCAGCCCCAGTCACAGTTGTGTTGTGTTGTCCATGACTAACAGTCCCTGATCTGTGCTGATGTCATTGAAAATGTGGTGTTTGAGATGACGTGGGTTTTATTAAAATTGTGTATCACAAATTCCCCAGTTGTCTTGTCCTTCTATGGCAAAATGCATGCCTTGAACATTTAAAGAGTTTCTGGTTAGTGATAAATCTGATGAAAATCAACGAGATGACATTAAAAATCATTAGTCATTAAAAGGCATTATTTCAAAACATGTTTGTTGCCCAGAGAAGTTGTGGCTGTCTCATCCCTGGAAGTGTTCAAGGCCAGGTTGGACAGGGCTTGGAGCAACCTGGGCTAGTGGAAGGTGTCCCTGCCCATGGCAGGGAGTGGAACAGGATGAGCCATAAGGTCCCTTCCAGCCCAGGCTGTGCAGTGATTCTCTCCAGACCTGTGAGACTGGTGAGAGGTACCTGGCAGTGTCCAGCTCCCTGCTTTTTGCTGGCAGCAGGCCCGGGGTGAGGCAGCCCTGAACTGGCAGCTGTGGTGCTGCATTCGGGCTGGGCCGCTTGAGATTGCACCGTTCCAGCTCAGAGTTCCTGGTGTCTGGGGAGCTTGTGCCTGCCTTCAAAAAGATGATCCAAGGCATTCTCCTCATCAGAAGGTCTCCTACGTTACTAGTCACACTCTTAAAGAAAACTCTTGAGGTAGTGCAGCATCACTGAAAAGTATTTTCAGGTGGGATCTCCATTAGAGTATCTGCTTTGGGTGGAGAACTGAAACTTGCTGATGTAGCAAAGGGCCACCTGCCACCAAATGTTGTGATTGTTGTTAGTTTGTGTCTGTGCTGGTAGTGGTTCCTAGTTCATGAACAGTGTATAATGCATGGCTCCCATGTTACCTTGGTGATGGAAGTTTAAATCTTTCCAGTTTTGATGCTTAGCAGTATTTCTGTCCTTGTGAGTGGATTACTCAGTAAAACGTTGCTTTATTTTTTTAGCAGAATAGCTGTTGTACATGGTGTTATGTACAGTTGACCCCATCCAGAGGATACTGGTCACTGATAGGCAGCAGGTATCAGCTCTATCCAGCAAGGCACCACCTTGCTGCTTACCTGGAGCCCTTGACTCTTAACTCAAGGGGAATAACCCATGGCAGCTGGCTGATCTTCTGACTTCTCACGTGCCTCCAGAGGTGAAGTCCATGTTGTCATTTCCACAGTCCCAAACTGGAGGAGTTTGGGTGGCTGTACAATGCCACATGTCCCTCAGCATGGCAGGAGGTGGGGCCTCCCTTGGCAGTGAAATGCTGTGCCTGGAGAGGGCAGGAGGAACTGGTTCCACTTGGGCATTGTCCAAGGCCTGCACTGTAGATCTGGGCTGTCCCACTGTTGTTCCAGCATTACAGTAAGGCTGAGGGATGGCTTTGCAATCTTGGCTCCTTTTCCATCACCCTGAGCTTTGGTCTTGTGTTGTGCAGTGCTGGCAGAGTCTCCAGTTGTGTGTGTGGCAGTATCTGTTCAGTGTTATCCTCTGCCTAACCAGAGGACTCAGCATGTTCTGGGGCTGCTCAGTTATTTCATATTGTTGTCAGCTGGAAAATCTCTAAATGCCCTGTGATATTTTATGGCTTTATAAGCTGTACAAAATGTCCAGCAGGTACTTGAATGTCAGGCAGAGACAGTCTGTAAGAGGGCCTTGTTTTCATTAGCTCGTTGGCAGACACTGAACATACTTGCAGAGCTGCAGAATGGACTTTTGGTTGCTTGTGGTCATGGTTTGTTTTATTTTACTGGCATCTACCGTGTGTTACACAAAAAACAGTGAAGGGCCTCACAGTGTATTTTTTAGTTGTCCAAACTCTTGGCCCTTCAGGAATGTAAAGCAGCCTAACAACTTTTTATTTCCATAATTAACAGCAATCTCTTCAGGGTTTCCTGAAGGAACTGGCTAGTGATTTTTCCTCTCTGGGAGTAATTCTCCTGAGAAAATATTTCTATGTACTGCTAGATTGTTCTTTCTTTCCTTATTAAAATTGACTGAAGTTTTGATGGGCACTTGTTAGAATTTCTCTCTGTCCAGACTTTGCACCCTGTAAAGGATATTTCAGTAGATATACATTTTTGGCTTCTTGGATTTTAGCTCCTTAAGTCACAGACGAGACCAGAGTTACACACAGGATAAAAATAGCAAGCAGTAATTAATACCCATCCTCAGTGAGCCTGGTTTCTCTTGACATGTTGCACTGCTGCAATTTCCTTTCCTTTTCCTAAGAAATAGCTGAATTAATATCTCTCTACACGAGTGAGAAAATAAAACAAAGATGCTTGTTTCCTGCCCTGGCATGCCATTCCCTTGGGGTACAGTGAGTTTCTGGGAGCTCTTCTCCTGGGCAGCCCTTTGTCTTGGTAGGCTGCTGCTGGGTTGGAGAAGGCCAGGCATCAGGAGGAATGACACAGTCGCTCCCTTCACCTTCCCAGGCATCCCTCTTTCCATCTCTCAGAGCTGGATTATCTCTGTCTAAGTGCTCCAAGTAGCAGAGAGTGACCCCTCTTCAGCTCTAGTGGGGGTAAATAAAGGTTTTGTGGCTCTGCTCCATGTACCCTGAGGGTCTGGATATTTTATCTTTCTAATTTCTTTAGCAGATGGGGCAGATCAGTAGGAACAATTCCTCATCTGTCCTGCATTTGCACAAGAAGAATCAGTTGCTGGGAGGGTTGGAGGGGAGAGTCTGAGTCTGGCTCTGCTGCTTGGCAGGGGCACCCTGAGTTTTGTCACTCTAAGAATAGTTTTGTACATATATATATATATATATACACACACACAAACGGGATCATTTTACCTTGCCTTCTCTGAGAGAGCTGGTTCAGGAGGGGCAGAGAGTTGTCTCTGGAAGGTATGGGAAGGTTGACTGTGGATGTTGAGTCAGGGACAGGAGTTTGTGTACAGATCTATGAAGAATTCAGCCTTGAGTGTGACTGGAGTCATGGGCCCCCCACCCCTTGTCAGTAGGGACATGTGTATGTTCGTGCTGGACCTCAGGAAGTTAAGGAATACTTAACTCCAGGGAAGGTCATTCCTTGGTGCTGGACGAGGGAAGATAGCTCCTCGCAGACTCCAGTAACATTCTCAGCGATTGCTTTGATGCCATCAAAGGCTTGAGAATGAAAGTTTTCATCCAGTGTATTTTCCCAAGGGATATTGCTAAACATTCCATTTAATTGTTAGGATTGGTTATAGAAGGGAAGCAGAATGAAAATGTAATTGTAGGTGTATGTAATGATCATCATACCCCATGCCTCAGTATTTAGCTTATTAGTGGTGAATTCGTCCCTCACCTTTTCTTCAGGGCTGGTTTGCTCTCCTCTGCTCCCGGAGCTCTCATCTCTCATCTCGCTGTTTCAGTGGAAACCCTTGCTCCCCTGTGTCTGCCCCTGGGGATCATCCTCCTCCCTTGTGCTCTTGAGATTCAGGGTACTATAAGGGATTGGGTCATCTTCCCATCTCTTTCCAAGATTTTCCTCATTTACATTTCTGTTATGTCCCCTAATTACCATCCCTTTGGTTTTTTATTCCCCCTCAAGCTGCCTTTCCTCGCTTATGGTCTCCTGAGGATGTTCTGCTGAAACGTTATCAAACTTACATTACTAGAAATAGTTAATGCAAAATCTTCTTTGAGGAATTCTCACATCCTCCTTGCAGCATCAGTGCACACTCTGTTGTGACATTTACAATTGGACTGGAAGTCAGAGCCCTTTCTGGATTGCCTCCTATTTCCCCTTACTAGGGAATACATTGTTGTCCCAGCATAAAGAGTTTATTTTTTAACAACATACAGTCCGGTAGAGAATTAAGGAAAAGGTTAATTAAACATTTTGATATAGATATAGATATATATATACTGGATGTTGACCAGAGACCTGTGAAGGGTTTCTGCACTGGAGCCCGTTCTGGTGCTACATCCATCACATTGTAACTGCTGTCTGGGAAAGCAGCCATGGCTGTCTGTGGGAGGGGCACTGTACTGGCCTGTGTGGTGATGATATGGAAACCATGCACTGGTTTTTAATGTACTCCTGTTTAAGTTCTTATTTAAAGACTTTGAAGCATCCAAGTGTGTGCTTTTGTGTGGGGTGACTTTATAACTGCCATGGGCAGAATCCCATTTCAAGGTCCCCTGTAAGCCATCTGCTTTCACTAATAGCTCTTGGCTTTGGCATGTGGCTCAGTGCACACTCAAGCAGCCACATTGCTGCAAAACTTTCTTCACTGCCTGCATCAGTTTGGCCTTCCCACTGCGCCCTGTGTGCTGGGTGGCCCCTCAGGGTGCTCTGTATCACAGCCTGCCCTCGGTGGGCACTCTCCAGCTTGTCCCAGGGCAGTGGGGGAGGCGTGACCCAGCCCAGAGGTGTGGGGGGTACACCACATCCTGCACCTCTCCATGTTCCTGGGATTGCCATGAAAGGAAACCCAGGTATGTGCAAAACTGGCCTGTGGCCTGGCTCCTGGTCTTCAGGGTACAGTCAGAATATGCTGGGATCAGGCTACATGCATGATCAGTCTCTATTTCCAGATGTCCTCACTGGTTTGGGTGTTTGGTACACTGCCATGCCACTCTCTAACCCAGACCATTCCTGTTTTTTAGAAGGAGACTTAACTTTTAGCTGAGTCCTGCTGACACCAAAAAGCTGAAACACAGATGTGTCAGTAGGAAAAACGGCAGCCTAAGGCACACATTTACTTCCTTGCTTTGGCATGTTCTTGCCATATGGCTCTGAAGTCCATCAGTTCTTCATCATTCTGTATGTAACAGGAGCCTCACCTACCCAAAAAGCCAGTCCTCTGTGTTGGGTTCTGTTGCAGTGCGTTTGGGAGAGCTCCATGGAGGTACAGTGGTGGGACAGGTCAGAAATGTCTCTGCTTACCACCCAGAAACAGAGACCTGCTGCTTTTCCCACAGGTCCTTCAGAACAGTTATGGAGAGATAGGGTGTTGGTGGCCTCATTGACATCAGGATGTGGGATACAGGCATTGCTCACCCCAGGGGAAACAATAGTGACACAGAGCCTCAGAGTGACTTCAGCAGCAGGACCAGCTAGGAAGGGATGGATGGCTGAAATAATTCTGGAGCACAGTGAATCTTCATTAACCCCAGCTGCAGTCAGAGGGGATTCCTGTGATTAGCTTAAGTCTGTGCCACATCAGTCTGTATTCATGGTGGGCCATTCCCTGTCCCTGGAATGGGAGGCAGCCCAGGCCTTGGCTCTAAGCCTTGGACATTGTACTGCCAGGGGAGGAGCAGAACAGGATCCTCTGTGTGCTGTGTATCCCTGCCCATGGCAGGGGAATTGGAACAAGAGAATCTCTCAGGTCCCTTCTGACACAAACCATTCCAAGATTCCTTGTTGACCTGCATGGGAAAGCTTTCAGTTTTGCACTGTTTTCCTTCTGTTTGGGGGAAGGGGGTGGGGTTGGGTTATAAGAAACAAACCAATACCAGTCTTAAAACAAAAGCCATCCTGATTTTGCACCAGCATGTGGATTTCTTACAGCAGTCAAGTCCCATCTTTCCAAGAAGGATTTGAAGGGCTGGAGTGCCCACTTCCCTCACTACAGAAATGGCAGCTGTGGAGCAGGACAACTGTAACTTCCAGCACAGCAATAAACATGTCTGTACTAAGGAGATTCATCCTGTTATGGAGCTTCCTTTAGCAGACTCAAGCGAGATTATCTCACCTGGCTTTTGTTTTAAGCCCTTTCCTCCCTCTCTTCCTTCAACTGGGTATCATGTTTCTAGAGTGTGCCAGACTTGTCTTTATTGCAGCCTCTTGAGTCTTCATGGAGAGTAAGGTCTCCTTACAGTGATACATATTCAGATGTTTCTGGTTTGAGCCAAGGTCTATACTGGTGTTCCTTTATTGGAATTCTGTAAGGTTTTATGGTATTTCTTCCACAGTCATGAGCAGTGATAACTGCTGTAGTTTCCCTCATGGTGGTGATTCCTCCCACTGGTCCCTGGTTTTCACACTTTTCCTTAGGGTGATCCTTTGAGCTCAACTCAGCAGTGTCTGATGGTCCAGCTGCCATTTCCTAGGAGGTTGAACCATCTCCTCTCCCTTCCAAACTGAAGGTGTTCAAAAGGAAGTAAGAAAGTTGATATTTTCATTGTAGAGACATGGTCTATCAAGTTCTTCACATGTCTTTGTCTTTTAAAAAATGTGCTCCCCTGAGACTTGGCTCAGGGGCTGAGGAAGTGTGTTACTTGTGATCACATCTTTGAGACACCTCAGTGTGTTAACACAGGAATGTGTTTCTCAGGAGCCTGTCGTGAAGTCTGGAGTTTATCAGTCTGCTTCTTACGTGGTAGAAAGATAAAATTAGTTCCAGAGAAAGAGAGATGTTGAAAATGGCACAAAATCCTTCTGGTAGAAAGGGAGTAATGGTTTGCAGCCCTCAGGTATTTCAGATCACACAAGGGGATCAGTACTGCATTATATCATCATGCATTGTACAGTGTTGCTTTGAAACATTCCCTGGTATGAACATAAGAACCCTTGAGACCTGACAAGGGAAGGTGCTTCCAGAAGTGTTGTAGCTTCAGCTGTTGTTTGGAGCTGCCAAAAACATGCAGACAAAGGGAACTAAAACTCCAGTCTTGTCCAGAGAATGGTAACAGGGAGGTGGAAGGAAATAAACTCACTGGACAAGATAAATTCTGACTCATCTCTTCAAACTTTGCAGCTGCTTCATTCCTAAGAGTTTCCTTCAGGTTCCACATAAGCATTTGTTTGGCATTTAGGTTTAGGACTCCTTGCCTGTGTGTCTGGCTCTGTGCAGACTGGTGCTCAGTCCTGGGAGCTGTCTGCTGGTCTTTGGCTTCTGTCCATGAGAGGGGTCAGTCCAGCTCATCAGAGCACAATTTGAGAAGAAGAACTGTGGGCTTGTGCATTTAGACCAGCTAAAGTTCTGGAGTCCACAGATCAGGCGGAAATCTGAGGAGCCAAGTCAGGTCTGAGAACCAGAAGTGGTCAGAGGTGTCAGATCATGATGCACTGACAGTCCTCTCATTTCTCAGGTAGGCTGAAAGTGCCTTTCACTGTCCACCACAGAAATTAAAAATGGCAAAAGATGTTAAATGAGCAGACTGAAGCTGGAAAAGGTTCTTCCCCAAAGGATGGTTGGGCACTGAACAGGCTCCCCAGAGCTGCCAGAACTCAAGGAGCGTTTGGGCAACAGTCTCAGGGACAGGGTGGGATTGTTGGGGTGCCTGTACAGGGCCAGGAGTTGGACTGATTGTCCTTTTAGGTCCCTTCCAACTCAGGATATTCTATGACTGTATCATCTACTCATCATGTGTCTGTGCTGGTTTTCTGATGGGGTTGGGATGCCACTGGATGATCCTGTGTAACCCGTGGTGTACAAATGTGCTTCCAGAACAGAACTGAAACAGGACTTTGCACAGCCTGACCCTCCAGCTGGGAGGTTGGAATGGGAGCTACCACTGTCACCCACGATGGGCAGGAGCTTATAGTGCTGCCTTCCCATTTCCTGAGGGAATTTGTAAGGGACAGCTCTTTATTGCTGGAAACATTAATAGTGTTTGATGGAAAGAAAACCTCAGCTGAAGCAGATGTTACATAGAAGGGATTTTTACTGGCTGCAGTGATTGTGGTGCTCCAGGCCTGTGCTTTTGTGTGGAGAAAATCAATGACTGCAGACACTTTGCATCATGAGAAACCATCAGAATTCTCTTGTGGCTGTCCCATGGGATTTCCAAGAAGTGTCATTCTCACAGTCCTCTGGCAATATGCAGAGTTTCCTTTTTCCCCCTGATCCTAATCTGTGGGGTATGTATCCGACCTAATAAAACCATTTTTCAGCTTCGCAGTTGGTAGTTTTCTTCTTCTCTGTGGAAGCCTGTGCCCTGCTGGCAGCAGCATTGTCCAGCGAGGTTTGAAGCTTGGCACGCTGTCAACAAACCTTCAGGTCCCCTTTCAATCAAACATGGTAGTGCTGAGATCCAACTTGGATTCCATCCCAAGGTTCACCATAATCATCCCTGGATAATAGGAAGTCCAAACAACCCCAGGAAATAATTCAGATGTGACTGGTGCCTTGAATGGAATAAAGAAGTTCCTAGAAGAGACATTAAGAGCCTCAGCTTTAACTCTTTCCATAATTTTGCGCTCCAAAGAAGCAGAGACTTTGGAGATAAAGGGATTACATGCATCTCATGAGGTCTGGAGAGATGGGACAGCATCTTCCACCCACATTTTCTTGTTTTTGTTTTACTGCCACTGCAGTTGCCACATTCAGTGGACGAATGTTGCAGAGCAGGCTCCCCTCTAACCCTGCAGGTCCCTTCCAATCTGGCACAGGTAAATTGAATCTGTCTCCCCTTAGGGATGAGCTTTTGGAAGAGCCTGTTGGTGAGATCAATGGGAGGGAGAATTTAATTAGATTAAGAAGCATTTCAGCAGTGTTTGCTGTGAGCTGTGCTCTATTGCTGGAGGGAGCTGCCTTCAGAGCTGGGGATGCCCTGGGATACTCCTCCAGCCCTGGCTGCCTCTCTGTTGCCTAAGAAAAAGGAGAATACCTCAAAGCTGTGAATCTCAGTGTAAGCCAGCACAGAGGTCACGAGTGTGTGAAGTGTCCTGAGGTGATGTCCTGCCTCTGGCCATGAGCCAGTGCCAGCAGCCCGGAAAGGGCTTGGCTTTTTCTTGCTAAAGTGAGCAGCTGAGGCAATGAGTGGTGGGCAGGGTTCAGCAGGGCATCCCACCTTCACTCAGCTCCTCCTTGAGGCTGGGGTGCCTTTGGCCTGTGCATCTTGTATTTGATACTGTTGTAAATGCTGGTTTGTTTTCCAATGTCTTTGTCATTTTTAAGGTTACTTAAAGGTTTGCTTCTCTTGACAACTTCCGCCATGAAGAAGTTGCACATCTATTAGTTTCCAATAAACATTTCCTTCTCCCTGGTATATACTTGGGAGTTTTTAGTTTTGTAGCTTTGCTCTGCTGCACTGGGAAGGGATAATTTGGAGTCCCCAGTTCACTCCCTTCATGCTACTCATTATTTTATACGCCTTTCCTGTGGTCTCTCTTCTTTTCATTGCTAATCAGGTCTTTTCAATCCTCCTTTGTGTGATAGTTTCATTTTACAAAAGCTGAACTAGTTTCTATCAGCTCAGTTGATGTGATCCTACTCATATCAAAGGTGTTTAACAGCCGCAGTCCCGTGTACTCACTGCAAGCTGAGCTTAAATTGTGTCAAGTTCTGCGCTGCTTTGCAATGGCAAGTGGGAATGTTTGTTACAGCTGTCTTTAAATTTAAATTTGGATGTTTAAATGAATTAAATATGAACATGAATAATGCAGCTGGTAACATAGCCTTTCTGCAATTAAATGGAAACTTTTTCATTTTGTCTCTCTCCTTTCAGTTTTTGCTATGCCTCAGTGTTTGTACTGACTCTGCTGTCTTGGAGGAGTGATGGGGAACTAGAGCCCATGACAGTTCAGTGGAGCCCTTGGCACTTTTGATATCTCGGTGAGTGAAAGTTGTTTGAAACTGTGGGAAAGGCACTTTACCTGCTACTAAAGGCAGAAAATCAGTTGGCCTTTTTACATTTTTAAGATAACATCCTGCTGAAATGAATTTGCGCATTGATCTGTCCTTTCAGAGTATAAATGCTGGAAACCAACACTGTAACACTGTGGTCCAGGCTTGGGGGATTATTTTGATCTCCACAAACAGGAGAAACACAGCTTTTGAATCCAAGAGGGGTTTTAACTCCAGTGTGCAGCTCTGTATGAGTGTCAGGTTCTGGAGATGCAGCATTGCAGCGTGTGCTGGGCTGTGGAAATCTCAAAGGCTTTATTTGATGCAGCAGTAAGATTGTGTCCTTTGTGCCATGGACGCAGCTGACAAGTCCCCATCAGGGGCATGTTTATGTCTAAGGGCATTCTGGAAGATCTGTCTGTGGATAGCTCATTTTTCCCATTGGATACCAAACTGTAGCTCCTGCTATGTGTTACTTTCGCACTGTTTTGGTCTTCAGTCCCTGAATGGAGCAAAGGCCATGTCCATTGGTACCACAGTGCTCCTGTCGTGCAGTGCCTGTGAGTGCCTGTTCTGCCACTCACCTTCTTCCCTCTACACTGAAGTCTGTTCTCACTGGGGCATCTCAAAGCTGTGAGTGATTCCTCTTGCCTGTCAGTCTGTTGTCGGTGAGATAAAATCCTGGGGTGTTTGAGGTTGGAAGGAGCTTTTGGAGGTTATCTAGTCCAGCGCTGCATGCAGAGCTGGGCTGACTTTGAAGTCAGACTCAGTTACAAGGTTAGATTAAGCTGCTAGGGGAGGCAGCTGGTGATGTTTGGAATATCTCCAAGGGTGGAGATTTTACAGCTCCTTTGGGCAACTATAAATTACAATCAGTGGGAATTATCAACTCCCAAATCCTGTGTTAGTAAAACCCAGGGGCAGCAGAGGGGCAGCTTTGATCTCTGCTCTCTCTGACCAAGGACAGGACCCAGCGGAGTGGCAGGAGCTGTGCCAGGGGAGGCTTAGGTTGGATATTAGGAAAAGGTTCTTTCCCCAGAGAGTGGTGGGCACTGGTCAGGCTCCCCAGGGCAGTGGGCACAGCCCCAAGGCTGCCAGAGCTGCAGGAGGGTTTGGACAATGCTCTGAGGGGCAGGGTGGGATTGTGGGGGTGTCTGTGCAGGGCCAGGTGTTGGACTTAATGATCCTTTTGAGTCCTTCCCAACTGTGACTGAGTCAGTTTCAGGAAGGCTGGGGTACACAGTCTCTGTCTCCATGGCTAAAGAAGGGCTTCCCTGCAGCCCAGGGCTGGTCCCTGTCCGTGGGCTGCAGGGAGGCTGGTGGGTCCCATCTGGCTGTGCAGGACAAGCTGCCCCCGGGGTGGGCAGGCTGGAGCCCTCATCATGGAGTTTGGCTCTGTCTCTTCTCTGGGCTTTGCATGACTCTGAACAGTGCTTATTTTGCTTTTCCTTTTTTTTTTCATTTTTGAGTTACTATTTTGCAGATGAACCCACATATCGCTGTTCTGTGGTGTGAGATGTGCAGAGAACCTGGGTGGTGCAGAGCTCTGGTGGAGGCAACCAAAGGGTGGCAGGAATCAGGCTGGAGCTGTCTCATTTGGACAGTTTCTTGGGAGTGTATTTTGGAGTGCAGAGTCCCTGAGCTGACGGTTGTGGCTCTCAGCAAAGTGGGAGTCCCCATGCAGCTTAAGTCTCCTCCTTTGGGAAAGTATCATTATTTATTTATTTATTTATTTATTTATTTATGTGCAACATTTACAGTGTCTGAGGCCTCTCTTCCGTGGCATGAGATCTTGCTGAGAGCCTGCTACAGGGTTGGCCCAGGGGCACCAGCAGTCAGCTCTGTGCTTTACCAGATCAGAGAAACAGAGAATTAAGATTGGAAAAGACCTCTAAGATCGTCAGGACCAAACACTACCACATCCACTAGACCAGGGCTCTAAGTGCCAACATCCAGTTGTTTATTTAGCACTTAAAAGGATGGTACGCCCATCACCTCCCTGGGCAGCCCATTCCAATGCTTGACAACCCTTTCTGTGAAGAAATTCTTCCTGATGTCCAACTTGAACCTTCTCTGGCACAACTTGTGGCAGTTTCCCCTTATCGTGTCACATAATACTCAAAGAGATCAACCCTCATCTGGCTCCACCCTCCTGTCAGGGAGCTGCAGAGAACAAGAAGGTCCCCCCTGACCCTCATTAGTGTTATTGCCTTTGCCATCTGCCTGAGGATGGAGGATGCACCTTCATCCTGAGCCACAGCCTTCCACAAATCCTGTCTGAACAGCTCAAACAGTCACTAATTTTTTCTCCCAATACTTCTACAGGGAAGGGTCACATCCTTCCCAGCATGGCCTTAAGGTGCTCAGGCTGAAGCAGGTTTTGAGAAGCCCTTGGAGTGGCGCAGAAACATCCATCCCATGCCAAACGTATGAGAATTATGTGTGTAGGTACTTCAGAATGTTCCACAGACAGCAGAGGGGCAGAGCCAAAGATGGCAAATACTTGTCTTTATGTAACATCTTTCAGCCTGGATTTTATGTCTGGGGAACTTTTCTTGCCAGGACTGCTAGTCTTTTATAAAAATGAGTGAAGAAAATTAGGGAAAGAAGCTTTAAAAGTTGTAAATAACCTTTCACATATAGGTTACCTTCTGCTATTGAAAGGGAGAGAAGCTTGACTCCTTTCACAAGAATGTACAGACACACACGTTATTTAGGAGAGAGGCAGTAAGTGACTACTGTGCACCTTTTGATTTGGATTAAAAAACAACCAGGGATTTTTTTCCTTTAGTATTTAATTCCTTCAGTATTTTCGTTCTCAGAGTATTGCTCAGGGTTGCATGTAAAGGCTGTAGTTTATAGTGTTGTTACAGAAAATTAAACTCTCTTATTTCTCTTAGGTTTGGAGAAAGCCTGATTTTCAAAATCCCAACTTCTTGCCAAGTTGAAGCTGTAAATAACCCTTTAAGCAGGGCCTCGGCACTGTGTCCTGAGACAGCTTCCTCTTCCATCCTCCTCCTGACTGCCCCACTGTGGACAAAATTGAGTTATATTGACACAATTAATCTTTCATTAGTTAGTGGAGTGTCAAAACATGCTTTTCCTGCCTTTCCCGAGGGCTTGTTTGTGGCTCAGCCATTCATCTGGATATTTTCTGGCAGGGCTTGGCGAGGCTCAGTGTGTGCAGTGGGCACTGCCCTGGGCTGGGCTCCCTCTGTGTGCCCAGCACACATCTCCCAAGAGCCCTGATTTTCTGGAATACTTGCTTATAACAAGAATCTACTTGTTGTGGGACAGTCCAGCCAGTTTTTCTCCAACCAGGAAAAAAAATTCTCAGCACAACTTAGACACTTGTGGCAGCACTAACAGCAAAAGTGTTTCCCGGGTCATTGTCCAATTTCTCATCCTTATTCCCCAGAACTCCTGTGAGCAATTTGAATTGCAAGTGGTGAGCTGGAGGTTGCTGTGCTGCTTTGCCAGAGTTAATGTTAGTTTTCCCTGTGTTTTCTTTCATAAATTTCAGCTCTGCCTCCCTTTGTCAGTGAGTGGGAGCAGCTCCTCCCTCCATACACACGCTCTGGACCTGCTCTGGGGCCAGCACAAAGATGGGCATGTGCTCCTTGTGCTTATTTATGCTGCTCCTACTGCCATGAATTTGAAGTTGTCCAGAAATTGGAGAAAGTCCTGTAGTTTCAGGGGGTGAAATGAGCTGTGTGTGTTCTGTGCGACCCTGGGTGACAGAGTGTGTATTTCCCCTCACAGTGTGATGAGTTCATGGTGCAGATGACTGTGCTCCAAAATGGGGTATTTTCTCATCTTTGTTTCTTTTGCCCTAGACACCTTCAGTTCTCTAAGAGCAAGCCAGTCCCAGGATAAGGACAGCAGCAGGTGGTAGAATGCGGAAACCAGGCCCTCAGAAAGGTGAGCAGTTGTGCTTGGCACAGTGAGCAGGTGTGGCCTGGAGGACCAAGCACCCTGGGAGACTGGCACGGGCTGGGGCTGAGGGGATGTAGTTGGAAGCCCAAAACCCAGCTGTGTGTTTCTCCATCAGCATGCAGAGAACAGTCCCTCAATCCACCCCCAGGACAGGCTGAGGAGGGGCCCTCTTTGGGGCACTCCTGCAGCTCGTGGGGCACAGTGTCAGCAGCGAGGGTGCTCTGCAGAACCCATGGCACACACCATCTGCCAGTGCTCCCAGTGTGAGACAAACTGCCTCTGCTGGCACAGGCCTCCCCCTTCTAATGAGGCATGAAACCAGAGACCAGCCTGTCATGTGGAGAGGAAATCTGTCAGGGGTTCACTTGTGTCCCTCAGCCTCGCAGAGGCACACATGTGCTACCTGAGATATGCATCCCCCAACAGACAGGGTGAAGCTGAGCCTGCTGCCTGCACTGACCTGCTCTGGCTTCTTGTGCTTAACAAAAATATTGATTTCCTTTGGTGTTGTGCCTGCTTGTGCGTTGGGCTGAAGTGATCTCATCACATGCGCTCTGGAGGATGGGGGAAGGGAGAAGTGAGAGGATGGAGCATCCTCTGCAGCTCTTTGTTCACATCTGCTCCACACTCCCAAGGTTTATTGCAGGAGATTTCTATGCTCAGTTTCTCTCCTCCCTTTATTTTTTTTAAATGTCTCCTTTGGTTCTGTGGTGCTTCATCTCACAGCAGCATTAGCCTCTTCCTAAGACTGCTTATCCTTTAATGAAGTGAAAATAAATGAAGGAAACCAGGGAATGGGGAGACCCTGCTGCGAGGCAGCTGGAGGGCTTGGCAATAAAGGAGGCAGGTTGATTAGTCAGCAGTGTGGCTGTGGACTGGGCTGGCTGGATTTACCCTCACACACAGCTTATTGCCTGTGCTCATGGAGTCCCGTGCCTCCAGCCAGCCTCGCTGTGTGACCTGTGCTGGCAATGCCGTGCAGGAGGTTGCAGAGGCAACGCTTGCTTCATACACACGTGGCTTTCTGTCCTACTTACCTGCTTTTTTAATAATGCATTGAACTTTTACTGTTTCTTTGTTTGCCTGCAGAAATCCTTGTGTTTCTCTCCCTCTCTGCTGCTTTTATATCCTGCTTAATGAGGATTTTTGCATGTTAAAGGTTAAGAACAAAATGTGCCTTTGCCTGCAGAGTGTGGTGAGAGGCTCCTTTGAGTGCACAGATACTGTTAGAGCTGTCCTGCAGCACTGAGGGCAGTCTTACCCACCCAGGGGTTTCTTTTGCTTCTGACTTAAATACTTTATATCCTTTATTCTTGCTTTCCTAGGGAGATGGCAGAATACTGTCCTTCATGGTAATGGATTTATACGAAGGGTGTCCTATAACCCTTTGCATTCATTTATGTCTCTCCAAGGAGGCTCTTTTCCTGGTCCATGTCTAGTGATGCTGTGGCCACACTCCATATGTCCCTCTTGTTCATTTAAGAGATGCTGACCTGGCATCCCTCCATTGGGCTGGAGGCTGCTGGAGGCAGGGATTAGCATTCCCCACTCCTTGCTGTATCCCTTTGCAGAGCTCTCTTGGGAACTTGAATTTTTCTGGAGCTCTGAGGCCCAAAGATGTTGTGAGCAAAGACATCTTAGATGAGCTGCTCTGCAGAACTGGTGCTGCTTTGCTGTGCTCTCCTCTGAGCTGCACAGGACACATGGAAACCCAGTGTGGTGCGTGGAAAGGGCAGTTATGCAGGTTGTCAGAGGTGCTCTCCCCACCTCCAGAGAGGGTCGAGGCTGTTTGTGAAATGACTTGAAGCTGATATACAAGGAGAAATTCAGGCTCCACTTCTCAGCACACAAGATCCACATGAGCTGTTTTTAGTGGCTATTGTGTTTGTTCCTTTTGAGCCCTTGTTCTCATAGCTAAAGTGATGGAGCTCTAAGTTTGCTGCTTTTTGTGTTATTCCTGGTCACTGGGGGAGGACAGTGGCTGGTGGGGACTAAGGTGGACTAAGATGCAAATGCATGTACCTCATCTCAGCTATCTGCATGAGCAGTGGGGAAGAAGGGAGCACAGCCCAGAGATGGAGGCAAATCATCCACGTTAGCTGGGTTCATGACAGGGAGCTCACTCTGCTCCTCTGAAGTGCCTGTAAAGCAGGTATTGTTGAAGGGTGTGCATTAGCTGGCTCCTTTCCCTGACACAAATGCTCTATTTCTTGTCTCAGCCATAGACTGGAAAGATGGTAAAAAGCACAAGTACAGCCGCCCATCAGAGTCTCCCTCCCAGTACCAAGGTAAGAGAGCTCCCTTCTCCCCCTCCTTTTTCCCCCTTCTTTCTCCCTCCACAGCTCCCATGGCCTGTGCATACTCAGCCATTTCGGTGCTGGGGGCTCTGCTGCAGTTTCCCTCTGCTCCATGTCCTGCACCAATTGTAGATGTCAGAGGATGGGCTGTTTTCCAGTGGCCACAGTGACCTGAAATGGAGCTTTCTGTGAAATGCAGTGCTCTTGGTCACCCAACACACCTGCCCCTGTACTCCACTGCACCCTGGGGCTCGTGGCCTGGGGAGGGAAGGCTGCAGGTGGGCTGGTGTACACGGAGGTGCTCAACAAGCACATGGGGCAGCAGTGAGGACTGGGGATCACCTCCCTGGGAGAACCTCTGAACAGATCATCACTGCTTGGGTGTCCATCCTCTTAGAGAGCTGGGGCCTGGAGGAGAATGCTCCAGGGGGATCTTCCAGTGCCTAAAGGGGCTCCGAGAGAGCTGGAGAAGGACTCTGGACTAGGGCCTGGATTGACAGGACAAGGGGGAATGGCTTCCCACTGCCAGAGAACAGGGCTGGATGGAATATTGGGGAAGGAATTGTGAGGGTGGTGAGGCCCTGGCACAGGTCGCCCAGAGAAACTGTGGATGCCCCATTCCTGGAAGTGTCCACAGCCAGGTTGGACAGGGCTTGGAGCAACCTGGGCTAGTGGAAGGTGAGGAGGGGAATGAGATGGTGTTTAAGGTTCCTTCCAGCCGAAACCATTCTGTGATTCTGTGATTTTACACAGTAAGGGGGTGAAACTGCAGCATCTTTCTGTCATGGAGCATCCTGTAATCCAGGCTGGAAGGATTTCTGCTCAAAGCTGACACTGAACTGGGACATCTCTGAGGAGCAGAGCCGACCAGACAGTCCTGGGGTTTGAAACCTCTTAGTTTTTACTCACACATTCTCACATTTTGCTGAGCAGGACAGTGAGTGATGGGGCTCCTGTTATGGGCTGTAATGGAGCATGTGCAGCCGGATTGATGGCTGGGCAAAGTGCCTGGGAACTGGAGCAGTGGGGCAGGGGGGAGCTGTGCCGAGCCGGTGGGAGAGCGGCCCCCGGGAGCCATGCTCAGACATTGGGGACAGCCACCATTGCCTGGGATCTGCAAGCCCAGACAATGCTCTGCTCATTTTCATACCAGGCTGGCTCAAACTGTGCTGCTTTCATGTGCTGCCTTGCTGCTCCTTAACAGCCACACATATGGGCTGCAGACTTTAATGGGATGCCTTGATCTGGGTAGGGCACGTTCTCCTTCACAGATGTGACCTGAAATGCACATGTATTGTTTCAGTTGGATTGATGACCCCTCGGGAGCCGAAATGCTAATGGAGCCCAAACCAGACTTCAGTTAAAGATATAAACAGAAACTCCATCTTCATTTAAATTCTGAACAAAGGTTCAACATTAAATGCAACATGAAGAGAATCCAAACGTGAGAGTGCAGAGCTGCATTGTTCACAACTGCTGGAGTTTCACCCCTTAGGTGTGTGGAGTGTTTTGTTCGGAGTAAATATTTTTGAAGGTTAAGTCATCAGAGGCCAAACTTGATTCTCTGCCTGCAAGTAATATCTCCCTTTGGCATGAGCACACAGCAAGGAGCTTTCCCAAGGCAAGCACAGGTGACAGGCACCCCAATGGCAGTTCCAGGGCCAAGTCACAGGGAGTCACACAGGTTTGCTGTCCTTGGCTTTTGTTTGGCTCACAGATATAATTGCAAAAACAGGGTGTTTCTCATTAAGTGTTTTTCTCTCATTTCTTCCTGTGATAAAGATCTGGTGTGCTGGAGAGACCTGGAGAGGGACTTTGAACAGGGGCCTGGAGTGCTAGGACAAAGGGGAATGGCTTTCCACTGCCAGAGAGCAGGGTTAGATGAGTATTAGGGTGAAATTGTTCCCTGTGAGGGTGGGGAGACCCTGGCACAGGTTGCCCAGAAAAGCTGTGGCTGCCCCATCCCCTTGCAGTGTCCAAGGCTCGGTTGGATGGGACTTGGAGCAACCTGGTCTAGTGGAAGGTGTCTATGCCCAAGGCAGGGAGTAGAATGAGATGGTATTTAAGGTTCCTTCCAACCCAAACTGTTTCTGATCTGTTTCTGTGTGTGTTATCTGGAGGACCAGTCCTTTCCAATGGGGATCCTTCTAATCGTATGCTCTGACAGGCAGGGGAGGGAACATTAAAGAGCGGGCAGAGACCAGGTGAAACAGAAAGTGATTTTAGGGCTTGTGGGACAGTTTGTATATTGTACTGGAAACCAGCAGCAGGGGAGCAAGTGTTCCCCTTTGGTTTTTGTGGTGAGACAGGATTTTGTCAGCTCTGGCCTGGGACACTCCTGCTCCATCACCAATAAAAAGAACACTTTAGGACTGGCTGACGTTTTTTCATGAAGCCAAGCTATTGACTGGCAAGTGGGGAAAAGCCATCAGTGTATTTTGACCAACACTCAGGAACCAGGGTTACATGCCCAGGCCAGATCAGAAATAAGCATCTTGCAGACTAAAATGTCTTTTCCCTCTACAGTAAAACATCCAATTTATCAATATGGTTAAGAATATTGAGAGAATATAAAAAGAAATAAGCATCTTGCAGACTAAAATGTCTTTTCCCTCTACAGTAAAACATCCAATTTATCAATATGGTTAAGAATATTGAGAGAATATAAAAGACAATTGGTCAGTGCTAAGGAGAAACGCAGGCAAGATATTCTTAGTTTTTCCCTCTGGGCTTACAACCTCCATCCACAGTGAAGCTGTAGAATGGCATGAGCAGCACCTGGCAGCTTCAGTGTCCTGGCTGACTGCATGGCTTCAGGGATGATCTGTCTGGAGCTGAGTGTTGGAAGTGAGCTGGGATCAGCGTGGTGAGCAGGGTTTGGGTACAGCCCAGGGGAGATGAGGTGTAATGCATCCTTTTAGTACCCACATGCCTTTCCTCAAGGACAGAGCTCAGGGCTTGTGTTCTGCTCCCCCATTAATGAAGCCTCAATTCATCTTGCTTTTTCTGTTTTGTTGGCAGCCAACCCTTTGTTCTAAAAAAACCCACCAACTTCAGCGTTATGCCATTTTTGTCTGATTCTTCCTGCAGTCCTCAGGTTGGAGCTTATTTGGTTAAGTTTAATGTACTTTGAAATTCCTGCTTGAAAAATATTATACTGTGAGGTAGATACTACTACTGAATTAATTTAAACCCATTTCCTACATTCTGTGCAGGATCTCCTCTCATGCAAAGGGACTGGTGGCAGCCTACAGTTGCATTCTGCAGTTTTTATCCTGGTTTGAGAGTAATCCTGAAAAAGAAGCACAGGCTCTACCTGTGCTTGTCATGCCATCTGTGTCTAGGGGCATGGCCAGTAGAGCACAGGGAGGGAGGGAGGGAAGACTGAACACTGCTGTATCAGCTTTGTCTTTTCTTAGAAGTCTTTCTGCTGCTCCTGCTTTTCTTTGCAAAATAAATCATGAGAACTGTGAGTCACAAGAATCAGAGAATCACAGAATCTCCTGACCTGGGACCCGCAAGGATCGTTGAGTCCAACTCCTGGCCCTGCATAGACACCCCCACAATCCCACCCTGACCCTCAGAGCTTTGTCCAAACCCTCCTGCAGCTCTGGCAGCCTTGGGGCCGTGCCCACTGCCCTGGGGAGCCTGGGCAGTGCCCACCACCCTCTGGGGGAAGAACCTTTTCCTGAGATCCCACCTGACCCTGCCCTGACACAGCTCCAGCCATTCCCTCAGGTCCTAAAGAAGCTGCAACTCTGTGTGTCTTCATACAGTGGTTGAGTCCAAACAGGGTCTAGAATTAATCTCAAATAAGTTCCATGTCCAAACACTATTTTTAGAGGCCCACAACTGTCTCAGATGTTCACTGCTCCCACTGGGATCATGCAAGGTGGATCTTGGCTCTGGGGTGAGCTGCTGTGGGAAGCAGGAGGGCCTTGCCTGGTGTGGAGAGAGTGAAAAGTGTAAAGATTAAAATGGATTGAAACCAGCTGAGGAGAGGGAAGGGTTTTTTTTTCTGTTTGGTTGGTTGTTTTGTTTTGTTTTAACAAAATTGTCAAGTACAGCTGATCCTGCTCAAGTTGCTGAATCAGGGCCTGGTGCTGTCACCTGGGCATCCTCTGTGCTCCAAGGCCAAGGGCCTCTGAAGGGTCATCCTGGTCTGAGATGAGCCCAAATCAGCAATCAGGGTTAACAGTTGGGAGGCATAAGACATTTCCAGGCCAGGAGTGCCTGGCTTTGCTTCTCCTGGGTATTTACTTCACATTATTTATACAGTTTCATTGACATCACCAAATGTAAAATCATACCTTCAATTAAAGCAAAAGATTTTTGTTTTTGTGAGAACATTATTGCAGTAACTCACTGAATTTCTTCATTCACCCAGTGTGAGACTGTGGCTGAAAGCAAAATGCATGCCAGTGCATGGAACAGTACTCTGGGGTACGGCGTGCTGCTGTCAGTCTGTAAAGAGAAATACTCAGCCAGTGTGGCAAAGAAACTGTATTTTTTCTGTTCATTTCTCCTATATTTAACAGTGTGCTAGTCATCTGCATGGGAGGTGGCAAGAAAGTTCCTTGTATTTATTTGGAGCTCGTAGATTATGAAGGCTCCTCTGTGTACATGAGGCAGCATTGTGTGCTGACCTAACTGCCTGAATTTTCAGAGGTGTGGTGTGCACTGCAGTAGCTAAAATAATGTAGTTTTTGTTTTGAAAATAGACTGATCAAAAACTTGCTGTGACTCGGGGAAGTGATACCTGACTTTAATTGTGCTGCCACCAATGCTCTTGAAATGCCTTGAAAACAGCAGTCTCCCGGGAGCCCTTCGGATGAATACAGGCGAATGTCATCCTGGAAGGATCCTCTCCCAGCTGCTCAGTCTAAATGGCAAAAGTCATGATTTGCTCGGATTGCGGGAGCTTTTAATTCGTCATTTAATAGCAGATTTCCCTGGGTGGCATGTTGCTTTCACCCTTCCTGCTGTATGTGTGGAAGGGGCAGGCAGGATGAAATGTGCTTCCCCCAGCAGTGGCACTTGGTGGAAGGGGCCTTGGTGTTGGGTGTGAGGTGCTGAGCTCAGTAAATCCCTGTTTGGAGGATCCCTGCTCCCATCCTGCCTGTGCTATGGGCTCCCTGCCCACTTCAGGGAGTTAATTGCTGACCTATACACTGATTGCTGGCTTGGGCTGATCCCTGCTCTGAGCTGCTGGCCTGTGGTCACCACAGAGCAAGTTCCTGTTGATTTAGAATCATGGAATCACAGAATGACTTGGGCTGGAAGGGACCTTAAAAATCATTTTGTTCCAGCCCTCAAGTTGAGCTGCTTGTAGCCCACAGTGACTGCTTATAAGCCCCAGACTGAATGACATGTTTAATGAACTGTTTTTAAGGGACAGTTGTCTGCAAGACTCCACAGACTCCATCTGTGCTGGGTGTTTTCCATTAAGTTGTAGGTTGTTACCCTCGCTCTGTGCAGCCCCTTCTCAGCAGCACAGAGGCAGGAAGATGCTGAAGGCAGCGCTGTGCTTTGTTCTGCCTGTCAGTTGCAGTTGTAAATCTTCTGTGCTCACAAACATCAGAGGTTCTTGATGAAAACATGTTGCCTGTGAGCACCTCCTCTGTGAGAAGTGCAGAACTGCTGGCTTTAGGAGTCCAGCCAGCTCTTTTTCTGAGAATTTTGCTCCTCGATTCCTATTTGATTCCTTTTGTTTTTACTTCTCAGGTCACTTCACCTGGGAGAAATACTTGAAAGAGACATGTGCCATCCCAGCTCCTGCCCATTGCTTCAAGCAGGTAAGAGGGTGAAAACAAGAAAGGTCAAGGGCAATGGTCCCTTGGGGACCCCTGAGTTCTGTGCCTGGCATAGGCCCCTAGTTTGGCAAGGAAGATACTTAAGGATATTGGAGTCTTAACAGAAATTCAAGTGTGCTGAAGCAAAGATTGAAAAGATACATTTAGAGCAACACAGAGTGTTTTACTCTCAGATGTGCATGATGGGAAGACAAGTCTGCTTTTACTCTGCCTAGCACAGGCCCTTGGAGAAAGTGTCCTGAGGGGGCTGGGATCCAGCTTTTGGTGGATTTTGCTCAATAAGGTGGTTTTCTGCAGAATTTACCTGTCCCTGTGAAAGGAATAGCATCCCCCTTGGCAGCAGGCACTGAGCACAGGGGTGACCATGCTGAGTACAGGAGATGCAGGATGAATTGCCGTGGGACACAGGTCTCAGTGGAGGGGGGCTGTTTGGGTCCTGGGTTGGCTGAGTGAGTCTTCAAGAACAGGATTAATCCCCCTGTGCTGGGCACTGCTGGGACTGCACCTCAAATTCTGGGGTCAGTTTTGGGCCCCTCACTACAAGAAAGACTTTGAGGGGCTGAACCATGTTCAGGGAAGGAGATGGGGAAAGGTCTGGAGCACAAGATGTGGCTGAGGGAGCTGGGGGGGCTCAGCCTGGTAAAAAGGAGGCTCAGCGGGGACCTTCTTGCTCTCTGCAACTCCCTGACAGGAGAGGGAGCCAGGGTGGGGTCAGGCTCTGTTCCGAGGGAACAAGGACAGGAGAGGGAGTGGCCTCAAGTTGTGCCAGGGGAGGTTTACATGGGATATTGGGGAAAATTTATTCACTGAAAGGGTCATCAGGCCGTGGAACAGGCTGCCCAGGGCAGTGATGAAGTCACTGTCCCTAGAATTGTTCAGAAAACATGTAGATGTGGTGCTTGGTGACATGGGTTAGTGGTGGCCTCAGCAGAGCTGTGGGAATGGTTGGACTCAGTGACTTTAGAGGTCTTTTCCAACCTTAATGATTCTGTGATTCCGAGAGAACAGGCTCAGTCTAGTTGCAGAGATGATGCAGCATGGAAGGACAGTGCTCTGTGTTACAGAGCTGCCAGGGCTCTCTGACCTTTCTGTGGTGCCTGTTCCCTGCTGTGCCCAGAGGATGCTGTCAGGCCTCAGTGGCCTCTGTTCTGATATTCTTAGTACTTAAGCTGCATGCCTGAGCTGCTGCATCTGTTGGTAGTCCTGGCTTTGACCCACTCTGTTCCACTCTGCAGTCATACACTCCACCAGCAAACGAGTTCAAGATCAGTATGAAGCTGGAGGCCCAGGACCCCCGGAACACCACGTCCACCTGCATCGCCACCGTGGTGGGGCTGACAGGGGCACGCCTGCGCCTGCGCCTCGACGGCAGCGACAACAAGAACGACTTCTGGCGCCTGGTGGACTCTGCCGAAATCCAGCCCATTGGCAACTGTGAGAAGAACGGAGGGATGCTGCAGCCTCCACTAGGTGAGCTGGAGTTCAGCTGTCCAGCAAGGACTTTGCTGACTACGGGGAAAACTCAGGGATTTTTATAGATCTGTGACTGGGACCGAGGCCCATGGCTTGCCCCTGCCTACACTGCCATATATACAAGATATATAACCAGATGTTTCTCACACAGGATTTGTATTTCCATGTGGACACTGTGGCATGGATAGGGAGATGCTTTAGAGTGTAGATGAAAGAGGTCTTTGCGCCAAGGTGAGCTGCTTACCCTCACTGGAGCTCAAGCTCAGGGTTCTTGCCTAGAGAAACTGTGATTGCTCCATCCCTGGAAGTGCCCAGGTCCAGATTGGATGGGGCTTGGAGCAACCTGGACTAGTGGAAGGTGTCCCTGCCCATGTCAGGGGGTGGCACAAGATGAGCTTTAAGGTCACTTCCAACCCAAACCATTTTGAGATTTTATTAACACTAAAGCTGCCATTGTTTCTGTTCCTTTCACGCCTGCTGCTGTCCATTCCTTAGAAACCCTGGCCACAGGTGCAGGTCCCAGCTCTGGTACCCTGCCCAGCAGCTGTGGGTACCTCTCCCAGCTGGCAGCTGTGTGTTCCTTCTGTGCCTTGCCCGGAATATGCCAGCAGATGGCATTAAGTTTAAGGAGCTGCAGGTAAAACTCACTCCTGGCTGTGCTGGAGGTGAGGGACAAGCTCTGTGACAGGTCTGGGAGCTCTGATCTGTGTCACCTGCTTAACCTGCACCAGAGAAGAGAGCAGGGTTAGATGGGATACTGGGGAGAAGTACTTCCTTCTGAGGGTGGGCAGGTCCTGGCACAGGTTGCCCAGAGTAGCTGTGGCTGCCCCATCCCTGGAGTGTCCAAGGCCAGGTTGAATGGGGCTTGGAGCAACCTGGGCTAGTGGAAGGTGTCCCTGCCCGTGGCAGGGATGGAACTGGATGATCTTGCACCCAGCATAAAGACA
This sequence comes from Campylorhamphus procurvoides, assembly GCA_013396655.1. Classification (NCBI taxonomy): domain Eukaryota; kingdom Metazoa; phylum Chordata; class Aves; order Passeriformes; family Dendrocolaptidae; genus Campylorhamphus; species Campylorhamphus procurvoides. Next base: position 479,032 of record WBMV01002010.1, on the reverse strand, counting down.
GTGCTGCAGTTGTCCTTCCTGCCTGCAGAGTGCAAGGGCCAAGAAAACAAGCAAGGATTTCTGGTGTTCCCTGTACTCTTTTCCATGTTCACACATCTTCTGCTGCTCCTTCTTTACATAGATAATTCCAGTCACAGGACCCAAGAGAATGGCTGGAGCTGTGCCAGGGCAGGGTCAGGTGGGATCTCAGGAAAAGGTCCTTCCCCCAGAGGGTGGTGGGCACTGGACAGGCTCCCCAGGGCAGTGGGCACAGCCCCAAGGCTGCCAGAGCTGCAGGAGGGTTTGGACAACGCTCTGAGGGACAGGGTGGGATTGTGGGGGATGTCTATTCAGTGCCAGGAGTTGGATTGGATGATGCTTGTGGGTCTCTTCCAGCTCAGGATATTCAATGATTCTCTGTTTCATGTAAAAGGTTGTCTGAGTCCCTGTGGGAGCTGAGCTCTGTGATCTGCCACGGTTCAGGGCTGGCAGGGTGGCCTGTGCTGAGCATTGCAACCCTGGCAAAGCTTTACCTTGTTGCTCATCATGGGTTGTTCTCGATCCAGGTCCAGTCCCAGAATTACCTTCAAAACCCCACAATCACAGACCAAACACATCTGAGCAGCAGAAATTACCTGTGCAGGAGGATGCACATTAAGCAAAGAAGTTGCTTTGTGATATTCAGGGCCTTCTGTCAGTTGTGCTGTCTTAGTGCCATAGACTCAGAGTATATGAAATTGCCTTTTTTATTCCCATAAGCCCTTTCTTGTTATTTCTCTACTTTTTTCACAGATGTTGAGCCAAAACCTGCCATCCTTCCCTGTAAGGGTTAAATCTGTTTCCCAGCCAAGTCACAGCCTCTATTTCTTCCCATTAGCTTGCCTGCAGCTCACACTAAAGGTGGAGAAGGCTACCCAGAAGCTGTGATTCCCTGTTGAGTCAAAAATTCCATAGGCTGTGTGTGAATTTGCTGATTCATGCCTCCCTGTAGCAGAATCCCTGGAGCTGCCAACATTGATGCTGCACAAAGTGCTTTCCCATATGGTCCATGGGCAGACTTCTGTTATGATAAGTGAACATTGCAGTCAGACAGCTGTTTCCAGATGTTTCTTTTCAACAACACAATGCTTTGCATTCAGAGTATCTGGAAAAGGTCAAACCTGACTCCAGCATGAGGAGGGGGTGGTGTGGAATCACAGTTGTGTGAGTTCCTATCAAAGCAGGCATGTGCTGCTGGATCCAGTGGCCCCCATAGCCTAAAAGTCTCCATGCCTGCTTCTTGTCCTCAGGTTTCCGGCTGAATGCCTCCTCCTGGCCCATGTTCCTTCTGAAGACTCTGAATGGAGCAGAGATGGCTCCTGTCCGGATTTTTCACAAGGTATTTTACTGTTTGTGCAGATCCTTCTGGCATGACCCCTTTGCTGCAGAGCACCAGACTCAGAACTGGTGTCTCATGAGAGGTGAGCTGATCCCAGAGGAGGTGACAGTGCCCAGCTCTGCCTTGGTTCTGCTGCTCCAGGACAGAGCTGTGCTCTCTCCAGCTCCGGTGTCAGGATGCATCCAGAGGGGTGCTAAGGAAGTGTCTTGGGCTTCAGCACTTGGGCTTGAGAAATGAGCTTGCTCTTCACTGAGGCTGCAGGTGCTGCTCAGAGTGGGGAAGTCAGCACCTCTCTGAAACCTTTTAATATGCCAGAGCTTGCAAGGAGCAGTGACTGTTGTGGGGCAACACTGCCAGTATGAGTTCATAGTTTGTGTTCTCACACCCTTAGTGCAGTCAGAGAGAGAAGCCAGCCAAGAGATGGGTGGGATGGGATGGTTGGTGAGGCTTTAGTGGATCTCAAGAGCAAGCCCCAAATAAGGGTGGATAGCAGATCTCACAAGTCTCACAAAGCTGAAGGTGGGAGAAGAATGTTAGAGAGACAGTGTCATATTGCAGGTTTTTCAGCTCTGAGATAACAAGGTGAGAGTATCCTCAGGAGGCTTCTTCTTTGGAGCTCTATTTGCTGCCTGTGGTGCATGGTGGAGTGTTGCAGGGTGCAGTGTTCTCATGGCACTCCCTGGGTCTGGTCCAGCAGCCAGCTAGTGGCAGAGCAGTCAGTAGTGGACTTTTGTTGTCTCTTGATTAAAGGACACATGGCTGTGTAGCTCAGCCAGTGTGTGCACAGCTGTTGGGGTTCAAATCCAGCCCACTAACTCCCTTCAGCTGTGCATGGAGGTGAGTTTTCTGGTAAGGGCACAGCCCTGGTCTGGGGACGCACTGGCATATCCCCTGTGAGCATATATTCCACTTCTTCTTGTAGGAACCTCCATCTCCATCCCAAAACTTCTTCAAGACAGGTATGAAGCTGGAAGCAGTGGACAGGAAGAACCCTCACTTCATCTGCCCGGCCACCATTGGGGAGGTGAGAGGTTCTGAGGTCCTCATAACATTTGATGGCTGGAGAGGTGCCTTCGATTACTGGTGCCGATATGATTCCCGGGACATCTTTCCCGTAGGCTGGTGCTCGCTGACTGGAGATAATCTGCAGCCCCCTGGTACAAAAGGTAAGGCCCATGTTGTTGCTTAGCTGTCTTCCTCCTTCACTCAACTCTCAAAGAGCAACAAAGCAGGCAGACTGGCAGCAAGGACACCTGGGTGCCCTGTCTGGCTTTCTTGTGCTGCTTCATGCATGGTAAAGGTACATGTGATCACCCTCATAGCAGTGGAACAGCTTGACATCGAGGTGCTGAGAAGCGGCTGCCTGTAAAGATGGGCAGGATGATGGCTGTGGGGGAAAATGGTGCTGTACAACATTGCTGAGGTCTGCCCTGCTCCAGGAATTCCCTTGGAATCTTCCCTATGTCTTTGAATCACATATTCCTATGGAGTTTTTCTCAGTGGGACTGGAGTAATAACTGGAGTTGCGGGGATGTGCCTGTTTGTACTTCGGACAGTTTCCTTGCTCTGTCTTATGCTGTGAATGTGGGAGAAGCAGGTGTGGAGCAGGATGTACCTGCCTTGTTCACAGGACCATGCTTGTGCAGGAGGAGTGGGACTGGGGGACCTGCTGCCTGGCAAAGGCCTGAGCACTGGCTGTTTGTGTTCTCAGATGTGTTTGTCTTGCTCATGTTGCAGTTGTGTCTAGGCCCAGGGGAGCTGCCGTTTTCTCCAAGCATATCCCTCTGGCATTTGCTGGCTGGTAAGCCCTGCATGTGCCTGTCAATGAAATGAGGGGCAGGAGAGCAGCCTTTCTACCAGAGCTGAAGGAATGCTTAGGAAAAGTATTTCTCTGATGACCCTGTTCCTCTTGAAAATCCTGGGTCAGCACGTGCTGCTCGCCAGGCTGGTGCTGCTTTGTGTCCCCCGTTGTGCCCCAGGGCTGTGCTCTGTGCATGGCCTGTGTGCAGGCTGAGCTGGGGCTCTCCTTGGGTGGGGACGATTCCTGTTTATCCTGGATTTCTGCGTTTTGCCTTAATGTTCCCAGCCCCTCCCTCTCTTCCTGCTAGTTGTTTGTGTCCTGCCTGCTGCTGCCCTGAGGGCTCTGCAGAGCACTGGGGCCCTCCTGAAGGTGCCTGACCCCTCCAGCAGCACCGTGGAGTCTGGGGCTCTCACCAAGCATCTCCAAGGTGCTTGCCAGGTACTGGACAAGTGGCTAAGACATGTTTGTGTGAGGTGAGAGCTTTCTTGGCAGTAAACCGGGGATGAAAGGTTTCAGGAGCACACCTTCCCAGGAGTGGGAAGCTCTGTCTGACTCACGGACCCCAGCACAGGGAGCTCTGCTCCTCCCCAGCCTCCCCTTGCTAGGGGCTGAAGCTGTGAGTGTGCGTAGTCCAGTTAATTATCCAGAAACATCCCATCATGGGATAACCTGGAGCCATCCTGAGAAGCATGTGCTTCCCACTTGGCACGTGGCAGTGAGAGGTTCTCCCTTTTGAATTGGCACCATCAGCAGTGACTCTGCACTTCCGGCTCATGGGCATGAACAGTGGTGCCCAGAAGTCACAGCACCCCACTCGCAGTCAGAGGCAACCCTCACTCTCACGCAGATTCCTGCTCTTTGCCCTTTTTTTCAACTCCTGGGACCAGAGCAGGCATTGGCAGGGGTTGCATTAGCCCTGCAAAAATGCCATGGAGTTGAGATCAGCCACGTCTTTGTGGTATTTTACTTCCCCCTCTGTGGCTGTCACCTCCCTTTCCTGCCCAAGACTCTCTGACTTCCACTTTGAGGGATTAAACCAAAAGAAAGGGGTACTGGGAGCTTTCTAGTCTTTAATGAAATTCCTCCTTTGTTTCCTCACTACTCAGCCCTGCTGTGGAGGAGGGTTGTGCACTGTCCTCCCAGACCTGAGAGTGCGGTTCTTGGCAGGGTTGGAGGATGCATCACTCCTTTCCTTGAGCTCCAGTAAACCTTCCTCATGTGCCAGCCTGGAGCCTGCAGGACCATTCAGGAGAGTCAGGCAGTTTCCCTTTCCTAGTGGGAATTCCTCTTAAATCAAGGAGACCTGGAGAGACACGCAGGTGTCGATGCTACCACAGTTACACCGGTCTCTGCTCACATGCTGGACTGACTGTGTGAGGTGCTCATGGTAGTTGAGGAATTCTGCGAAGAGTTAACTCTGTGGAGACTGATGGCTTCCTGGGGCTGAGCAAAAAGAGGCCTCATGGAATGAGCTCATGTTCAAGGGAAGCAGGAGTTCAAAGAGGGCAGGCTTGTTTATTTAATGCTGGTAACCTCATTCAGCTCTAATCTGTCTCTGCTGCTGATTGCCACTGAGGTGGAGGAGTGCAGGACTTCTCCCAGGCACAGCCCCTCTCCAGCTCTGGGGCCTCCCACTCTCACCAGTGTTTGCTTAGCTGGAGTGGCTGGCCAGGGTGCTTGGGGAGCTGGGGCTGGCCCACCACTCCGAGGGGAGCTTTCATGAGTGCACTCGTGTGTGAAGGGAGGAAAGGGAGGTCAGACCATGAGGAGGAGCAGCCTGCACGCCAGCTTGGTAATTCCACTGCTGTGTGCTGGCTGTGCAGCAGCCTGCAGGGAAAGCCTCGTGGCCAGCAGCCAGGGCTCCTGGGCATCTGCTAGAGCTCCTGTCTGGATGCAGCACACCTTGGAGCTGGGGGATCCAAACCAACACATGACACAGGGGAAATGTAGCTCTGGGAGTGCCTCAACACATGGTGGGTCCTGGTCCTCTCTCTGCATCGGCCTCAGATGGGGTCAGAGATTGGCTCTACTGAGCTACAGAGCCAGGTGGAACGTGGAAGAGCTCATCCTGTGCAGCCGCAGCTTCTCCGTGCCAGTCTGGCAGCTGCTGGGGAAAAAAGAAGGGCCAGTTCTGTGGCTGTGCCACAAACTTCCTCCAGCGTCCCACCCACACCAGTGAGGCACTCCCAGGGTTGTCCACTGGCTGGGAGTCCTCACTCCACTCCTCAGGTGTGGTGTGCAGCGTCTTACACAGCCTTTCTTCCTTCTTACACATGTACTTTTTTACCCTTAAACACATACCTAGGCTTTCAGGAATATAAGGTGAGGTGAGCATCCTGTTAAGCTCCAGGGTGGCTTGGAACCCTGCTCAGAGGGCAGGCTGGGTCAGTGACTGCATTTCCCTTGCTCAGGAGCTGCTCAAGACCTGTGGGGTCACTTCAGAGTTTCAGAAATTAGATTTTTTTCGGTTTCTGAAGGAGCTGCTTGCATGATGAAGTCAGTCACTCATCCTAGAGAGATATTTGCTGAGAAATATTTACCACAGCACTTAAGATATAAAACAGCTGAATTAAGGTTGCATGGGGCATCAAATTCCTTCAAACTTCCTGGAGAGGGTTTGGACTTTCTGTTGCATGTTAGTGTCAGAGTTTTAGAGGAGAGTGATGTTTCCCCATCTTTAGATACTGCAGCACACAGAAGTGAGGCCAAAATACACTGTGTGCACATTACTAACAGCATGGATTTTTGTTGTCAGAAGATCGTGAAGGTGTGTTGGGTGGGGAAGGAATTACCCACCCCTGCCAGGTCTGTGTGCTTTCCTGCTGGACTTACACCATGACCTAGCTGACATCACAGCAGGTACACTGCAGGGGGTGGCTGATGTTCCTCAAGCTCAGATCTTCAAGGCTTAGATGTTGTGATGCACGTAAGAAGTGCATGAGTCTGTGCACTGTAGCAGTGTTTGGTGGAAGAGTAATTTGTGAGGAAAGCAGAGATGAAAGGGAGAAAATATGTATGTCAGGTGCAGTGGGTTGTCTTGGGGACAGCTGAGCCCCCCAACCACTCACTTAACCCCCAGTGGGATGGGAGAGAGAAACAGAAGGATAAAGGGATGAAAACTGGTGGTCTGAGATACAGACAGTTTAACAGGGGAAACAAAAGCTGTAGGTGCAGGACCAAGCAGGCTCTCAGACACTGCTCCTCACTGCAGGCAGGTGCTCGGCACCCCCAGGAGAGCCGGGTTCCATCCCACAGAATGGTGACTGGGGGCAAAGCCCAGCTCTCCATCCCCCTTCTCCTCCTTCCCCCAGCTTTACATGCTGAGCATGGTGCCCCATGGTCTGGGATAACCCTTGGTTAGTGGGGTCCCAGCTGTGCCCCTNTGAGATACAGACAGTTTAACAGGGGAAACAAAAGCTGTAGGTGCAGGACCAAGCAGGCTCTCAGACACTGCTCCTCACTGCAGGCAGGTGCTCGGCACCCCCAGGAGAGCCGGGTTCCATCCCACAGAATGGTGACTGGGGGCAAAGCCCAGCTCTCCATCCCCCTTCTCCTCCTTCCCCCAGCTTTACATGCTGAGCATGGTGCCCCATGGTCTGGGATAACCCTTGGTTAGTGGGGTCCCAGCTGTGCCCCTTCCCAGCTCCCTGTGCCCCCCAGCCTAATGTTGCCCATGAGGACACAGCAGAGCTGGGCTCTGTGCAGGCCTGGCCCAGCAGAGCTGAACCGTGGTGTGTTGTGAGCCCTGCTTTGGGCACAGACCCAGACACAGCAGCACCTGAGCTGTCAGTGCCGAGAATTAACTCCAGCCCAGCCAGACCCAGTGTTTTTGAGAAACTTTTGCATGCATTTTACTATTTCTAACCTTCCTGGTCCTTGAGGAGCCCATGGGCTCTTAAACAGGGCAGAAACAATTCTGCTCTCAGGTCACTGCCATGGATTGGGGAAGCTGCTTTGGAGAGTCCCTCTCCATTATAAGCAGTACAGAAAATCAATATTTAGGATCGGCCTAAAGAATAAGGATTGTTCTTTAATTACTTTAAATCATGGCTGGGGAGAAAAAGAGAGAATGGCACACAGAAATGGAGGTGCTGCTGCTGAGTTTCAGGGAAATGAAGAGGGGAAATAAGTGTAGAAAAATCAGTGAGAAGAAAGAACAGAGATAAGAGGCTGGTTAATGATTGTAGGTTCTGGTCCCAGCTGCTCTCAGCTGGGAGGTGGGTTGAGGGGAGTCCCCCTCAGCCAATGCATGGTCTTGTAGAGAGATGTGTCTGCCTGTCTAATTCATGGGAAATGGGGGGTTCACAACCAATCACTAGAGGAAAGGTCAGTTCTTTGTAGTTGGGAAAGCACACACTGGAAGAGAATTCAGGAGAAGGTTTTTTCCTTTCTGAAGTGGTTTGCGGGATGAAGAGTTGTGAGCACCTGGGGAAAGAGAAACCAAAACAGGGTCTTCTGAGGTAGCTCTGTGAAGCAGCTTCCAGCTCTGAGCCCTTCACCTGAGGAAGTGGTGCACTGGAGGCTCTGTCTCTGCTAAGGCACATGGATTGGGAAAAGGGCCTGGGCAGGTGGGATCAGGACTTTCTGTGACCTGTGATTGTGGGCACAGGTATCTGAGAATTTCTGCAAGATCTGGGTCTTTGCACAAGAAAGCAGGCAGGGCTCTTGTTTAAGTACCAGTTTGAAGTTTTGGAGAAACACATGCATTTTTCTGGGGTTTGTGCTGCAGTACAAGGAACTTTAGCTGGGATTTGATTCCAACAGTGTGAGATTTTACAGGACCCTCTTAGTACTGGTGGCTCTGTGTACAATCCCAGCAGTGCTGCTACTGGGAGATGCTGTGGCAGGAAGAGTCTTCTCTGGCCTCTTGAGAAGCAACTCATTTTCTAGGTCCTGAGAAATCCAGATTTAATCCATACCTACGAAAAGACCTTCCCCACACACCCCCACCTCTTCCACTCTAACAATGTCCCTTAAGTCTGCTCCCATGTTACTGCTGAAGGGCAGGAAAATGCTGTCACTGAACACAAGGATGCAAGGACACACCTGCCCTCAATGTCTGTCACTCAGAAGTTCCTTGTGCCATTCCTCTCTGGGCTATGCCCCTGGCTGATGCTGAGTTCCTCCAGAGTTCCCCACTGGGTTTGCTGCTCCCTATTCCACCCTCTGGTTGCTCCATGACAGACAGGGAGGTTACTCCATGCTGGCTGTGGAAGAGGGGCAGCAGTGAAAGTGTTAAGGCTGGGCCGGCAGAGCTGGGAGCAACTCCAGCGCTGGAGTTTGGAGGAGTGAAAGTTGCTGCCTTGGCACTGGCCCAGCTGGCAGAGAGACACCGAGCCCAGCAGGGCAAAGCAGAGCTAATACAGAGCAGGTCCTCTGCTGCTGTGCCAGGGCTGGTGGGAGCCGTAGTGAGGGCACTGGGGCGGACACTGGTTAGCAGCAGGAACTGCCTTTGTGGGTCTGCTGCACACTGTCAGCACCCTGTTCCCTCTCCCTGGGCTCAGCTGCTCCTGAGCATTTCCCTCTGCTTGCAGAGCAAGCAAAAGTGAGTGGTTTTAGATGGTTACTCTGAGGACACGCTGAAGTGGAGCTCCCATTCACCCTAGACTCACCAGCTGTGTGTTACTCAGCCACCCGTGTTGCCAGAGGGACTGGAATGTGCCAGGAGCACTGGCTTGGGGAGGCGGGGGGGGTGGTGAGATGCTGACCCTGCATAGAAGGTTTGTGAAGTTCTTCATCTCTCACTGTGTGCTTTGTTGGTTGGCTGCTTGGTGTCCTCAGAGGAAGATGATGATCCATTGCTAGATTTCTTGCCCAAGGGTGAAGGTAATGTGTATTTTATGACTTTATTTTGGATGGTGTTTGGTTTCTCTTCCTTCTTCAGGGTAAGAATATAGCAGTGGGTGGAGGAGCCTTGCCAGGAGTAGCTGGCAAGGTAGCACTCAGGTGAGCTCATGTGCCTTCCTGCTTGAAGGAGATGGGAAAATATTAATTACTGTCACTTCAGGACTGAGCTGGGATTTGGAGCTCACACATCAAGCTGGGTGACGTTTCTTTGCATTGGGGTGGCTGGTTTTGAGACCACACAGGTAGAGCTTACACACTAACAGTAGGAGGAGGGTACACGGAGGAGTTGATGGTGTTGTATCTGTGAGTCTGAGGCACGAGCAGCCATAGTACCTGGGTGGGGCTGCCTTTGAGATGGCTGGTGGAAGATCCCAAGAAAAATGTCTTGAGCCGAGGCTCTTAGCTGTGATCCTGGCTTGGTTCAGATGTGTATCCTGGAATATGGGCTGGGTTTGGGGGTCTGGGGGATTGGATGAGAGCCCAGCATTGCAGGAGGATGTGCTGGTTCTGCCACCCTCTGGGGACATTGACAATGCATGTGGCTCAGCAAACAGCAAATCTGTGGCTCAGTGGGAACCTCAATGTGATGCATCACAGACCTGAGGTTGCTCTGGGATGTCTTGGGACTGCCAAGAGCCACTTGAGAAGACGAACTGACCTGGAAAAGGCAGTTTCCTCCATGCCTCAGCCTGTCATTAGTGTCAGTGTCTAGGCATTTCTCCCAACCTGACTTTTCCTCATGTGTTTTATTCTAAATAATTTTGTATCCCAGAGAGGCTGGGTTGTGTTCAGGATGTTTCCTTTCCTTTTCCCCTCTGCTTTCTGGCCTAAAACAAGGTTTCAAAATCTAATGGTGTTACTGAGGCTTGGCAGGAGGTTTCAGTAGGATCCTGCTGTTGGAACATCCCTGTTTTTGGGTGAATAGCTCTGGAGTCACCACTCCATTTCTGCAGGATCTCTGACGCGTAACTACACTCCTTCTGTGGTGTGGTGCAGAGCTGTGCCTGAGCAGGCTGGAAGTCTCAGTGCTTTCAGGATGGAATTGGACAGCCTCAAGGATGAGCAGCGTTCCAGGGCTAAAATTGTCTGACTCGGGATGTTCTGAGCTTCTGGTTACAGGCAGGACTGGTGTCTCTGCCCAACCAGCCCCTACTGCCAGGTTTGGAAGCAGAGTTGAATAAGACTGAAGTATTTCCAGGATGGCATTTTGTGTATCCTTAGGAGACCAACAGGAGGAGCAGAGTTTCCCATCAAGATGAAGGGGTTAAAACACTCAGTATGATGAAGCTTCACTTCAGGGTTTTAGGGCTACACACCATGTCTCTGCCTGTCACCAGCACACATGTGCCAGCCCTTGGGGACAGGAACTTGGTCCCTTGTAGGGATGCTGCTTCTGATGGGGGAAGTGCTCAAGGAGCCAGAAGGGTTGACCTGACTCTTCTCACACAGGTCTGTAAAGGCTGTGCACAGTGACTCCCAGAATGGTTTGGCTTGGAAGGGACTTTAAAGACCATCCCATTCCAACCTCCTGCCATGAACAGGGATGCCTTCCACTAGACCAGGTTGCTCCAAGCCCTGTCCAGCCTGGCCTTGGACACTTCCAGGAATGGGGGATCAACAATGGGATGACGGTGACTGGTTAGCATGATGGGTGTGATCATGTGTACGTGGGAGAATTGGCCCCATTTTGTTGGGATTTTTGACAGTGATTCTGTGGGAGCAAGAACGTTGCATCATCTTTTTGTGACCTACTAGGGGGTTTCTTAATTTTTTTGATTTTTAATTGGGTTTTTTTGAGAGGAGATGTAAATGCTGGTGAGCCCAGCTCTGTCCCTGGGTTTGGTGAATGGGTCCATGTTGCCACAGTGTGCATTTTTATGGAATCTAAGAACTTCATCCTGAACACACAGCCCCACTTATTACAAAAATCAGACCTTTTGTGGCTTGTCATGGTTCTTCTCTTGATCTTTGGTATTTTTATAACTTCTGAACAGCTTTAAAAAGGAACAGAAGGTGGAACCAACCGCACCCACCTGGCAATCTCCTCATTCTTTGTGCACTGATAAGTTGAAGGTGTTCTGCTAATATTTAACCCAGAAACCAAAGCTAAAAAAAGAGCTTTGGAGGAGATCAGAACAAGAAGAAACCACAGGAACAGCCCTGAATAGCCTGAATGTGGGGGGAGTACAGAACCATTCCCAGCAGGGGGGGTTTGGAAATGCACTGGCAGGCACCTCGCAGGGGCAGAGGATGTGGTCTGTCAGTGTGCCTGTGGTGGTCTCGTGGTGCATCTGTCACTGATATGTGTCCTTGAGCTGGCTGGACACAAACAGCAGTAGAGCCATGCAAACTTCTGCAGGTTGTAACTCTGTGAAGAAACCAGTTTGCTCTGTCCTGCTGCAGATGTGGCTTGGGTGGGCTTGGACAAGCTGCCCGAGCTGAGGGCTTGCCCAGTCTGTGGGTTGGTTGCTCAGTAAGATTTGGCTCTGGGATTTTCCTGAAGACCAGACGTGTCACTCATCCCTGGTGCTTCTGGAGCCCTCTGCAGAGACAGGCTCTGGGACAGGCTCTGGTGTGGCCTCCTGAAGCACCAAGCCTGGAAGAGCTGCAGTGATGGTTTTCCTGAGGTGTGGAAATGCATTTATGTTGTCACTGTCTGTGTTGGGACCAAACATGCCAGTTCTGCTCGTGTTCCATGTGACCACGGGCACTGCCATGCAGGAGATGGTCTCAGCCCGGCTTTGGGGAAATCAAATTAATCTTGAGTTCTGAACTTCAGATTTTTAATTGGTTCTGCTCTGACTTTGCCAATAAATATTGGCATTGTCATTTTTCTTGGAGCTCCCTGATTTTGCCTCTCTGTCTCTTTCACCCACTGGTTCACCCCCTCAGTCAGGAGCTTGAGTTTCAACTCAGCTGATGCATTTCTCAGGCTGGTGCTGCCCAGCTCAGTTCTCATCTCCTTTCTATAGTTCAGAATTTCTGTTTTAATGCCAAAGCTGCTTGACAGCTGATTAAAACAACACACTGTTACAACAGCTTTATTTTTGCAGTGAACTGGAAAAGATGAGACTGATAGAGGGAGATCACAGCAAGGAGGAACCCAGGTTGTGTTGCAGCCAGTTTATTTGGTGTAAGAGGTGGTGGAGTGGGGACAGGAGGAAAGTTGCTGTTTTGGGATGTGAAGAGGCATGCATTTGAACCATGTGCTGCAGTAAAGGTCATTGCAGCTCATTGTTGTCCAACCTGGGAGCTGGGCTGGGAGGAGGAGCCATGCTCAGACAGGCTGGGGGAACTGGTGACCCCTGTGCTGTTGGCTGTGCCTGAACAGGAACATCTGACTGGCCTTGGAGAGCTGGATCCAGAGTTCAGTAGTCTGAGTACTGCAGAAATAAAAAATTATGCTGGCACAAAGAGTGTGAGCCAAGGCCACCAGCGTGGGGCTGCAGAGGTTGCTGGACACTGGCTCATACAGGTGAGTATTTCTCTGAGAGTGATGAGGGTACTCTGCATAGAATAAATAACAGCCCTGCTGCAGTCTGGGCTGTAATTCTGCAGAGGGCTTCCTGTGCAATACAGATGTGCACACTGAGTCCCTCGAGCCAGCAGTGCTGTCCAGAACTGCCATTCTTCTCCTGTGCCAGGTTCATTCCCAGTACTGTCTTTCTGCTCCTTGGCCTTCTGGGAGCAGGAAGAGGGGATGGCAGGGAAAAGAGGGCCTGAAGGAGCAGGAATGTGCTGCTCCTTCAAGCTCCAGACGTGTAGTTGGCAGTGTGAGACATTTGTGGTTGGTTCCTGCTGAGAAATGAGGGGCTTTGAGCTGCTGTTGGGGGAGAACTTGGTTGGCTGCTCCAGTGGTGGGACGAGGCCACTTTCCCTGTCCAAGCACCAGCCTTTGCAGGGTTTCATAGAAGAGATGTGTGACTCAGTTTCCCCATTCATTTCCTAATGCTGCCCAGTGGGGAAAAGCAGTTCATTTCTTTCCTGTATGGGGAGAAACAAAGACCTGCATTTGGGAACAAGGAAATCAGTGTGCTCAGCACAAAACTGAAATTGCTTTTGCTGAGGACAACAGTTTGGACACCCTTGCTCTGCACAGGCTGTCACTGTCTCTGATCATGAGCCAGTCACTTCTGTTTGTTTTGCCCTCAGCAGAATGGTGCTGACCCCGAGGCATTTTGGGGGATACATTTATTGTGTGGCACATCCTGCCACACTTGCTGTGCTGGTTTTCAAAGCACTTTCCCCCTCCCTGAGGAGTATCTGCACACGGATGTTTATACTCTGAAAAGCATCAATTACAGCTAAGTAACAATAAGAATTACTGCCTCTGAAATTATGCTGGAAAAAAGATGTTGGACCTTGTGTGCCAAACAGAAGAGGCAAAGCAGTGTGAAGGAACTCTCAAAAATGCTCAGTGTGACCAAAGAGTTTTAACAGGACCAGTGAAGGGCAGACTGGGGGGGGTCTCAGCCAGACAGAGCTGAGCCCTGGCTGAAATGTCCCCAGAAAGGCTGGAAGTCTGTGGAAAATGAGAATCCAGAGATCAAGTGCAGGTTTGGGAGCTTTTTGCTTCATTTGTAACCAGTAAAATGAGGATTTCTATTCAGTTGGTTTCTACTGTTCCAATGTCCTGATGTGTCATTTCTCCTAAGTGGAATTTTCTCCCTGGTTCTTTCTGGCCACTGCTGTTTTGAGCTGATTTTCTTGTGCAGTGAATGGTGCAGCCCAAGGTCTCCACCCTGAAGGGACTCAGAGCCCAGTGCTGTGCAGCTGAAGGGAGGAGTGGGTTTCTCCACACTCAGTGCCTTCCATTTATCAGTGTGATGATCACCTGCTGTGTTCTTGCCCTGAAACTCAGCCAGTGCCCGTGAGCTGCCACAGTCCTGTCTGCCCTGGGAAATGTGAATCATTAGAAAACTTTCTCACCTCTCTCATCCAATCAACAGGTCGCTCACGGATGAGCAGTGCAGATCTCAGTCTGCATCCCTGTGTTCCCCACATAGATCTCTTTCCTCTGTAAGAATGATTATTTTCCCCTACCTCTTCTAATCCTTGATTTATCCCTATGGAAACCTTTCGTCTTATCTCATGGCTCTGGTTTTATAAAAGCTTTTCGTGAGGATCTTGGAGACTTTGTGGGAAGGCAGGTGGTGTGTCAAATCTGCCATGTGGTAGCCTGTCCAGACTCTTCCAGGTGTTAGAGCAGCTGCATCGACACTGGCCAAGTAGGTGGTATTCCTCTTGGAGTCCGTGTTGTTGGATGAAGCGTCCGTTTTGTTTTGGAAAATGTTTTAGCCACATGTACCTTGTGTTTGGGCAGAATCAATTCCTTGGGTTTAGCAAATGTCTGGGTGAATGGTGGGGATGGTGATGCATCAAGGGCAGCCTTGGGGATGGAGAGGTCTCTTGGGTCCTGAGTTCTGGTGTTTATTCTTGTAAGCAGACCCTGCAGGTCCAGAATGGGAGGCTTTGTGGCCTCCAGCTCCAGTAGCACCAATTGCAGTTTCCAGTTGTTCTTTTCCACATATCCATGGGCGATTGTGACCCATTGTGGGACACTTGGGCTGTTTGCAGTGCTGTTACTGGTCTGGCACCTGAGGTGAGTCACCAAAGTTTGGGCTGTCAGGATGCTGCCCAGCACCACTGAGACATGGGGCAAGGTGCAGGAACACCTGGCAAGGTTTTCAAGATCCCTCTGTGCTGCTTTTGAGAGAGCTGGGTGTAATTGCCAGGATGGTTTGGGGCACATGGGAATGCTGCTGTGAGACTCCTGCCAATGTCAAACAGCAGTTGCTGCTATCGCTGTGACTCCTGAGACTTTTTTTTTCCCAGATGTTTTCTTTTTATAAATAAAACTACTAGGAAAACAAGTAAAAGAACTATAAAAATGCTACAGTTGGTGCCAGTGGGATATACAGTGGCATCTGCAGTGACAGAGCTTATCCAAGTACGTGCCAAAAATTAAGATAATTCCTGCTCCAGACCATGCAGATTTCTAAGCCTTTAGGAAGTAGGACACTCATGATGAATGTTCAGAGCCTGTCTCAGGTTCAATAAATGTGCAAGACATTGCCTTAGTTTGAAATAACAGCTCTTCATGTGCCTGTAGATGTCCTGCCCAAAAAAGGCATTAAAATGCAAAGTGGTCAGGATGAACAGGATAGAGACTGTTCTGGGGATCGTGGATTTGGGTCTCTTTGTGTGCTACCATGTAACTGCTGTCCAGTGAGGTCTGGCAGAGGATCAGTGAATAAAGAACCTCATTTCAGTCGTGGAAAGCTGAAACTAGACAAATCTTGTGCAAAAAGAAATTGTATCTTTGGGAGTTCAGGTAGCTGATCATGAGAACAGGTAGAATCCAGCAGCACTTGGATCCTCGCAGTGTGTTCCTGTGTTAAATATCTCCTCTGACTTCAGCCTTGGCTCAAACAGGTGTTCCAGGCAGGAATCCCCGCAGGAATTATTGAATTATCAGAATAATTGCCTTCTGACTTTTAAATTCAAGTGTTTGGAGTCTTGTTCTTAATCCCTGTCCTTGCAGGGAGCCCATGTCTCCCACCCACGCTCTGACGCTTTCTCCTATGTTGTGTCAGCCTGCTGAGAGCTCAGGACTATCCAAGTCTGGAGCTCTCCCAGAGCCTGTATCTTGGTCTCAGTCATGCTCGTGGTGGCTATTGATGACATGCTCTGCTTTGAGAAGAATCACAGGGGTTTGAAGGTTTCACAGCTTATTCTGGGACCGGCACTGAGCTCTGGTTCCTGTCCAGCTCCAGCCTTCAGGATGTCTAAGACTGAAATGTCTCATCCAGGAAGGATTCAGCCAGATCTCAACAAGATTTCTTCTCTCTGCCAAATTTGGTCATCTTAAAGGTGTCTTTTTAACCCACCTCTTTGAGTCCTGCTTCTGCCTATGCATTGCTGAAGATGGGACAAGCATCAAAGAGCCACTGGAGGAGAGGCCTGCAGGACATCCTTCAGAGGGCCTTTGGAATGGCGTTAGTGGGTGTGCTCAGACTGCTCAAAAACCACCTCAGAAACCCTGCACCTCAGGACGCTGTGGGGGTCATTTCTGAGATCTCCAGGGAGGAGTGTGGGAGCTACAGCTGCATCTGAGTACAGAGCCCTTGGCGTAGGAGGTGGAGATTTGGGATTTGGGCTCCAGCAGCTGTTGGTAAATGAGTCTGGTAAACAGGAGAGAAAGGTAGGAAACCCTTCTGCAACTTCAACATTTCTGTTCCGTATTTTCCTACATGTTTTGGCTTTGTAATTCTTGTGCCAAGCCTGAGATAAGCTGATGGGTGACAAATGCTGCTTCCTCTGACTACCCTCAGAGTGTGGATGGCAACTGTGAGAGTCTCCTGAAGGCAGCAGTTTGAGTCACAGTGCGGTGGGCAGCTGCAGTGCCACTGGTGCCATGTGTTAGCCGTTGGGAGATTTTGGCATTAGGAAGTACAACCTGAGATCTGGAATTCTCTGTCAAGTCTCGTTGTTTTTGTAGGAAGCTCAAAATTCTTGTTTAAACTAATCCTTCAGTGGTCAATAACACCATCAGTGGTGTCTGACTTTCCTTTGGCTCTAAGTTCAGCCGTGTCTGGTCGTGCCTGTTTGGGGTGATGTTTCTCACTGTGCCAAATGGGTCCCATGTCAGCCCAGCAAGAAGCCAGCGCACTCTTCTGTGTCTGCCCTGGTGCTGGATGCCTGTACGACACAAAACAAGACAGTTCAGCCAGCAGAAGACTTCTGTTGATTTGTTTTCTGCTCCCTTAATGAGCTGAAAGGGTTAACCATGAGTTCGGATCACTGAATAATTGAGGTCAGAAGGGATCTCTGAAGGATTCGTGGCTCAGCTCCTCAGCTAAAGCAAGGCCAGCATTGGAGTTGGTTAGGTCGCTCACATCTTAAGTGAGAACCAAAGCCATGGGGCAGAGAGATGCTGCTTTTCTCAGCAACAGCAAACTAGAGTTTTTAAGAGAGGCCCCACTTGACTTTCTGAAAATGTGGCTCCTCTTGGTGGTTTGTACAAGGAAGAAGAAGGTGGAGATGTCTCTGGCAGCTGCTTATTGTTGGGCTGGCACTGTCACCAGCTGAATCACAGAAGAACCTGATCTGGAAGGGACGCACAAGGATGACAAGTCCAACTCCTGGCCCTGCACAGACACCCCAGCAATCCCACCTTGTCCCTCAGAGTGTTGTCCAAACCCTCCTGGAGCTCTGGCAGCCTTGGGGCCGTGCCCATTGCCTTGGGGAACCTGTCCAGTGCCCACCACCCTCTGGGGGAAGGACCTTTCCCTGAGATCCCACCTGACCCTGCCCTGACACAACTCCAGCCATTCCCTGGGTGCTGTCCCTGCTCACAGGGACCAGAGATCAGAGCTGTCTCTCAGAAGGAGCTGCAGCCCCTGCTGAGCTCTGCCCTCAGTCTGGTCTGCTCCAGCTGGACACACCAGGTGCCCTCAGCTGCTCCTCATGGCCCCTCCAAACCCTTGAGCATGTTTGTGGCCTTTCTGTGGAGACTCTTTAATAGCTTTAGATCGTTAATATGGAAACTTTTTGGAGTTAAAGGAGATGTGGGCAGTGGTTGGGGCTGTGAGATAATCCTGTTTGCTGGGCACAGCTGTTTCCACCTCTGGAGCTCTGCAGGTGCTGGGGTTGGTGCAGGCAGGGCTGAATGCTCAGCACTGCTCCTTCCATAGCAATTCCATGCTTCTGGACCAGGTCCATATGACAGCAGGTGTTGAAATCCTGCAGGAAAATAACAGGCATCTGAAAAGAAACTTCAGGCTCCTTTAGGAAGCATCCAGTCACTGGAAGTGGATGAGGCAGAGCATGGGCAGCAGTAACCCTGTGTTTTGGGGGCTGCACTGTGGCTAGATGGGTGCAGCTGGTGGGATGACTGCTTTGGAGCTCTTGGTGTCTCCTCCTCAGGATGAGTGAGTGCAGCTCTGTATCTGGTAGGGCAAGAGAAAGGAATTAGCACAGGCTGGTGTTTTCTCACATTTTGGTTAAAAGCCAACAAAAAGCCAGGCAATCTGCTGAGTGGTGTTGGATCGAGGGAGTGTAAGACCTCCTTTCATTAAATCACTCCGTGTGAGAAAAATGTGCATTGCATCAGTCTCATGGAAGCACCCAGAGGTGAAACAGCAGTGCCTGTTCTGCAGTGTGCTCAGGGCTGTGCTCAGCACCAGTGCTGGGCACACAGCACCAATCTAGGTCACAGGCTGTGTGTTTCTGCCCTGAGCTGGCTCCACGTTTACATGTCATTTAGCCTATTTTGTTGAACAGCCTCCCGAGCTGTGGCAGCTCCTCCATCTGTGCAGGAGCCATAGCTGTGACAGGGACCAGGGATGTGCTGCCAAGGCCACAGGAGCAGGAACTCCTCTGGGTGGCTGAATGACATGAGATGTCGGATCATGGGATCTGCCTGCACACAGTTACGGGTTTTTATTGCCCCAAATCCAAAACCAATTCTATAAGCCTGGCAAATTACCATCACATGTGCTGTCTTTACAGCTGAAGTGGGCAACAGATCTTTCATGCATTTACTTCACCAAAAGATGACATCGTTTTTTATTATAAAATTATACAGTGAAAGCTTGCACCCCAGGAGTTCACCTGACAGCAGTCTCCTTTTCCCTGGCATTGGGTTCCCAGCAACATGGACCCAGTCTGGGAGCCAAAGGTGCAGTCCAGCTGCTCTGCCTATTGCATCCCAACTTCCCAAATGCACTATTTCTGTGAGTTTGTCACTAGTAAAACTGAGACTGTGAGTTTGCTTCACAGCTTGTTTGTGGAATCCTCAGTTTCTCCTCCATGTTAGACAAACTTCATTGTGGAGCAGCTTAGTTTAGACACTGAGCGTTGTGCACATCTCAGCTGAACTGCCCCCTGCCCTGGCTTCCACATCCGTTTGATTTTTGACAGTTTCCTTGAAATGTGGAATGTTTTAGAATCATGCAGTCACAGAATGGTTTGGGTTGGAAGGCACACCTTAAAACCCATCTCAGTCCAACCCCTGCTGTGGGCAGGGAAGCCTTCCACTAGCCCAGATTACTCCAAACCCCATCCAGCCTGGCCTTGGATACTTCCAGGAATGGGGCAGCCACAGATTCGCTGGGCAACCTGTTCCATTTTACTTGTGTTTATCTCTGTTCTGTCAACTTGGAGAAATAAATCCTTTAATACAAACATTTCTCTGCTGAGATCAGTTGTGCACACAGGAGGCCAGAGGCCCCACAATTCCCATGATCAGCACCTGTCCTACCTGTGCCATTCCTCCCTCCTGGCACAGCTTAGTGCCAGATGTCACCTCTAGCAGGTGACACTGATTCTCCTGGAAAACCATCAGCTCTAAGAAGTACTTGAGCTATCGTATTCATTTTCCTACCAGCAGAGTAGTCTTGCTGTTAATATTAACATCTCAGACAAGGAGTAGTAAAACCCTATTTCTCATACAATTACCTGTATCCGCCTGACACAAAAAAAGTCCTTACTTGGGAAGTCAGACAGATCCTGAATGACACTGTGCTGCTTCCCAGCTTCTGATACAGAATGCTAATGCACAAAAGTAAGGAAATAAAATTAAAACTAAATCTTACCCTGCCCACATGACAGTCAGAATGGGGCTGAGTCCTGGATGCACCACGCTATTTGGGTTGGAAAGGGCCTTAAAGCCTATCTCATTGCACCCCCTGCCATGGGCAGGAACACCTTCCACTAGCCCGGGTTGCTCCAAGCCCCATCCAACCTGGCCCTGGACACTTGGCATTGTGCCAAGGGAATGAGTCCTTGCTCACAGTAACTGCTCATAAAATCCTCACTAAACAAACCTGAAAAATCTCAGTATATGCCCACAATTGTGCCATCCTGGTATCTTTTATTGCACTCTGTTTCCTTGGCCAAGATATTTTTCCTTAACTACAAAGCCCCTCACTTCAAAAGTGTTTTTTTCTAATTCCTTGCCCCTGTGTTGAATACACATTGAGGTTTCCACCTGTGAGAAACAAGCTGTCCTAAAAGTCACTCTGCACTTTTCAAAATCCAGGAGGTTTATTGTTTTGGTTTTTTAGCAGAAATTTAAAAGTGAAGGAAATACTGGTCTGCTGAGCTGGGCCACCTCATCTCTAGTCTTTAACAGGACTTGGGAAAGATGAATGACCAAATTCAGAGAATTTATGGGCAAATTTACCAGAAGCCTGGTTTTGTCATGGAAAGTGTGAGAAGATAAGAAGAAACAGACTTGCCTCTGGCAATACATGAGAGGAGCAAGGCAGCTGGTGCAGCTGAGATGAGCTATTGCTCAGGGCCAGGAGCAGTAATCCTCGCAGGCATCAAGGATGGAGCTGGTCCCTTACACTGCAGTTCTCTGGAAATTTAGGGACAGAGCCAATTTGACTTCAGCCTCAAGAGAGGGGATTTCCAGCACAGCTCTGACTATGAGGCAGGTCTTGACTGTTCCTTTCCTAGGAATGCTCTCAGAGCCTTTTACGTGGCTGCTGGCAGGTCACCACTTGCAAGAGGAAGAGCTGTAGGTGCCAGTTATTTTCAGGAAGGAAGGTGTGGCTGAAAACATGATCCTTCTGGAGTTCAACCCACCCAGGCTAAGCCCCAGTGTCCCACAGCTTGAGTGCTGAGCCAGGAATCTATGTTTGATTTTTATTTTGGCATGGAGGGCAGTACCCCCACTGAGGGGACTGCGAGTACTCCAGGTTTGTCCATGTGACTCTGTATAAAGATGGAGGCTACTCTTGTTTTGTTTCTCACCTGATTTAATTATATTTGCTTTTTCTCTTTTTATTTCAGTTGTGATTCCAAAGAGCCCTTTACCTGCCTCCGAAGTAAACTCGGAGAAACCTAGCATGCACAGTAGCACAAAGACTGTTGTGGGGCATCAACAAGGGCAAAGGCGTCGCAAAACAGGGAAGAAGCGTGGTCGAACGACCAAAGCGCTAATCCATCACCCCATGCCTACACCCTCCAAGTCAGTGGAGCCTTTGAAATTCCCCAGAAAGAGAGGCCCCAAGCCTGGCAGTAAGGTAAAGGCTGATGCTGATGCAGGCGGGTGAACAGCAGGTGCTGCAGGTCCTGCCACGGGATGGTGCATGCGTGTGTTTGTGCACGTTTGTCTCAGCCTCTGGCTGTGTGACTGCAGCAAGTAGGAGACCCGAGGGGTATGTGGGCTGGGAGTACCCTCAGAGTCCAGCCCCAGAGCTGTAGAGAATGTCTGTGTCCTAAAGATCATTTCCATCAAGAAACTGTGTCTTTGGAACTGGATTGGCTGTGGAGTAGCATGGCAGATGCTGGGAGCACAACAGGATGGCCAAATGGTAGAATAAGCTCTCTCGTCCATCGTGTGTGGCTGGCCTGAGTCAGACCGAGGTGGCAGATCTCAGGCTTGTTATTTTTCAGTGTTGTGGTTTATAAAATACACACGTATTGATTAGTAGGTTCTTGGGACACCTCCTCATCACCATCAGAAATGTGTCATGTTCCACAGTGCCTTGTCTGTTGGATGCAGAAGAGAGAGTGTAGTGATCAAGGGTGGTAAAGGGGAGCAAGGATAAAAGGAGAAATATCTCCTCTTTCTCTGCAGAGGAAACCTAGGACATTGCTGAACCCAGCACCCACCTCTCCAACAACCAGTACCCCAGAGCCAGACACAAGCACTGTGCCCCAGGATGCTGCTACAATCCCCAGCTCTGCCATGCAGGCTCCCACAGGTAAGGAAGGGTTTGGGACCACGTTCTTAACAGGATTGCACAGTTAGGAACTGCAGCAGGCAGACAGTGACAGGAGAGTCCCATTTCTTCCTAAGCCTGTAAACCAGCAATCCTTACAGTTCCAGGAAGGCTGGCCTGAGAGAGGCACATGAGTCCAGATCAGCTGTTCATTTATATCTCTGTCCATTTGAAAACAATGAAGCTGTGGGAAGATTGCAAGCCTGCTTGCTGGGTGCAGGGACTCCTTTGCCCGAGCTCCCTTGTGTGTGCTGGTGACTCCACAGCTCTCCAGGGACACTTCTCATGGCTCTTCATGCCTGGAGGAACTTGTGTGTGCAGCAACCCTTGTGAGCCCCGAGTGTGAGCTCTCACAGACCGTGCCAGGCACAGCTGCTGGAGCTGCACAAGGGGCAGAACAGTTGCCAAAGGACTGTGATGTGTCTAGCTCCAGTCAGGACATCAAGGCATACAGGGACAGGAGAGAGTAGGGGAGGAGGAGGAGGAGTGGCAATGAAGAGCATGTGTCCTGCTATAGATGTGAGTGCAGCTGAGGATGAATCTGGTCAGGAAAGTCTAATGCAAAGCTGCTTTTGACATGTTGAGTTGAGCACTGGATATTGGCTGAGCCTCCTGTTTCCCCAGAATGTAATTGGCCAGTATTCAGAGGAACCTAAAGAACCCAGTTTCTCTAAAAAGGAAACACTGTAGGAACCCGTAAAAGGTGTGGATTGCATTCTTTCATCCCCTCTGAACGCCACAGCACCTTACTACTTTACAGCATGACTGCAGGGGAAAGCATGGGAGAAACAGCAGCATTTTGGAAGGTGAGTGTGAGGCAGGAAGATTTTGGAGGCAATTCCCACCTAGAAGCAGCTCTGCTGTGAGGATGCAGATAGACAGTCGTGGATTCCCCTTTGTGAGCGATTGGACAGTCTTAAAATCTCAGCATCTCTCAGGTCGGATTTTAGGCATCTATTTCTTGCTTTCTTGAGTGGGTTAATGGCAAACACATTTCTCATCTTGGCAGTTTGCATTTACTTGAACAAGAACGGCAGCACTGGGCCCCACCTAGACAAGAAGAAAGTTCAGCAGCTGCCAGACCATTTTGGACCAGCTCGAGCTTCTGTTGTCCTGCAGCAAGCAGTACAGGCCTGCATTGATTGTGCTTATCATCAGAAAACAGTCTTCTCCTTCTTAAAACAAGGCCACGGGGGAGAGGTCATCTCAGGTGAGAACGGGCCCACAGCACTTTGCCTTCAGAGGTCATTGCAAGAATTCTCTCGTTGGAAGATGTCTGCCTTGAAGCCTAGTGCAGCCACGGGCCAGGGGCAGACAGAAGAGTTCTGTCTTCTCTTTCTTGCCACACACCCGTGTCAGTGAAGCAACAGCTGGTGGCTGACTCAGAGCTGAGCAGTTCGCATGGCCCGTGGGCACAGCTGCAGCAGCAGGGAGTGAGCAGCCCTGGCACCAGCCTGGGCACCATCCTGCCCCACCGACCGTGCCCCGCGCTGCCCGAGCCCCGGCAGGAGGCACCACGGGGGGATTGTAGCAGCTCCTCACGGAAAGACAAGAACTGCCCCAGGTTTTACTTGTCCTTTAAGCCCATGCATAGCCGGGTCCAGGAGTGCAGGCCCCTCCTGGAATCCCTTCCGTGCCCTCGGACGCGGTGCCCGGCGCTGTGCTGGGTGCAGCAGGCTGGTCCTGGCCTGTCCCGGCTCCGCCAGCACGAGGCAGTGGCTCCAGACAAGCCCAGCGATGCTGAGATGCAGGAGCTGGCTGTGCGGCCCTGGGCGTAGCCTCCGCCTTGGCGGGGGGTTCACGTGTTGGGCTCTGTTTGTTTCTGTCTCCAGCTGTGTTTGATCGGGAACAGCACACTCTGAACCTGCCAGCAGTAAACAGTATCACCTACGTCCTCCGCTTCCTGGAAAAGCTGTGCCACAATCTGCGCAGTGACAACCTCTTTGGGAACCAGCCTTTCACTCAGAACAGCCACATGCAGCGTTCACACGAGTACGACCACGACAGGTATCTACCAGGTAGGAGCTGGGGCGGGGGCGGCGCTGTAGGGACCCCGAGTGCGCCGTGTCTTAACCCAGATTTTATCTCCATCTCCGGAGGCAGGGCTGTGTTCTGGAGCCCTCTCGCAGCGCTCATTACATCACACCCGGTGTCGTGCACATGCCCGCAGGGCTCTTGCTGTGCAGGATTCCAGTTGCATTTTCTGCCTGTCAGTTTGGTTTCCATCTCCACTGTAGATTTCTGCTCATCCGTGCTGTCTCCGTGTCTTCCCTCCTCGCCCCCCCAGTCCTCCCTGCTTCCTGTAATCTCATTATGGTGACTTCATGCAGCTAGGAATTAAGGTGAAAGACTGCATGAGAGAGTGATAACATGCAGCAGGTAAACTGTAATTAGAAATGAATTAGAATGAATTAGCTGGCCATGGATCCACTGCCAGCAGCCAGTGCATCCAGCCCTGGGTGACAGCATGGCCTGTGATGCTCATGCAGCAATCTGAGGCAGAGATGGTTTTGCTCTCCTTGCTGCATGGATCAGCAAACCCCAGCAGGAAAGTTCATGCCACAGTGCAGATTGTCAGGCTGCAAAATTGCTTTTAAGCAAAAGTGGTGGAAACAAGCCCAGTAGTTCCCCCCACAGTGCTGGGTAGTGGCAGCAGTCCTGGGGCTTGGCTGCCCCCCCAGGCTGTCTGGGGGTTCTGGGGGAGCTCCTGCTTTAGGAATGCTAATTGTGGAGAGGATCAAAGCTGTCTGCACCTCATAGGTGGTTGACAAGTGCTGGTCTCCTCTCCTGTCTTGCCTTCTGCCTCCTTAGTCAGAAAATAGCTATTGTGTTGTTTGAGGTCTTTCCAAAGTTAATCCTTATGGCTATGACAAGAAAAGCAAGAGTTTGGAATGCAAAAGGATGAGCACTTAGGAAGAACTGTTTAAGGAGAAGTTGCTAAGCATGAGGTGTAGGGGCAGCAGCCAAATGCTACAGTGGTTTGTTCATTGCACCTCACAAAGCACCCTCGGGGAGGAGATTAGGGAGAGTCTGGAGAGGAAGAGCATCTTGGGAGGATGATCCTCTTCCTTCATGTCTGAGCAAGAGCCATAGAGCCAACAGTACCAGAGCAGGGAGCTGTGCTGTGCTGTGAGGAGCTGTAGGAAATGCAAGAACAGGAGCAGCATGACTGGTTGCTGGGCCTGGAGGTTGCCCCTCTAGGAACCCTCAAGTAGAAGAAATCCCTATGTTTCAGTGTGGAGATACGCTGTTGTTGAGAGCGAGAGAGCAAAACCAGAGTGGGATGGAGAGGGCTTGGGTGTAGGCATGGATCCTGTAGCTCACACACAGGGTTTCCAGCCTCCATGAGAGGTCAGTGGTGGCTCTGCCAAGAGCTGGGCTGCTGGGCAGGGTGGAGAAGTGTAAATCAGAGCTCAGGGAAACTCAGGCAGAGCAACAGTTCTGACACAATGCTGAGACCTGCTAATCCTGAACTCCTGAGTGTTTGCAGAGGTTAAAGAAAAATAAACCACAGTCTAGAGGAAGGGCACCTAGTCCTGCAGTTTGTACTGATGTCTCAGAGCTTGTTGGGCATTTGCTCATCTAACATCTTTCTCTGGCACCTGAAAGAAGATGATAAACATTATTATCTACATATTACAGTGTCTTCTTGTGAGGGCAAGGCAACAGTACCGGCAATTTTGGGAGGTTTGGGCTGGTCATGGAGGAATGAGGGTGCAGTTGTACATCCTTAAATCATGCCAAGTGTCAAGGCTGCTGTGGTCTCACCTTCAGCTCTGCATGTCCTGCCTTGTTTCCTCTACAGGACAGGAGTGTGTTGTATGGGGCTGGTTCTTCCAGCAAACGGCTGCTGGTTAGGGCTGGGAGCTGGTTTCCCAGAACAAACTGGCTTTCCAGGGAGCACTCCTGGGGATGCTGTGGAGCGAATTCATGTGGGTGCTTGGGGTAGAAGGAAGGTCTGCAGCAGCTGTGTCCTGCCATTCTCTCTTACCAAGTAAGGCATGGTCATGAAAATAAGAGGTAACAGATCGAGTTGTACACCAGGAACAGTCATTTCCAAGGATTTGGGAAGCTGATTGTTGTTTATGGGCTGTGAAACGTTCTGAACAGATAGATCTGACCTGGGGCCATCTGAAAACACAGGACTGGAGGGACCTTGTGGCCCACTGAGCCCTGGCTCCTGCTGTTACAGGCACCACAGCACACGGTGTTGTTTTGACTGACTCTGCAGCTACAGATTTTGCTTTTCTGCTGGAGACTGGTCCAAGGTCTTTTGCTGAGTTTTTAAAAACCGTGTTGTAGTTTCCAGTCCAAATTTATTCTTGGGCAACTTGGTACCTATGTCTGCTGGTCTTATCACTGTCTTTTAGCTTAACTTTGTTCTCTTTCTTCTGTTAGTAGTTGGAGAGCAGTTGTATCCCTCAGGGGAACTCATCTTTTGGCTGCTCTCTGCTCTCCTCAACCAGTGTTGGTTTAACTTAAACTTCATGGGGTGATCAGTGCCACCCAGCACTCTGTGGGGAGCTTATTGGGACCTGGTGCCACAGCACTGGCACCACCATGGTCACAAGAAATGTCTCTACAGCCACTTTTAGTCACTGTGTCCATGTAACAGATGATGATCAGGCTGTCCTGGTCTTCTCAATCTGCATTTGGCTGCTGGATTTACCTCCTGACTGGTTCTTCATTCTATATAGATCTTTCCTGCCTAATTTCAAATGCTACTTTATCTGGCCTGATGTGAGAAGGTATCAGATTTCATCAATAGATCTCTAAAATTTCTGCCAAAGTTATCAATAAAAATACTAAATGGCACCGGGTTCAAGAATGATCCTCAAGCAGTTCTCCCCAGCCTCGTGTCCCTCAGTGCACTGCCATCTGCTTTGCCTCTCAAGTCAGATTTCTGTGCATCGAGCAAGACTTCTGGTAATTCATGTTCTCAGTCTCAGCTGGTGGCTCTCTGTATCTGACATCTTGCTGAATTCCAGGTAAATGAGGTTGACCTCTCTTCCCTTGTGATAGATTGGGATTTCTCCATAGTAGGGAAGCTGTTGGGTCAGTCTCCTCTGATGGACCCTTGCGATGGTGTGTGTCCTCTGTATTTTCCCTGCCTTCTCTTTCAGAGCCTGCCATGAGCCCTGTGGTGCTGCTGAAGTCAGACATGGGCATTTTGTTGCCCAAATCATTTTTTCACCTTCTGTTTCAAATGTTGCCACCACGTTTCCAGTCACTCTGAGGAGCGTGTCACTGAGTTCTTTTAGAACATGCTGCAGCAGACCCAGAGTTTCAGGTGCACCGTCACTGTTGGTGTCCTCTGCATCCTTATGTCCCCAGTTTGAGAACATTCAGTGGTTTGACTTATTCAGTGGTGGATATTTTTGTTCCTGTCCTGTTTCTTTTATCCTTTGAGTGTTGCCTCAGTGGCTGTGGATGGAAGTAAATCCCAAAATGGTTTGAGTTGAAAGGGGCCTTAGAGCTCATCTCATTCCATGGGCAGAGACATCTCCCAGGTTGCTCCAAGCCCTGTCCAACCTGGCCTTGGACATTGCCAGGGATGGGGCAGCCACAGCTTCTCAGTGCCTCACCACCCTCACAGGGAAGATTTTCTTCCTGGCATCTAGTCTAAATCTACCATCTTTCAGCTTAAAGTGCAGTGAGGCAGGTGGATGTCACAGATGGACCAACACCTGGACCAGGTGTGTAGCTGTGCTCTGCAGCCAGGGAGGAGGTGTCAGTGCAAGGCACAGTGTCCTAAGGTGGGAGCCTTGAATGCTTTTAGCCTGGCAAGATGAGGCGAGTGATTCTCACTGCCTGTAAAGGTGTCCATTGGGTGGCCTTGGGATGGCTCACAGCACCATCCAGGTGTGGGCAGGTGGGCTTCTCTTCCTCCCATCAGCCTCCCAAGTCCGGGGATGTGGAATACCCCTCACAGCTGTCCCATTGTTTGCAGACAAGGACAACCTTTTTTCCTTTTCTCTCCGTCCTCACCCTTCTGTGCAGTGTCCCCTCTCCCCATTCCCCCGTGCGTGTTCCTTCTGTAGCTGAAACACGGGGCTGCCTTTGCCTTTGGACTGTGTCAGAACACAGAGTGAGTTCAAACCCCCCCTGTACTGCCCATCCTCTGAGGTGCACAGCTCCATGTTTTATGTGATTATTTCCTCTCTGGTGATATGCATTTATGAGGTTCATGGCATCCTTGAGCAGAAGTTTTTTGGTTTTTTTTTCCTGATGATCTGCTGAGTGCAGCTGTGGCTGTTGCTCCATTTCTTTATTTTTTAAAAATGTGTCCTTTAAAACCAGAATTCCAGTTTTGGTTTATCCTTTCATTAATTTACACCAACCTCACTTCTGACTCCCTGGGTTATCTTTTACAACCTGACCTTCAGTGTTTGCATGACTTTCAGCATCATCTGCTTTAAAAAAATAACCCAAACCAAAACCTGATGAAACCTTTAGAAAGGATCACCTTGTGTTGTGGTTCTATGGCTGTTGGGTGAAGTGTGACTCAGGGATATCCAGAGACATTATCAAGAGCATTTGTTCCCATCTCTGTCTGGGCAGTGAATGTTTCTTACTTGTCCTGAGGATGGAATTTGTCTTTCTAATAATGTCACAGTGATTTTTGGTCATACTCATATGGAGTCACAGGGCAAGCAGCTTGTGTTTTGTTTCCCTGAAGGATATTGATAGAACAGGTACTTTTCTCAACCTTTGTGTTTCTCCTCAATCAGCTGTGCCTGTCTGGTGCTTCCCACCCACCTGTACCTCCCTTTATTGGGTGTGATGCATCTTCCTTGGTGTTAGTCCCCGTCGCTCCCCGCCGTACCTGTCCCCCCCTCCCACACCCTCTGCCAGCTGTTGGGGCTGCTCTGGGCTGGTGTTTGCTCCTGGCATTTGTCTATGAGCATTTCACCCCTCTGTGCCCAGCATGGGACCGTTGTGGGCTCACAGGTGAGCACGGGCCTGTGCTCGGGGCAGCTGGAAGGGGCCGAGGAGCTGGTGGCCCCTGTGGACAGGCGGCAGCTGGAACACGGTCTACCACCCCCTGTGTTGCTCACCTGGCTGCTGTCCCCATCATTGTCAACATTTCCGTTCTGTGTTCGTCCACCCACTGACACTGTGAGTGCAAATAGATGTCCCAGCCCATCCCGACGTCCCATCTGCCGTGTGGGGTACAGAGAGCCCCATCCTTGGGCGGTGCTTGGAGAGGAGCAGCAGCCACAGCTGGGGGGTCCACTAGAGGAAAGACTGAAAATTAGAGTAGGGTTTGCAGATCCAAGGGTTGTTTTCCAGTCGTCTGAGGGTTACGTGCATCCGAAAGGTGAAGAGTGGGATAAGCAGGAATTGTGTGGGATGAGCCAAGGAGAAATGGAATTAAGTCATTAGAATGCGGAGAAATGGAATTAAGTCAATTAGAGGTCATATTTGGGGTGAAATATGACAAAATGTGGCTAAGAGTCTCTGTTAGGTTTCTCACCATCCTTTTTCCCTGATAACACTTGCACACTCTGCCCTGTTGAGCCCTGCCAGACGTGCTGGATTGCAGCTGGAGCAGGTGCTGGCAATGCACGCAAGGCTCAAGGGACTCTGGCAAGGCTGAATTTCCCAGAACATCTCCGCTCCTAAATAGGGCTTGTTCTCTTTTCCTAGACAGAAGCAGTTCGTTAGACGGCACTCTGCAGGGACCAGGCCGGGGTACAAAGCGGTATTCCCAAGATTCCCCTCCATACAGTGCTCCTCTCTCCCCCAAGTTACCAAAGAATGACCGTCACCCTTTGGAAGGTGAGCACAGCGTCTCTTCCCAAAGCTGGCTGTTCACAGTGCCCTGTCCTGGCTGCAGCAGGCCAGGCCAAGCCACTGCTTTGCTTGTCCCTGGCATGGGTTGTGCTTGGTGTTCCACAGGGAAGGGAATGAACCACCCTGTGGTGAGGCAGGTTCCCCACAAAGATGTATAAGGCATGTGGAATGCAGCGGGAATTCCTTCTGACCCTGACAGTCATCCTCTCATACCATGTAATCACGGGTTTAGTCACCCATGGTTTGGCTTCCATCGCTGTGCATGGTGTTAACATCCTCCAACTGCCCAGCTGCTCCAGTCACTCAGCCCCCTGATTGTTCCCTGAGCATTTGCTGGGCTGTATTGTACAGATGCTGATGTGCAGCTTGGATGGCCAGGAACCTGCTGCCCTTTCCCAGGATCTTGTCTTGTTGCTCACAGTCCTCCCTGAAATAGCTGGGGGGTCTCCACCACCTCAGCCAGATCATTCATGTCCTGCTGCTGCTTCCCATAATGTCCTCTGGGATACAACTGGTGTACTGGGCCACATTCCTAACAGTAGCTGCAGGAATGTCCAGTTTGGTATGTGATCCACAGGTGTCCTTTGCGTGTGCAGGTGGGAGATTTCCAGGAGGTCCAGGTTGCTGGAGGACTCCCTGAACTGGGCAACCTTCAATAAATATACTTCCACCTTTTTTCTGAGCTGCAAATCCTCCATAATGCAGACTGGAGATTTAATCTAACTGAGGCCCTTTAATTAATGGATGGTGAAATCTGCCAAGGTGTTAGTCACAATTCCTTTTAACGTATTCCTGAAAAATTGCTGGAGGCTCCTGGGTGGGCTCACAGTTCAATGGCTTCAGGCTCTGTTGCTGTCCTTCTAGAATCCCCATTTCTCTCGCTTTGCTGGAGTTGCTCATCCCAGATGTGAGTGCCCAGCCTGTCCCCACTGTGGGTGATTTTGGTCACCATCCATCAGTGTCCCGTTCTCTGCAGGATCACTGACCTTGTCTCTAAGCACAGCTCGTCTGAACTTGCACCCTGTTGTCCAGAGAAGCTGTGACTGCCCCATCCCTGGAAGTGTCCAAGGCCAGGTTGGATGAGCCTTGGAGCAACCTGGGCTAGTGGAAGGTGTCCCTGCCCGTGGCAGAGGATGGAATGAGATGAGCTTTAAGGTCCCTTCCAACCCAAGCCGTTCCATGATTCTATGAGGGACAGCTTCTTGTGGCCTCGGTATCTACAGTGAGTAAAGTTACAGGTTTGTTCACAGAGCTGAGATGAAGACCCGGGTGATATGTGGGACTGTTTCATCTATTCCAGCACATTGCCAAGTCAAAAAGTGTTCCCTGAGGCCCCCTTCTGTTTCTCACCTCCAAATACACGTCTGTGCAGGTCTCCTTGACATTCCCCTCTGATCCATCAGCCTCCCCGCTGAGGTGACCATTAGCATGGCCTGGCCTCTCCTCCTCCCCCAGCAGGTGGGACACACAGAGTTCAGCCTGTTCTGGAAGTGCTGGTGTGTTCCAAAGGTTCAGGTGCCTTGGTTGGGTGGTGAATATTACACGCTCTGTATTGTCAGTGAATAGGGAAGGCTTCCATAATGGATCATTCCAAGGAGGAGCCAACGTTAGGTTGTCTACAAGATGGATTCTTAGTCTGCTTCAAAGTGCAGTCAGTTGTCCCTTGGCTTTTGAATGGGTTGTACAGTCTGAATGCAAAATACTCCAACCTCTTCCAGAAAAACACAGACAAGTGGGCAGAAAGTTTGTCTGTGTGTAAGGGGAGTGATCTTATCAGTGTGTGACCTTCCTGCAACAGCTTGGTCTGGTTCTGTTCTTGGCCCAGGCAGGGAGGAATAAGGTGTGGTTTCAAATTCCACCTAGAAATTCATTCTTATCCCACAGCTAAAAGCTCTAATGAGTACATCCTCCTCCACCATGAAATTAAAGTGCAAGCAGGAATATTTGCATTTCAGAGGATATATTTTAAGAATATGCATCTGAAATGCTTGGATATTGAATATTTCTTGAGGAAGGAGGTACATCTTCTCATGGGGATGGGCTCATTCTGCCTTCAGCACAGTGACAGACAGCAGCCCCTGAACACTTCCCAGTGTGCCAAATGGAAGGCTGTGAGCAGTAGTGGGACATCCTATTCACCATGCCTTTGGCAAAGCAGAGGGATGAGGAGGGGGATCTCACCTCTTATCTTGTTGTTCCTCTTGCATCCAGTGGCATTTGTGTGGCTTTTTGCTGAAAAGCTGCAGTCCCAGCACAGTGGGGACCTGCCTTCACTGCCCAGTGACTGCTGGAAGCAGTGGGTGTTCAGTACTTGGTGCAGATCAGATTTGTGCTTGTGGCCAAACTCCCATGTTTTAGCAGTAAAACGGCACTGTTGAGTCTGTAGCACTATTTGTTTAATTAAACTTTAATTATCTGCTCCCTGCCTCTCTGCCACTAATTGTGGCATGTTTTCCTACAATGTGCCAACTACCAGCCTTTAGTTAAATCTAGCAGTTTGTGTAAGGAAATCTGCCTAAGAATCAACCACCTTCTCCCTCCTTCAACACTGGTTGTTGAGGCTGAATGATCCTGGGTGGTGCCTGAGCACAGTCCTGCCACTTGCCTATGTTGCCTTCAGGTGATTCACAGGGACAGTAATCATTCCCCTCTTGCCTCACCTCCCTCTCCCCTTCCTGGAGGTATCATTCATCTGCACAGTTCTCTGTGTCCTTATGTTTATAAGAAACCCCTCAATCTCTCTTGCACTGACCCTGCCAGGAAGCCTCCAGCTCTGCTGCAGTGTTTGTAGCCCAGCCAAGCACTGCCCTGTCCAGGGACAGGGAACCTGGGGATCAATGTGCACCTTCAGTTTTGCCTCCTGGGCAAAGCGGCATCATGCCCCCGGTCCTGGCCTCATCCCTGGCCTCTGGGTGTGTGATCACCAGCTCCTGTGAGAACAAGATCACATATTTGCAGAATGCATCACACAGCCCTCAGAAAGGTGGGAGTGTTAATTGTTGAGGGAAATACTTTCTGGGGGTGAGTTTGGGATTCTCAGCACTGCACCAACATGAACCTATGCACATGCTCTCCCACCCTCCCCAGCTGGGCCCTGAAATTCCTTCTGACACCAATCCCCACGGTGAGAGCACTGGGGTCCTTGGGAGCAGTTGGACACCCATGTTTGCCTAACCCAGCACATCTGGGTGAGTGTCCTGGGGCTTCCTGGCACGCTGAAGCTGTGTGTCACGTTGGGTTTCCTTGGAGCGTGGAGCTGTGCAGCATGGACCTGTTCCCATGCCCACAGCCACTGTGCTGTGGCAGTGCAGAGGGCTGTGCCCACTTACCCCTCTCTTGCCTCTGCCCTTCCCTGGCAGTCAGACAGCACCCTTTTCCAAATGTTTAATGGGAACTGGTTTGGGGTTTAAGGGGAACTGTCCTGTTAAGAGGAGATCAAATGTAGTTGATCAGAAACAGCTCCAGTGGAGGCCTCTGGTGGGACACCTACTGGTGGGTCTGGCTGGGCGGGGAATCTCCCACTCACTCCTGGGCCAGAGCAGCCAGCTCCATGCTGGGTTTGAGTCCAGCCTGGGGCTGAAATGGGATGGGGGGAGTGCAGGAGGGGTTCAAAGTTGTTCAGAAATAGCCATGAGTTAGAAAAACACCTTTTATGCATTGAGAGTAGGTGAGAACACACCAGGCCGTCCAGGGAGTGAGTGACACATGGGCTGGCACACAGGACAGGTCACAGGGGGGACAGTCATCACACCAGCAAGTGTAAGACTTTAGGGCTCATTCTGGGCATGTCTAAAAGCAAATAAAGGCAGCAGTGCCTCAAGTGCAGAGTGACAAGGCCCCTGAGGGGAAAGAACAACAGTTAACAGGTGATAACCTGACACTGGCCTCACCAAACTGGCCAACAGCCAGATGAGGGGGGTTCCCAATTCATGGCCTTATGAGCTGAAGCCCTGGAAGATTGGGTCTGGCTGTCTCCAGCTGAACTGACCTCTTGGATCTGTGCTCAAACACAGTAGAGCACTGAGACCAGAGGATCCCAGCTCACACATTAGTTCATAGAAACCACAGCAAGTCAGGTGCCTCCAGGAGAGGCTGCCCCAGTCCATGGGACCAACATGAGCAGCACTTAGGGTTCAGCTCAGGCTCTGTACCTCCCTTAGCTGGAGCACTGGAGCATAAGCTCAGCATGAAATTGGGGAAAATCTCAACAGCTTTTGGGGTGTCACAGGCTGCAGTATGAACTCTGCACCCTCACCACCAACCCAGTTCATCACAGCCTTGCTGTGCTGGCTTCTCACCTGCTGCTCCTCTGGTCTGGGAAGGCCCAGGGAAGAAAACCCAGGGCCTGGCCAGGGCAGTGGTTCAGGTTTCTTCCTCCTTGTCACCTGCTGTGGTGTTCGATTGTCACAGCTCAGGGCTGTGAGCTGCTCCCAAGGTCTCCATAGACCCTGTGGAGGAGCTGCAGCCCCAGCCAGGTGTGCTGGCCTGGCCTGGAGTGCATGGGCACTGCTCCTCACTGTGGCAGCTGCTTTCCTCCTTGGTGTAGGAACTTGCCAGTGATTCATAGTAAAGAACGCAGGTATTTGAGGATGACTCACAAGGCATAAGGGCCATGTGGGCAAAGACTTGGTTGTGTTATAGTAAAGTCTACAGACACGTGGCCCTGTGGTGCAGCTGTGACAGCAGAGGCAGAACTTGCTGGCTCAGACATAACCCTGGAGAGTCTCCTCCATCCCAATAGTACAACTGGAAATTCAGTGCTTTTCTGGAGAAGTTGATGAAGCCGCTGTTGCCCTGGGAGCCCCCCTGGGGACAGCACTCAGCCCAGTCCCTCCTGTGCATGTCCCAGCACAGGGAGTTCGTCTCCGAAGTGGTTAGGCTGGAAAAGGGCCTGGCATGAGGTCGGAAGGGGCAAGCAGCTGGTCACCAACATGTTGCTGTGGGGACCAGCACAGCATGGGAACGTTGCCTGGCCATGAGGGTGCAGCTCCCTCCTGCCCCCCATGTGTGCTGCCCTCGGGGATCCCACGTGTCCCACACCCCAATCCCAACCTCCAGGGCTGTTCCTTCCATGCCAGGATGTGCAGCATGTGAGCATCCCCCTCCCTCCCTGCTCAGGGCTGTGCGTGAGTCCTTTTCCCCACTGGCATCCAGATGGAACAGTCCTGCCCTGGTGTGCCCTCCCATGCAGTGCCCTTCAGCTGCAGGGCAGTCAGGGCACAGGGCCAGAGCTGGTGCTGACATGAGCAGAGCAGCTGCTGCTCTAGTCCAGGCACCAACCATTGTCACTGTGCACTGCTTGGCCTGGCATTTGCCAGGTGACCCCCAGGCAGTGCCTGGTTTGAAGCCTGTGCTGTGGAGACCAGTGAGGGGGGTCTGACCCAGTGATGCTGCTGCACTTCTGACCCTGAGCGGGAGCATCGGGCCATGGTGTTTGGGTGCACTGACTGCAGCTTGGTGCGTTCCAGGTGAAACCTTTGTCCTGGGAGATGGCCTCCCAGGGCCCTTGGAGCCTCGCCTGGACCCCATGGACTCTGCCTTGAACTCTGTCAATTCATCCAGCCACAGCAGGAGCTCCAGAGACTATCGCCTGCCAGGATACAGGCACCTGCACCAACCCTCGAGCCTCAGCCAGGGCAGCACCTCTGCCCTGCGCAGGCTTAGCTCTGGGGGTAAGAGCTCAGAACAGTCCTGCAGTTGTACAGTTGGCAAGAGAGGGCCTTTCTGACTCCAGTTACACCCTTCTAACTTCAGCAAGTACCAGACTGGGCTCTGCACAGCTGACCAGGTCGGTTAGGTGTGATGGCACCTGGGAGGGTGGCAGTGCGGACAGTGACACTGCTCCTTTATGTGGTGACTGGGGGAACCTGGAGGTCAGTGGAGAGGAAGGAGCAGGCAGGAGCTGAACTGTATCCAAGTGATGAATGGGTGTCTTAGTCCATGAAGATGAATCAGGAATGGCCGGGGAGTCGAGAGCTGTGTGGAGAGGCTAAAGCTGAGGGGGGAGGGTGGGATGTGTGAACGGTACTTGTCTGTGTGGAGGAAGAGAGGCAGAAGAGCTGAACTGGTCCTTGCAGCACATCAGCACATGGGGTTGCAAAAAGTGTGATTTGAGGTGCATGGTGTCAATAAAAGCCTCCAAAAAGCTCTGGCTGTTGGTGCCTCCTCCCTCCACTGTGTGTGAGGGCAGAGCTGAACCAAGGGGCTGTGCTGATGCTGGAGCATTGGGAACAGGACTTGTGTCAGCTTGGGCCGTGCTTCGGGACAACAGGGTGTCACCTTGGGCTCAGTCTATCAGAAAATGCAGCCAATGAAAACATAAACCAGCTTTACTATGTTAAATGTGCTAAAGGTGTTGGGAGTGGGAGGAGGAACCGTCTGTGAAAAGAGATGTGGGAATGGGGAGGGTGTTCTGCAGAGGTGGGAACTGTCAGCCAGTGGGCAAGGAGGAGTTGGAATGGGGGCCAAATGGGGAAATGAGGGTTGAGAGAGAGGAAAAGGGCTCGGTCAGGCCTCAGGACAGGGAATAAGGCTTTGGTGCCAGACCTGCACTGCAGGAATCCAGGGCCCGACTGGGATGTGCCTGTTGCTGTTTCTCTGCCCTTGCTGTGGGAGAGGGGGCTGAGTGTGGGTTGAGGGTGAGTGACTGCAGCAGTGCTGTGGGATACCTGGAGTAACAGCCCTTTCTGGCACCCCCAGGGTCTGACAGGTACCTCGGCTCTCGAGACGTCTCCCGGCTGAGCAGCCGTGACCCCTCGTCCTGGACAGTGGAGGAGGTGATGCAGTTCATCAGGGAGTCAGACCCACAGCTAGGACCCCACGCTGACCTGTTCCGAAAACACGTGAGTGCCTCTGTGTGTGTACAAACGTGTGTCTGTGTGTGTACATGTGTGTGTCATGTATGGCAGGGGGCAAATAATTGCACAAGGGAAACCAGGAGAGTCAGAAAATGGCAGCACTTTGGACCAGCTGGAGTTTTGTGCTTAATAAAAACATCCTCATAAATCTTGCTCATCCCCTGCCCAGGATTGGGATCCTCACTCAGAAAGCACCAGGGGCAGACCTGGCAGCCTGGATGCATTTGAATCCCAGTGCTGAAAACACAAACCCTGTTTGTCCTGGAGCCAAATACTCACCTCGTGGCAAATTTCTCCTGTCAAGAAACACATTCCAAGTGGGATTCATGGAGTGCATTGCTGCTCAACCCTGTTTCCTGTACCAAGGAGTCTCCTAAGACTCTGCTCCTTGAGCACATCTGTAAGTGTAGAACAGCTGCAGACACAGCGGGGAGCTTGTGCCATTAAAGCTACAAGAGGTTTGGCAGATCCATGTCCTGATTCCTGCCAGAACTGTCTTCCCTCTGCCTGTTGGTTGAGTCCATGTTCTATCTGCTCATGAAGTCAGAAGAGCACTGGCAGCAAACACCCAGCACTGCATCTTGCTCTGGGCTGTGCTGACACAACACTGCATTTTTTAATTCGCTCTATTTTAGAACCATTAGTAATTGAGAAATGTTTGTTTTAATTATACAAAAGCCAACAAGGTTAGAAGTGCCCTGGAATGGCAAACCTGAGGAGAACCTTGCTTTCATTTGGAGAAGGGAAAACCAGATCAAACCTGGTACTGGCGATCTCATCAAGATGAAACCTAACTGATCACTGACATAGGGCAGGACTTTCTGTTGTTCAGGGTGGTGATTTTTATTTTTCTTTTCTAAGTCCATTGACATTTTCTTCATGGAAAACTCTGCAGTGCAAATCTGTCCTCAGCCTGGACTGGTCATGGAAAGGAATGCTACCAGGGACTGGGAGACTTCCACTTGCAGATGCAAGATCTTATTTAAGCTTCACGATCCATCCCCTCCTGAACCTCAGGTGGGACACACCTGGCTCTTATGTAAAGCATCAGATGCTTTGGAAGCTGCTGTGTTGGAATCAGGCCTGCTGGGGATGGAGAGTTCCATCATTTTCTGCCAGTGGCTGGGGTTGTGCTGTGAACCTCCAGAAACAGAATTGAATCATTAAGGTTGGAAAAGCCGTCTGAGCTCATTGAGTCCAACGTGACCCCAGCACTGCCAAGTCCCAAACTGTTGCCTTAAGGAAAGGGAAAAAAAACTTTCCAAGACAACTTTATGTGGGTAAAGCAGAGAAGAGTTCTTTTACTTATAGGGTTTTGGGGTACGTCACTAAACCATGTCCCAAAGTGTCACATTCACATGTTTTTTGAACGCTTCCAGGGATGGTGATTTCAACACTGCCCTGGCCAGCCTGTGCCAGTACCTGACCACCCTCTCAGGGAAGAATTTTTTCCTAATATTCAATCACAGCACCGGCTCTTTGGGTTTCAGGGTTTGTTCCCTCACCTCTATCTTGGGCTGTGACTCAGGGCTGTGTCATGGCA
The DNA here is from genome assembly GCA_013396655.1 of Campylorhamphus procurvoides. Taxonomy (NCBI): domain Eukaryota; kingdom Metazoa; phylum Chordata; class Aves; order Passeriformes; family Dendrocolaptidae; genus Campylorhamphus; species Campylorhamphus procurvoides. Next base: position 441,093 of record WBMV01002010.1, on the reverse strand, counting down.
GGGCTGTTGTCACCATTGACCCATCTTCTGCCAGGTCATTGCTCCTGTGCTGGGGTGACCTGGAGTGAGCAATTGTTCCCTTGCACTGCCACTGCCTCCATCATTCCTCTGTCAGTGAAACCTCCCTTTTCCTTCCTCCCCACTTCCCTTCAGCATTTGCTGACCCTCTAGACATGGCTCCTGCATGTTGATCACCCAGCAGGTTTCCCACTGCACGTGGGGGTTTGGGGCTGAGCCCTGTGCTGGAGCAGGGCTGATGCAGTGCTGTCGGGCCTGGGATGGCCATGTTGGGATGTTGGGTTGCTGCTGAGCAGGGCTCACCCCCAGCGCTGGTGCTGCACTTTGGCCTGGCTCAGCGGGCAGGGATGAGGCTTCCAGGTGTCACAAGTGCTGTCGTTTCCCTTCTTGCAGGAGATCGACGGGAAAGCCCTGCTCCTGCTGCGGAGTGACATGATGATGAAGTACATGGGGCTGAAGCTGGGGCCGGCACTGAAGCTCACTTACCACATCGACAAGCTAAAGCAAGGCAAGTTCTGAGAGGACACTTGGCAGGACAGATCCTAGAAGCTCCCGCTCACGGCCATCCCCACCGCGCTCACCTGCAGACAGGTTCGCATGCACGCACCCCCATTTATGCCGCAGACGGACACGTCGCCGACAGCCCGGCCCCCCCGGGACACCTCAGGCACCTCGCCAACATCCTGGCCCCCCCGGGGACACACGGACACCTCGTTGACAGCCCGGCCCCTCCCCGGGTCCCGCTGCCCACCCACCCGCGGCCAGGCCCCTGAGGGCACTCGGGAGGAGCCCGGCACAGATGAGCTTCACACCAGAGTCGAGCTGTGGGTGTCCTGCTGGAAGCAAAGGGTCTCTCTCCCTGCTGCCCAGCCAGCACTTCTCCATGGCTTCCCAGTCCTGCTTCCCTGGGATGGAGCAGGGGCTCTGAGCAGTCTCTGGGGACTGGGCCCTCACACCAGCTACCCTGCCCAGCCCCCCGGTGGGCTGGAGGGGCTGGACGAGGCTCAGCCCTGTGGCACCACAGCGAGCTCAGAGCATCTTCCACACCCGGGGGGGAGCCTGGGGCGCCACTCCCCACCCCAAGCTCTGTCTGCCCCTGGCTCCTGACCTGGCTCTAGCTGGGCACACCAGGCTAGGGTGGAGACCTCCATATTTATTCCGGACTGGAAAGGCCACACGGCGCTGCCAGGGAGCGTGGAGTGAGCTGGGAGAGCTGAGGAGCAGGGCTGGGCCTGGCACATGTTGGAGGCTGCCTGGATGCTGCAGGACTCAGCTGATCCTTCTCTCCATTTTTTTTTTCTTTATTTTCTCTTCTGGGATTTGTTTTTTACTAAGGAGTCATCTGTTTAAAACTATGAGATGATTTTTCTACCTGTGTTGAACTTGCAGCTCTTGGTGATTTTTAGCCAGAGCTGCCAAGGTTTGTCTTCCCAGGGGCCCTCCTGCTCCTCTGGAGTTCTGGTCCGTCCCAGCTCAGCGTGTGCAAGAGGGTGTTGGGTCTGCCCAAAGGATCCCAGCGTGGTGACCGGTCCCGACATTGCTCTTCCTGTGAGGGCTTTGCCCTGCCCGAGGCACCTGCTGGTCTCAGGCAGTTTAATGTATTTATTTTTGATGGCACTTGAGCAGTTCCCGCAGTCCCAGATGTGTTCCTGCAGCTGCATGCGGAGTGCAGAGGGAAGGCCACCAGCCTTGTCCCAGTGTCCCCAGGACAGCAGCTGCCAGCCAGGGCTGCCTGTGGGGCACGGGCTGCCCGGACCCAGTCTGGGCTGAGCTGGGGCAGGGCTGGAGGGGCAGGCAGGGGCTGAACCCAGTGTGTCCCCACACACCCCCCCAGCACGGACTCACACGCTTCCTCTGCAGTGACCAAAGGGCTGGGACGGGATCTCCACTCCAAGCACTTCCCTGCCCTGTCCTGTCCTCAGCTCCCTCCACACCCAGAGCTGCTCTCCCCTCCCCGCCCACCTCGAGGGCCTGGCCAGCAGCAGGATGGGCCCCATGGTCACCAACCCTCCAGGCTCTTGCACTGGGTCAGGTTTACCCCTAAGGGGCAAAGTTGCAAAAAAGAAAAAAAAAAAAATCCCCCTACCCCCAAATAAGGCAAAAAGGCTTTTTGTCCTAGAGCGCAGCCCGTGCTGCCAGCCCGGGACACCCCCATGTGCCCCGGCCTGGTCTCGCTGCACCAGGGCCCAGCAGGGCCAGCCCCTGCTTTCCTCTGCACTTATTTTACGTTGATTTGTTTATAAATAAAAGGATACCAAGCTCCTGCCCCCTGTTTGTGCTCTGACGGGAGTTCTGGGCTGGGCCTGTGCCATGGGGGGAGCAGCAGGACAGACCCCCGGCTGCCCTGCCCAGGCTCAGGACAGCGAAGGACACTCGCAGGGAGGTGATGGGATAACCCAGGACAGACANCCCAGGACAGACTGACCCCGTGTCCTCCTGGTCTCCACCCAGCCCCTCTTGCTCTTTGCAGTGCTGACAGAGACTTTGGCAATTCCTTGTTCCTGCCTGGAGCTTGAGGGGGTGTCAGGGCAGGAGTGGCTCCAGATGAGCCCCCAGACCCATTATGGCCAGCACAGCTCAGCTGCCCCAGGGGGTGCAGGGGGAAAGGGGGGACTGAGCCCTGACCCCTGCACTGCCCCCAGCACAGCCCATGGCCAGGACCCAGGTACACATCTAGGCAGCTGCAGGGACCCCAGTGGGCTCAGGGGCTGCCCCATCCCACAGGGAGGAGACTGGTGGCTCGAGCTGGGCCAAAGGGCAAGGGGGCCAGCCAGACCCCACACCCGGGGCTGGTCCGACACGGCACCATGACAAGCGGTGATGGAGCCAAGGGGTTTGTCCCAGCTTGAGCTGCACCTGGAAACATCCCCCAGGGGTGGTGGTGGGAGAATGCAGGGGAGGGGGCAGAAGCCCCAGGTCTCTCCTGCAGTCTCAGCTCTGCTGCCCCAGGGCTCACTGGGCACCTCAGGGCCCCTGTTCAGATGCCTCTGGCCCAAACTCACCGCTGAGGCTGCTCATCACAGTGCCCCCGTAACAAGCCCAGAGGCCCAATTTATTTGTAAAACTTAACTGTCTTCAACTTTAAATGCTCGTTTCTGTTGCCGGCCGAGCTCAGGAGCTGAAATGCAGCAGGCCAGTGTGGGCACAAAGCAGAGCCCCCCACCCCCAGGAGATGCACTGCCCCTGCCCCAGCTCAGGCTGCTCTGGGGAGAGCGGGTGAGGGGCAGAGACAGCCCCACACCACTCCCTGGACAGAGCTCTGACCAGGGCCTGTCCCTGCTGCCCCTCAGCAGGCACCAGACCAGCAGCACTCCCAGCTGTGGAGGGAGAAGGGATCAACACTCCCAGGGGATTTGCAGCCCCGTTGCAGCAGGAACTGACACTTCTCTGCCCTGCACCAGCTGCAGGCTCAGCCCAGGTTCCCCGGGTTTCTCTCCTACTGGAGAGAAGCTCCATAATTTCAGCCAGACTTTGAAAATCCACATCTAAAACTACTGTGAATGCAGCTCACAAACTTTTCCTGAAATGCTTAGAGAGGACTCATTTAAAATGGGGCAGGATTGTATCTCAGCCCTTCTCTCCAAGCAGGGCAGCAACAGAGGGAGCTCAGGGTTCCTTGTTCAGTTTGTTAAAAATGAGCGTTTAATGACAGAGTCAGTTGCAGTTTTGGCCAAAACAAAAACATTTCAGGAGAAAGAAAACACAGTTGTGCTGCAGCTGAGGAACAATCTCACCTTGCCCCAGGAGCAGCCGGGCCAAGGGCAGGGGCTGAGCAGGACCAGAGCATCAAACTCGATCATTCCTGCAGAACAGCTGGAATTGGCACACGAGGAATGCTCAAAGCTCTCTGGGCTCACGGCAGCTTTACAGGGAATATTTAAAACAACTGAGGACTAGAGGGATGGGGGCTGAGGAGGGACAGGACAGGGTTTGGTTATGTGGCTCAGCCAGGTCTACCTGCAGCTCTTCCCAAACTCCGAGGCCCTGCCGCGTTCTGAATGTGTGACCTCGGCCAGACACTTTAATCCTTCCTTTCCTCTCAATCACCAAAGGCCAAACATGGTGGGGGTTCATCTGCCCCAGCACTGCAGAGCTGGACAGCTGAGGGTGGTGATCCTCTCCCTCAGGAACAGTCCTTGGGAACTGCAGGAGCAGAGGACACGCAGCTCCGACTGTACAAAAAGGCAATGGAAGGCTCTGCTTCCAATCCATGAGAAAGCACCAGGAACTGCTGTGTCCAAGGCCAGGGACACCAGGAACATTCAAGACAGCAGTGGAAGTGGTTCAGTGGTTCACCATGTTCTCACTTCCCCCTTGATGCAAGGGGTTGGAGCTTCCCAGCCCAAGGAGCAGCTCCAGGAGCACAGACCCCTCGGGTCGGGGCTTTCCTGGCAGCTTTGCTTTGCACCCCACAGCCTGATCCCAGTTAATCACATCCCTGCAGTGACACGTCAGTCAGAGCTGATCGTGTTCCAGAGTAACACCATTCCAGGAAAATCTTCCTGATTACAAGTTCATTGTGGCAACAAATGCATCGAGAGCACCAGTGCCAAAGGTTTGTAAATGCTACTGAAATTAAAAAAAAAAAATCATCCTCCCCAAAAAAGTCCAAAAAGGCTGCACGAAGTCCTCCTCTGCAGCACAGCCTGGCTCAGGCACTGAGCCAGCCCTCAAAATCTTGTGCCATCCACATCATTTCACCAGTAAGTAAAGACTGAGGAGAGAGCAAAAAGGCTGGAGAAAGCAACTCCACTGTCAGTGTCCAAAGCACCCTGATGCCAGCATTCCCTGTGCTGGGAAGGATGTATGCCATGGGATTACTCCAAAACATCGAATCCCACATCCCAGTTTGCTTTGATCTTCAAGCTGGTGCTAACTGAAGGAACTGAAGGAAGTCTGGAGGAGACTGTGTGAACTCCCCTCCACAAATAACCAGGATCTACATGGAAAATGAAGGAAGGACCAAAGAGCTGAGGAAACAAGGGACAGGACATCAGGATGAAAATTATAAACCCCTAAATTAGGAAAGCCCAAAGCTGAGGGTGGTGAAGACTGTGCTAGAAGAACTGGAAAATTAACAGAGACTCCTCTCTGCAGCAAGGACACACCTGGAGAGGGAGAGAGAAAAGAAGCAGGAGTTACTGACAGGGAAGAGCCACAGGCTGGAACTGCACAGCACTACAGCTGCACCTGGGGACAGCCTTCAAGCCACCAGAGCACATGGGATGCTGTCAGAGAGCCAAAGACTCAGAGTATCTTTAGGAGCCCTGCTCTCACCCCACAGGCATGTGCACAGATGCTGCTCAACTCCTCCAAAAACACCACACAAACCAGCCCGAGCAGGGGAAAGTGTCACATCCATGATCACGTACTGCACAGTCTGCCTGTTCTGCTAATGCAATCTGAGTGCCAGGTTCTAGAGTCCCCTCCCTCCCTGGATTGTGTACATCCAGTTTTCATTTCCCTGTAACATCTGCAGCCACTGCAGAGCTCAAGCCCCTGGTCTGACAGGAACTTCTGTCCCAGGAGATGGGCAGAATGGCTACTTCAGAGATGTTCTTTGGCAATGGTGAGAGATTGCTCCCAAAATACTGACCTTCCTAAATCCAGGAACCCTTGCTCAGCTCTGTCCCCCATTTTCAGGAGTGTGAGCTCAGGAGTGTGTATGTGGTATTCTGGTTCTATATCTGAATTTAATCCCAGACTCCTGCCTGTGTATTTATACTTTATTATGTGTCAGTTTTCTAAGGGAACACCCACTCCCACCTATTCCCCTCAGCACAGCTGCAGCATGTGTGTGAACACCAGCACATCCCATGGTGTGCCAGCTTCCCACCAAATAATGTGAAAGTCAGATGCCAGGAGAAAAGACTGGGCAAGGAATTTTCCTCCGTAAGGAAGAGGTCAAGATCATGAAACATTACCAGGAATCAGTCGTGATTGACTGACGGGAACTTGAGCTCTGTGATCTCCAGGTCAGGGGAGCTGCTGCCACTCCGGTCACTGTAGGTGTCCCTGTAGAGGCAGAGGGGTTTTTTAGGGAACAAAAGTGCTCTAAGGCCCAAGATCTGCACCAGCAGTTCAGTGGGGTTTGCTGCAAGTGCTGCCAGCTGAGGAGGACCAGCAGAGCACACACAATTCCCAGTGTAGCTGTTCCTTTGGAAACAGCTGGGTCAGCATCAATTTTAATGTTTGTGAATTAAAATGGTTATACATGCAACAGGCATTTTAAAAAGCAAAGTTATTCTAAATGAAATTCATTAAATACGAGACTGGTTGCCCACCCATAAGTAGAACTACCAAATGGTTAAGGTAGGAAAAACCCTCTCAGAGCATCAAGTCCAGCTGTTCCCCAAGCACTGCCAAGGCCACCACTAACCCATGTCCCCCAGTGTCACATCCACACGTTTTTTTGAAAACTTTAAGGGACAGTGATTCCATCACTGCCTTGCTCAGCCTGTGCCAGTGCCTGACCACCCTTTCAGTCAAGAAATTTCCCCTAATTCCTCAGCCTCCCCTGGCACAACCTGAGGTCGTTTCCTCTTGCCCTGTCACTGGTTACCTGGGGGAAGAGCCCAACCCCTGCCTCAGTCTGCCCTCCTGTCACCTCCTCAGTACCAGCTGATTGCCTTCAATCCATTCAACAGCTTTTTCAGAACCACAAAATAATCCAGCTGGGAAGGGAGCTCAGGACAGGTACACACAGGGACAGCAATCAGACTGACACAGCTATCAGACTGACATGGCTGCTCTGGGCTTTATCCAGTCACATCCTGAAATTCCCCAAGGACGGACACTGCAGCCTTTCTGGGCAGGATGCACCAGTAACATGATTGATCCAACAGTGAAGATGTTCTTCCTTATATCCAGTCAGAACCTCTCTTATTTCAGTTTCATGCACTTCTGTAAAGATCCTGTTTTCATCTTTGATAACATTTTGGCCAGTGTTGTCAGGATGCTCTTGGGTCCCCCATAATCTTCCCTTCTCCAGGCTGAGCAAGCCCAGCTCCTTCAGCCTCTGCTCACAGGGCAAGTACTCCATCCTCCTGAGCTTCCTATTCCCAAGTGCCCTCTGCTAAACACTCTCCAGCTGATCCATGTTTGACTTGTGCTGGGTGATCCCAGACTGCACAGAATGCTCTTGATGGGGTCTAACAAATGCCAAGGAAAGAGACACAATCATTTCTCTCCCTCTCTTGGCCGTGCTCATTCTGACAGCCCAGGAAAGTGTCCATCTGTCCTTCCTTCACTGCCCTCGCACACTGCTTCTTCCCATTCCACTGCTGGTCCCCAGTGCCTGGCCAGCAGAGCTGCTCCCTGCCCAGTCCTGGCCTGTGGCACTGCAAGGGATTCCTGGATGCAGGACTCTGCACTTGTCCCTGCTGCCCCCCTGCTCCACCCCAGGCCCCTCCTCGGGGTACTCTCTGTCCCTCCTGGCTCAGTGTCTCATGGAGCCTCATTAGAGAGCAATGACACTCACCTGAAAAGGTGATGACGGAGGGGGGGAAGGGGAGCACAGGCCTAGAACTGCCACCAATACTATCAATACACCAATTTTAGGTTATATGCCAACCATTTGCAACCACAATACAACAGACTCCAAGAGCAGGTAACACTACCATGGAATTCTGCAACAGAGAAAACCAGCTCCTCTGCTGTGAGGAGCCATTTCGAATTCAAGTGTGCAAAAGCTCATTTAAAAAACCCTCAACCTCATTCAACTGACCATCACACAAGAAACTCCCCCAGAGCACACCTGACACCTGCACATGCCTGCCCTGCTGCCAACACCGACACAGGAACCCCATCATGCAGCTGCACTGCAGCTCAACGCACCAATGCCAACACTTTCCTTCTGGCATAGCATTTGCCTGGGTTTGATAGTCAATGCTAGTTCTCTTTTGCCTTTAGTGTGTTTTTTTGATTAGTGCCTGTGAGCACTCAGCAGCTCCTCAGTGTTCTCTGTGAGGAGAAGGGTCACTACCAAGTGGTGGTTATTTGTTGCACAGTGCCCAAGTGCTGAGCAGAACTGCAGGCACTGAGGAGCAGCAGCACAAGTAACTGCACCATTAAAACTAACCAAAATATCAATTGCTTTGCAAACTGACACAAAGAAAGCTGAAGTCAGCAGAAAAAACATAAGGTTGCAACCACAAGGGCCTGTTGTTTAAACCAGCAGCAGGAACAAGTTTCTTACAGACCAACCTGTACCTGGGACTTGTACAAGGAATGTGGGGAAAAGCCCACGAGGTCTTCAGTCATGTAAAGGACAAGGCCCAGCCTCAGTTTCCCCAAACACTCCTGACTGACAGCACAAGGCTGCAGGTCTCCTCTCCCTGAAGCAAGGGACAGTTCTGTGGCCCCACTGGCCTCAACACACCAGGCAAAAGCTTTCAAAGAAAGAGTGCAAAGAAGAGGTGCTGCAATAGCCCCAGTTATCCCCAGTGACGCTGTGCCAAGAGGATTTTCCAGTTTATCATGCAGGAAGCAGCACTGTCCTGGGACAGGCCTGACTGGGGTTGTTCTTAAACCCACCTGGGCGAGAGCCTGCAGCCCTTCTGTAGGTAATGGGTGAGTCTCCCTGCAGATGCCAAGAGGAGTCCGAAGTATGGGGGTGATGGCTTGATGGGTCTCGAGAGGAACTCAGGGTGGTACTGAACACCAACAAAGAAAGGATGCTCTGAGAGGAACAAACAAAACATTCAGGTCACATCTCTCACGCCTGTGGCTGAGCTGCAGTTGAAATGCTGATCATGTTGAAGCCCTGATGATGGGGAAGTGTCACTTCTATCCTGCCTTCTGTCCCTAAATGGACAGGCACATGGGATTCTTTTTTTAGCATCATTTTATGGACAGAATCACTCAGAGTCTGGAGCTGTCCCACACAAAAACCTGTTCAATTACCCCCCAATCACTCTCCCTTATCCATCCTACACCCACAAATCAACCTCACCTTCCAGCTCAACCACTTCCATCCGCTCTCCCTCCTCATCCTGCCCTACGAACTTCAGACCTTGCTCTTCAAAACACTTCTTCAATTCTGGGTTGACCTAGAAGACCAGAAGCAAGACAAGTCATGATCTCTTGTGTCTGGATTACACAGAAAAGCTCAGTACCTACCAGAGCATTTTTACCTCAAATCTGTGTCTGTGTCTCTCTTCCAAGAAATCATGATCTCCATACAGCTTCCCTGCACCAAAAGGAAGATGTTCCTTAGAGCAGTGATACCCAGTCTGAACACATTCACATGAACAGCATCCATCAGAATCTGCCACTTCCAGAGGGGACCAAATTCCCTGATATCCATTTCCCTACTGGAACAGTCAAACACCTGCCATTCAAGGATGCTTTAACATTCCCAGGTCTAACTTCCCCATACCCACCACATATGCTTGCCATTCCCAGGAAACCTTTCTGGAAGATGGAAGAAAGGCCTTACTCATGATTGAATTCTTGGTTTGGAAGAGTGTCCTTCTCTTGCCAAGCCTCATGGTCCCACCCATTTGCCCAGGATTATGTTCTGGCATGTCTATGACCTGTGAAAAACATTCAGAGAGGGAGGTGGGAATGAGGGAGGAATAACAATCCCAAGCGGACTCTGAAACATTGAAGGGAAAAAAACCACCAAAACTTATGCAAAAATAAACAAACCACCCGAAGGAAGATTGTCCTGACAAGGCAGACCAACAGAACCAGGTTAGTTGGCCAAGTTACTCTGGTAAAGGCTGCACAGAACATATGGAAGGTTTATGGATATTCAGGAAGCTTTCATGTAGGGAACAGCCTTAGTCAGTCTACACAGATGCCGCACACCAATACTGTGCTGTTTACTGAACTACACGTTAAACAAACAAGCAAATGACAGAAGCAAAATCCCCAAATCAGAATCACTTATACTCTGATAAATAACTCCACTGGCTGTTTTTTGAGAACTTTCTCCTTTTGAGTAGCATTTTGAATTATAGCAGAAGCCAATGCTTGTGGTGGATCCTGGATGAGGCACAGAGAGCCTGTGGACTAAGAAATGCGGGTTCAAACATCTGTCCACAAGTGTACCAAGGAACTGATGCCTGTGACTACCACAAAACAATTTGGGTTGGAAGGGACCTTAAAGCTCATCTCGTTCCACCCCTTGCCATGGGCAGGGACACCTTCCACTAGCCCAGGCTGCTCCAAGCCTCATCCAACCTGGCCTTGGGCACTTCCAGGGATGGGGCAGCCACAGTTTCTCTGAGCAAATGTGCCCAGGGATGTGCAGAGAAGTCGGGCACAGTAAGGATACTACAAGCAAGTCACCATAAACTCACCACGGGATGAGCAGTTTTGGGGTCAAATTCAGTCGAGTTCGCATCTGCAATGTAACAGTCAGCAATTACAAACATGAATTCCCTCACACCATGACATGCACTTACAGGGCCTGTACCAGCTGCAGCTGCTTCTCATCCCCAGCCACACCGAGCCCCTCACGGGCAGAGCTCACTCCAGGCAGCAGAAATGGGGCTGCCAGCACTGTTTGGTATCAGTTGCAGAGGCTGCAATCTCGGGGCAACCCACCTCATGCCATCACTGATGAGCAACAAGGGTCATTCAGGAAAAACACATATTCAACAGGTTCAAATACAGAAATTAAAGCAGAGAAGGGAAAGGAAAAAGAATGCTCAGAAGAACACCTTTTCACCACTTTCACTCTTGGTGAGACGCAGAATCAGGCTGAGAACTCAATTTAGCACTCTCTGAATGGAATTTTGTTAACAGGAGTTAACTCAAGTGGTAGAGCTCAGATAGCAATTGTTCTTTTTCCTTTGAATTAGCAAATAAGTTGGGAAAAACTAAAAGTTACAGGTATTTAAAAAAAACCCCACAGGTATTAATCAAGCAATCCAAGAAATGAGCAGAAGGCAGGAAGGGTTTTGTGTAATTACCTTGCCAACCAAGAACACTGCGAGCAAACTCCACCACAGCTAACTGCATTCCCAAACAGACTCCTGCAGAAGGAATGGCACAACGTGGAACAAGTCAGGACAAGCACCTCTGAGCCCATACTGCAAAGCACACACCCCTTCACAGAGCATCCTGAGTCTGAGGAAAACCCAGATGAGGCAGACCTGTGACTGGGGTTTAGGGGCCTGCAGTACTGACAAGCTTTCCTGCCCTCCCTTCCCCATCTCACACATCAGTTCCAGTCTCTCCCAACAGCCATTTCCTTGAAATGCAGTCATGAATTTCTTGGTGCCAAGATTTACCAAAGCCTCCTCTGAAACTTCCTGTAAGACTCCCATTCCCTCATTACAGAGATTCCCTGTCATCACATGGCAGCCAGCTGACCACTCTGGAGCTGAGCAGGGATGAGGCTGCATTCTCAGCTCAGCTGAGCACAGATCCCTGCCCTCCTCAGCCCACTGCCTTCACAGCTGCATGTCCTGGATACCAAGGAAAATCAGGCGAGCTCTTGCTGTTATTCAGCCTCCTTTTTCACTTTATCTGTTCTTATGATGTTTCTCACCTAAGAAGGGTTTTTTCTGTTTTCTTGCCCAGGAAATAGCTTGAATTTTGCCTTCTGTTCCTCGAACACCAAATCCACCAGGAACCAGAACTCCACTGCATGAGGATGAAGAGATTCCATTCACATGGGGCTGACCAGGGTGGTTCCCTCAAAACATGTATCCACGTACCACCTCCCTCTATAAAATCCTGGACTTGCAAGACCTCCCTCCTGACAAGGGCTGTGAGGCAGCCTCCATGGCAAGGCCTGGCTGCAGCACAGCTTCCATGTGGCTTCACATGAGCTGTCACATAAAATGTCATCGAATTTTCCAGGAAATGTTTTCCAAGTGCCAATTTTACCTCCCTAACAGAGATCCCAAATACACTGCAGGTTGTCATACTGGAATGTTCATGTTGTGAGATTCGTGCTCTGCACCAAATATGTTTGCAAACACATCACCCAGCCAGGCCTGTGCTGAGGGAACCCCTGGCTGCAGGGGCAGGTTGTCCTAACACCAGACTCTGCAGGAGGTTCTTTGTTCTCCTGATCCCACCAAACCCTGTGGGGTACCAGCCTCCCCTTGTGCTAACTCTTGACACACCTCTGCATACTAACTGTCCCTCCTCACACTTTAAAAGAACTTTATACCCCATTTACATCTTCCATCCCCACTTTGGCTTTAACAGCCTTTACCAGTACCTTTCCTTTCTCCTATTTCCTCTCACCCTCTTTCTCCCTGATCATGCAGGTCAGGCCGGGCATATCCTCACCTGCATGATCATTTCCCCCACTGCTGCCTTTCACTGACTCCCTCACTTATTTAACAACTCTCCATTTAACACCTTATCCTATATGTCCCTGAGGTGTTCAGGGCCATGTCAGTGTGGTGGTACAGTGCCTAAGAAACAGTTCCAGTGAGGCCCCTAATTCCAAAGCTGTCAACAGCAGCAGGTTTATCAGACATGCTCCAGGAAATGGCCAGGGCAGAAGAGTCTTACTCAGCACCACACAGCTTCTGCCACGCTTCGTGGTACCGCACAGGCTCCTCCTGCAGAGTGTCAGGCTCCAAGTCAGCAGAGTCAATATACTGGGAAGAAATCCAAAAAAGAACTATGAAATACTGCCACAAGAGTGTACAGGATCTCCTGAATTCTCATTAAATTACGACAGCATCATTCCTCCTGGAGAGCTCTGGACTTGTTTCCTAATAGATACTTGAGTTTTTTTGGGCTGATTTCCCATCTGTTACTCAACAAAACTGCTTTCCCCACCATCCCACTATTGGTGCACCAACAGAAGGAAGGATTTTTCTTTCCTTCCCTCTCTGCAGCTGTGCTGTGACATGAAGTCTATGTGTTCCAGACTAATATTAACAATGTGAAGTGTGAATGGAGCACAGCAAGGTGGGAACTTGGGCCCATGCAGACACAAACCACCACACAGCAAGAAAAAAACTGGATCACTATCTCAAATACACATCCTCTGAAGAAATAGGATATGATGAAACACAGGCTTCTGTAATTAAAGGGTGTTATGACAATTTTTCCAGTCTCTCAGCTCCAAGTATTCAAGTAGCTCAACTTCTGGATGTTCAGGCAGGCTGGTAACCCTTTAAAACAACCATTTAGTCCCACTTTTTTTTTTTGGAGGTTGCAGTGCTGCTAATGAGTTCTTTAATGTAAGATCTCCATACACAGGGCTCACAGAACTCACGCCCCCACCCCACTCAGATACAGCTGGCAGGGACTGCCCACAGTTGCATGTGTAGGATTTGCACTTCACCAGCCTTACTTGTTTTTCTTCTTTTCACCTCTACTGATTTTGGAAGCTGAAAGGTAACCCAAATCTAGACCAGTGCTGTTAGAAAAGCAACCACCTATTTCCACAACTCACTGGCAACATGAAACCCCTGGACATTTAAAAAAGTGTATCTGAAATTTCTGGCAACAGATAAATGTTTCACCTTTCCAGAGCACTCAGCTACAACCCTAACCCCTAAAAGCACCTGTGCAGCCAAACCAGCATGAAAACCTTAATAAAGCCTGGGACAGGAGCATCATAAAAACTCGAAGTACCACAAAGTTAACAGCAACACTAAAAAAGGATCACTTGCAACAACTGTCAGAAATTAACGCAGACAGTGCCCTCCTCCAATCCATCCACCCACTCTGTCACAGCTCAGCACGGAATGTCCATCCATTACAGACACCTCGTGCAGCTCACAGCATGAGGCTGATTTGTTTTGAAGCCATTTCAGGCCTGACAAACAGCTGTTTTGATATTGTAATCTAAGGAAAATTTGGAAGTTCACTGGCTGAATCACTTTTCCCTTACTGTCTCTGGGTTTGTGGAAATCTGAATTAGGATGGGCAGCACTGCAGGTGGAAGGGAGATGGATGAGGAGGGTAATTTTTTCCACATACACACAGCCAGCCCTACCTTAATGTCAAGTTTGTGGTTGATGGCCAGTGCAGAGTGCTCCAGGGCTTTGATGACAGATGCATAGGAGTCAGAAAACTTGGTGTATTTGCCCACGAGTGCAATGGAACACGTTTCAAGTAGACGGTCATACCTACAGACAATCAGAACACAAGGGTTATTCCACCAGTAACAGAAGATGGATGAGAATCACATTCTGTTCAACTTTTCATGGAACAAACTGTTGGGCCCTTCAAAGTCTGTCCAACAGAGCTGATGACTTTGGAAGAGTGACCTCTCCTAATTATGATTTAAAAACATCAAAGCAAGATCAAAACCAAAACAATAACAGAAGAACACAGTTGCAGAAAGCCATATATAAATTATCTCATCATCCTGAAAAGCCATTTTGAGCAGATCCAGACCAAGCTGTCTTTTTGGGAAGCTGTATTACATTCAAAGGCTGCAGTGAACTATTAGGAGAGGATCAAAGCACAACTCAGAGTATGTTTGTACTGCACAGCATCTTCCCACGGTGCTGCTCACTGAGTTCACTTCAGCAGCTACAAACACAGCAAGGATTTCTGGCGTCCTAGAGCTGTGCTGCCTACACCTTCACTCCCCAGCACGTGGCAGCACAGGATTTATGCAGCACTCCTGGCTACAGCCAAGAGTTTGTTTAGGGTTTATCTCACAGCTGCCAAGTACCTTCCACCCAGCTGGTGATCAAGAGCTTTCCCCATCAAAAGGAAATGTCACTGACAGGGCTTGCTTGTGTCAGGCACAGAAATAGAGGGAAACATCTAGACCTTGAAAACTCATTTCTTATAAAGACAAACACATTAAAGGCTTCAGAAAGGGAGTGAACATCAACGGAAAAGACTATTCACTATTTCCCCACAAACATGGAGTCTATTCCTCACAAGAAAAAATTCACAGTGTCCAAGGTACCTCAGAAAGAACAGATAAAAAAAACCACTTGTCTCACTTGTCTGAAAGCACTCAAAGGTACATTTTATTGGCATTCCTGATGTTTCCATACACCTACAAAGTGTTGAAATCCTTTTGTAATGTTACGACAGTTTCTTGTCGTAATAAAAAAAAGGGAGGACAGGGTTTGACACAGACTGTCCACTACCAACACAAGAGAAGGATCTCAGTAAATCTGTCTTACAGGATTTTATGGAAAAGGGCTGAGAGAGCTGGGGTGGTTCAGCCTGGAGAAGAAAAAGCTCCAGGGAGACCTTATGGCAGCCTTTCAGTAAGAGGGCTTATGAAAAAGATGGGGACAGACTTTTTAGTAGGGCTGTTGTGCTAGGACAAGGGGTGACGGTTTTAAACTTAGAGAGACAGGCGAGATATAAGGATGCAGGTTTTTACAATGAGAGTGGTGAGGCACTGGCACAGGTTGTCCAGAGAAACTGTGGATTCCCCATCCCTGGAAACATTCAAGGTTTAGATGGGGCTCTGAGCAAAGAGAAAAGAACAATGTGAGCATATAAGAACACCTGAGGAACAGAAAGTAACACTCATCACCTCACAACCAAGAAAAGAAACCCATCTACAGCCTTAACCCCAAGTGCCAGCAGTACAGCTCACCTGTCAGCCATCTCCTTCCACTTGAGGAGCATCCTCCTGGGCTGCCTCTCGATGGGAAGGTCCAGCCTGTGCCTGAAGTAGTCAACAACCCCCTGCTCCTCCAATAACAGAGGAACCCGGTAGATAGAGGAGACATCATGAACACAGATGACCTGTTCATAAAATACAAGTGCCATTAAAACACAGGCATCCAGTGCCTGTGCAATTACTTTTAAACAGATATTCAGAGCATTCCTGTCTCTCGCAGAAAGCCGTATGAGCACCTAAACTTCCAAGCAGTAACGTGTTTAATAACATAGCAACACAGAAATAGCTTCATACTATTTTCCATGTGCTTGGAAAGGCCATCCTTCAGCAATTCACAGGTCTTACTGCTCCCTGGAACATCTTGGGAATGGCTACAACACAGTAACCCAGCAGCAGGAAAGGCACAGCAGCTCAGCAAGTTATGTGAGCACATGGCAAAATTCAAAGACCACTTCAAAGAGACTCCTGTGATACAGAATCCCAAGTGAAACTGCAGCCAAACTGCCACAAGCCCAGCTTCCTGCTTCCCTCCACTGTCCTTCCTAACCAGGGCTCCCAGTTTGATTTACACCCAGGGAAATCTGTGATGCCAGGACAGCAATACATTTTACATTTACATTTTTTTCATCAAATTTAGGATTAAGCAATTATGAGAAAAGAATTCTTAAGTCAATGAGCAGAATCTACATCAAAGTTCCAGTCCACTGAAATGAGCTTCCTTGGAAAAATTGGCTCTGGACAACTGTCACTTGTGCATCAAGAATGAGGCTGTACTTTAAGGATCCAAAATACACTGGCACAACTACTTTTAAATCTTCATTTCTCCTGACTCAAATGAAAGCAGAGTTCCACACTGCACCAGTCAAACCCCCTTGGCTGTATATTTTTCTCCTCTACACCCAGTGCTGTTTACTTCTCAATCCAAGTGAAATGGCAGTCAGAGCAACAACTACATAGAACAAGGGCCAACTTATTCTGAATTCCTGGCCAACAAGAGGTAGATAATGTACTGATGACACATCAACATTATTGCCAGCTAATTCTGAATGCAGTGCTTGCAATTGCAGGACTCAAGTTTGGTCTTGTTGTAGAGCAAATTAATAAAAATGACTTCACAGAACCTGAAATTGTGAAGTGATACTCAGTCTTTCACAAAAAAAGACAATCCTTCAAGCTCCAGCTGGATTGAAAGTGCTAATATTCAGCCTACAAACTTTAATTATATTCCAAGGTCCACCCCAGGCTGTGCTCTGAGTGTCAGTATAAGAAGGATCATGCTAACATGGAATTTCTGTATAGACACAACATCTAAGTGAAGCAATGCTTCTCCCAAATACCATCTCAATCTCTCAGTGCAGTCTTTCATCACAAAATGTTGGGCAGAATAATACTGTGAAAAGAGCAGTGAATGAAATACACTCATGGATACTTTAAACTTAGTTTTGGGCAACTCCAGCCTCTAAATACTGGAAAATCTCATTTTTCTTGCACATAGAAGGAATGTGGAAGGATAACTAAGGTCAAAACAGCTATTCAGAAATAACCTTGGATTCCATGAATTCTCTAAGCTTACACCTTGTAAAAAAGCCTCGGTGCTGGCATAAAAAGCATTGGTTCAGCACCAGGTCCATTTGGAGGGAAGGTAGCTAAGACAAAGCAGCAAATTAATTTTGCAGCTACCAAAACACAGCTAGAACAGAAAACCAGTACACTCAGATAAAAACTCCCATTTGACAAACAGCTGGAATATTCACTGCAAAGAGGTGCAGAAAACAATCTTTACCTGTTCTGGTTCAACATGACAGAACATGGAAATCTTTTCTTTTACTGAGGTATCCAGTGGAGTGGAGCACCTGCAAACAATCTAAAAGAGCAGCAACATCAGGGCTGTGAGGCAGAAGTACTCAGACATTCATAAAATAAACCTAAAAAGAGCTGACTTTGTGCAGTCTCTATGATTTGAGGGGAAAAAAACCCAAACACCAAACAACTCAATCACTTTTCCTTTTTTATCACCAATCTACAAGAACTCTCAGCTCAAGCATTATTTAGACAAGAATGCTGTAGCAACATGCCAGAAGTGCATTTTTAAATTCCAAGCCATGCAACAAAACTTACCAGGTCTGGTGAGAGACCAAGTCCTCTGAGTTCACGGACACTGTTTTGGGTGGGTTTGGTCTTCTGCTCTCCTGTGGAGCTTGGCTGGTCAGAGAAGAGCACGAGTTAGTACATCAGATCCTGGTGATATGCAACGATTCATCAGGCTAATCAGGACTCTACACCCCAGCTTGTAAATCTTGTAAAAGCTTTGACACAGTTCTGGGACAAATCACATGAACCTTATGTACCTGTGTGCTGCCATTTTCATCTCCCAGACTGAAAGCAACCAGCAGAAACCCCAGTCCCAGTCTGCCCAGTAAGCAGCTCTGCACTGGAGTATGGGAAGGAGAGGGACAGAGAGCTTAAGGTTTAGTCACTGCTTGCTCCAGATACCTAATATTTTACATTTCTAATTTTTTTTCCTGTAAATCATCTGGCCTTGACAGGAAGAGAAAGAGGGAGAAGAAAGATTGATCTGTACTCCAATAACAATCAATCTGTTCTGTCAAATGCAGTTCCAACACAAGGAATGCTCATGCTTTCCCGAATTTAGCATAACCACAGAGAAGTTTTTTTCAGCAATGACTCCTACAGTATAGATATTTTTTGTTTAGCCAGGACTGCAAATTGTCTCCAAAATCAGAGCAGATAACACAGCTGAGGTTTTATCAGGCATTATATGGCATAAAGCACATTAATATGCTTCTGGGATTAACTGGAGTTCACCCCACCTGCTTGGCACACAGGAATATTTTGTTTTTCTTTGTGATTCCTAATTAACTGATTCTTATCAAAGCACCACTTCAGAATACCTTCCCTTAATCTCTGAACAAAAGCCCCTCAGATTGTTACAGCTCACGTAGCAGTCAGATGTAAGAGTCTATGAAATTACTGTTAAAGATCAAAACACATTAAAAATACTGTCCAGGAGAAAAAAAAGAAAAATATCTTTCAAAGTATGGTATTATATTTTCAAATTTCAAAAGTAACCCAGCATATTTCATGAGCAATAGCTAAGGTAAATCTTGCAGGTGGAAGGTGAAAGCAAACAGAAACAAAAATATTAAAGAACTCCAGGAGGAGCTTGGAATGTGATCTTCTTAGTAAGTACAAATGGCCATGAAGTAGCTTTGCAGGCCATGCAAATGAAGGGAAAGTGAAGGCTTTCAGCCCTGAAAATCAAGCTGACCTGCCAAAGCCAGGAGACAATTCCACAGATAAAACCAGCAGTTAAAGATGCAAACCTGCACTTGTTGCAACTCCAAAGCCTTTACTGCACATTTGCACACTTTAGAAAAGCTTTGGCTCACTTGCTGCAAGACTTCATACATAAACATGTAATCTCTGCATGTCTGCCAGAGGTTTATCTACACAGAAATACAGAAGTAACAGTGCCTGGAGATAGAGCATTTCAGAGACACCTATTTAGGAAGCAAGTTTTACCTGTGACCACCAAAATGTCTTGGGTCCTTACCTGGGGCACAAGGCTGACGTGAATGTTACAGAAGTTCTCTCTCTTGGCTTTGAACTGGAACTGGCGGAAGGCCTCGATGAAGGGCATGCTCTCAATGTCCCCGACCGTGCCCCCCAGCTGGGAACACAGAGGGAGAACTGAAGTTAGAACCAACACATCACCTGGGGCAGTTCGACATTAAAGCACACGAAAATATACAGAATAACACACAAACATCTCCCCAGCACCTGTCTCTGGTTCCCCAAAGGAGCATCAGCACTAACACAGCTTCCTCCTGAGGGGCATCTCTGATCTCTGCTCTCTGTGACAGGACCCAGGGAATGGCTGGAGTTGTGTCAGGGCAGGGTCAGGTGGGATCTCAGGAAAAGGCTCTTCCCCCAGAGGGGGGTGGGCACTGCCCGGTTCCCCAGGGCAGTGGGCACGGCCCCAAGGCTGCCAGAGCTCCAGGAGGGTTTGGACAATGCTCTTGGGGACAGGGTGGGATTGTTGGGGTGTCTGTGCAAGGCCAGGAGTTGAACTGATGATCCTTGTGTGCCCCTTCCAGCTCAGGATATCCTGTGATCCTATTCTATGTGAAGCACCATGATTTGCCAGCTGTATGCACTACTTCCACAGCCTTCAATCTATTCTGACTACTATTTAGCCTTCATCATTTCCCAAAAAAAATCAAAAAGTCACAAGAAAAACAGCTTCTGATATGGGCAGCACCTCTCCAGAGACATCAGCTTTTTTTAATTTTCAGGGAAAAGATTTAAATGTTAAAATTATGATTTATGCACATTAGATGGTACTGAGAAGCAAAATTTCTGTTAAGTTTTAGGAACTATACAGAGTGTGTTTGAACACAGGCAGGAACAGAGACAAGGCATTCCCTGAAGCTTCCTGTGCCTGGTCAGACAGTGCCTCCTCAGCACTTCAGATCTGGGCTTGTGATCCTGGCACAGAAACTGGCACCCAAGCTACAGGCAGAGCCCTAAGTCACCATGACCTGGGCACTGTGACAAGCTCCCTCTCCTGTGTTAGCAAATCCCAGCAGTCTCAGCCTTCACTCCACTCCATCTCCTCTGGCAGCTGAAATGTCCCATAAACACACTGGAAAGTACACGGGTTTGTCGCCATGAACTTGTGCCATTCCCTGTTCCAGGTCTGCGCTTGAACTGGGCACTCCAAGGCTCCTTTTATTGCTGAGGAGGAAAGACAACTGTTTCCAGTGGGGGATTTACCTACCCTCCCCTCCATCCACTCAGAAAGAAGAAGAGGGCGCAACATGATTAACTCAGACTTTGGCATATTAAGTTCCAAGAGCTAAAATTCATTCTGTAGGTTAATTCAGAGTCTCCAGACCTGGAAGGGACACACAAGGATCATACACCAGTCCAACTCCCGGCCCTGCACAGACAACCCAACAGTCCCACCCGGTACCTCAGTGTTGTCCAAACCCTCCTGCAGCTCTGGCAGCCTTGGGGCCGTGCCCACTGCCCTGGGGAGCCTGGGCAGTGCCCACCACCCTCTGGGGAAAGAACCTTTTCCTAAGGTCCAACCTGACCCTGCCCTGCCACAGCTCCAGCCATTCCCTGGGTGCTGTCACTGGTCAGAGAATGCTGCAATTCATAAGATTAGACCAAGTGAGTCAAGTTAACAAGAGGGACTTTTAACCCCTTCAATAACATGCAAGAGGAACATTTCTGTAAAGAAAACTTACTATACCAAATACACACATAGTTCAGTTTACTCCATACAAGAAACAAAACTACCTGTTAGAAGTTACAAACCTCAATGACACAAACTTGGGGTTCAATGCCATCTTCATCCACAGGAATCCGTGCCTGCCTCATTACCCATTCCTGTATGGCATCTGTGATGTGGGGAACGACTAGAAAAGAAACCCAGGCAAGGGTTAAAGCCCCCACCCACACACTTCTCCCTCTTAACTCATTACAGAGCAAACCACTGACAATCACCAGCCAGTGCTTCCCATATGGCTTGAGCAGGGACTTGTGTCTTTAAAGAGCTATGCATTTTTTAAGTGATTATTCTTGGCTGTGACTTTCAAGTGCCTTGGCAGGAAATGGAATCCTGCCTCAATTTAAACACATGTAAGCAACATTTCCTTTAAGCTGAAAAATTCAAGTACAAACTGTTCTTTGCTCTGAGTGCGTTATTCTGTTTTTAACTGTCTGTAAAAGCCCTAATGCAAACCAGCTGTGAAAAATAATTAAAAAGGGAAGGGACTGATCTGATGGTCAAAGATCATCTGGGTTCTCTAAAGACATGACAGCTAACAAAAGCAATAACAATTTTATCCAGCTAACAACCCCCAGGTGTATTAGTCTGAGGTCTGTTCACATTTATCACTGGCCACCTTAGACAGCTGGACCCGAATCCAGCACAGTCCACACAAAAGCAGGATTGTGCAGAGTCCCAAGTGAAGATGAAAGACAAAAGCACCCAGCCAGGACTGAACTACAGAATGTATCTCTAAGCACCAGAAAAGAAGCTTCCCATCACCTTGGACCGTTTTGCCAAGATAGTCTCCCTTCCTCTCCTTGTTGATGACATACTGGTAGATCTTCCCAGTGGTCAGATTGTTGTCCTTGGTGAGTCGGATATCGAGGAAGCGTTCATAGTTCCCGAGGTCCAGGTCCACCTCCCCTCCATCATCCAGCACAAACACCTCCCCTGCACACGCACAAATGGGCAAAAGAGCACGTCAGGCAGTCCACAGCAAAAGTGGAAGAATTCAGTGTAAGGAAACACCAGAGCAAGCTTAGGAGCGGTAAACAAAAGTAAAAGCCTTGTAT
Source organism: Campylorhamphus procurvoides (assembly GCA_013396655.1). Lineage (NCBI taxonomy): Eukaryota > Metazoa > Chordata > Aves > Passeriformes > Dendrocolaptidae > Campylorhamphus > Campylorhamphus procurvoides. The sequence goes on along the minus strand of WBMV01002010.1, from coordinate 419,171 downwards.
AACAGAGGGCTGTTGCACTGGGGACTGAGCCCCAGCCAGGCACAGAGCACACCTCTGCTGGGGCACAGCACCCCACGGGCAGCACCAGGAGCCAAGGTTCGTGCAGAGGGGCTGAAGGGCCCCCTGTGGGCCCGGCGGGGCCGCCCGCCCCCCGAGAGACTCACCGTGCTCGTAGGGCGAGAAGGTGCCGGCATCGATGTTGATGTAGGGGTCGATCTTGATGGAGGTGACATGCAGCCCGCAGGACTTGAGGATGGTGCCGATGCTGCTGGCGATGATGCCCTTGCCGATGCCCGAGATCACCCCGCCCGTGACCAGGATGTACTTCATCTGCCCCGCGCCTGCTGCGGCACAGCGGGCCCCTCAGCGCGGGCAGGGCCGGGGGCGCCGGGCCCGGGCCCACGGACAGAGCCCCGACACAGCCCCGGGCCCGGCACCCCCGATAGAGGCTGCCGACCCCACCTCCCTGTCAGGGACCCCCGCGCTGTCCATCCCCCAACACCCCGGGGCCCGGTCCCCGCTGTCCCCCCCACCGAGAGCCGGTCTCTCCCCGCTCCC
>WBMV01002010.1:388122-418590 GCA_013396655.1 Campylorhamphus procurvoides | reverse complement strand
AGTGCAGGGGGCGGGACCGGGACCGGTGGTGGCCACGCCCATTCCTCGCCCACGGCCACGCCCACCCGGAGCGCGCGAACAGCACGGGCGGGAAAAGAGCGCGGGAAACCGAGGCGGGCGCGCCGAGCGCCCCGCACTGACCAGTGACCACACTGACCGCACTGACCGCACTGACCGCACTGACCGCACTGCCCCGGGCACACTGACCACAGTGACCACACTGACCGCAGTGACCGCACTGCCCCGGGCACACTGACCACAGTGACCACACTGACCGCAGTGACCGCACTGCCCCGGGCACACTGACCACAGTGACCACACTGACCGCAGTGACCGCACTGCCCCGGGCACACTGACCACAGTGACCACACTGACCGCAGTGACCGCACTGCCCCGGGCACACTGACCACAGTGACCACACTGACCGCAGTGACCGCACTGCCCCGGGCACACTGACCACAGTGACCACACTGACCGCAGTGACCGCACTGCCCCGGGCACACTGACCACAGTGACCACACTGACCGCAGTGACCACACTGCCCCGGGCACACTGGCCCCACTGACCAGTGACCACACTGATCACAGCCCGAGGGCCAGCACTTAGCACAGTGACCACAGCGAGCACAGCCCAAGGACCGCACCCACACCTTCTCCGAACACATCCAGGGACGGCAGCTCCACTGGGCAGCGATGCCAGGGCTGGATGATCCTTTCTGTGAAGAAATTCTTCCTGCTGTCCCACCTGCCCCTGCCCTGTCCCACCTGAGGCTGTTCCCTCTGCTCCTGTCCCTGTCCCCTGGGAGCAGAGCCCGACCCCCCCCGGCTGCCCCCTCCTGTCAGGGGGTTGCAGAGAGTGAGAAGGTCCCCCCTGATGGTCCTTTTCTGCTGCTGAGCCCCCTCAGCTCCCTCAGCTGCTCCTCGTGGAGGAAGCATGGAAGGAAACCCTGGCTCTGGCGGGTCCTGGATAACTTCCCTCCAGCTGTATTGTGCTCAGAGGCAGAGATTGCTCTTGACTGCTGGACAGCCCCGTCCATGGCACTGTTGGGATGCTGCTCCCGATACTCCACGCAAGTTTTCCTCTTTCCACTCACTCACTTTCTCACAATTATAAAATAAACAAAGTGTTTTCACAGACTTTAAGCTGTGGAGTAACAAGTTGTTGTATGTGTGCATTCATCACCCTGTGATTGTAAATGTTTTGAGAAATGTCACTCAGTCTCTTGGGTTTCTGATATGCAGCCTCGAACAGTTTTTATCTTATTTTCTCCTACTTTCTACATCAAGCACCTTCCTTTCAGTTGTGAGCCCATGCTGTGGGAAACCTGGGCCAGAACTGGTGATTAAATGTGGTCTGACTGTGAGTGTGGGGTGTGTGGAGAGTCAAACAGGGACCTGTCGGGTCCAGAACCACCCACAGTGCAGGGACTTTGGTCCGAGCCGTAGAAGTACCTTGACTAGGAGTGTAATTGCAGAGAAACTCGGGAATGGTCAGATTGGAGAGTTCCCCTAACACAATGAAGAATTTTTTCCCTAATATCCAATATAAACCATCCCTAGTGCAATCTGAGGCCGTCCCCTCTGCTCCTGTCCCTGTTCCCTGGGAGCAGAGCCCGACACCCCTAGTTCTCCCCTCCTGTCAGGGAGATGCAGAGTCAGAAGGTTCCCCCTGAACCTCCTTTTCTCCAGGCTGAGTCCCCCAGCTCCCTCAGCTGCTCCTGAATTGGATTCTGTAATTGTCAGTGTCCTCTTCAGTGTCCATCCTGCCTGCCAGCACATTTCTCCATGAGCATGATCTGCTGTGTGGTGATCAGATCTGTGGGCAGAGCTGTCTCTTGCTTTCCCAGGGGCTTCCCCACCTGCTGCTGGCAGAGGGACCTGAGCAGGGACAGGAGTGACCTGAGCAGGGACAGGAGTGACCTGAGCAGTGACAGCAGTGCAGGGCCTGGTGCCACCCTGGAGGGAGCGTTTGCTGCAAGAATTGCCTGGCCATGCAGATCTGTCCCTCCATAAAGGACCCTTCTTGCTTTCCTCTGTTCTCCAAGCAGCTCCTAAGTGAGAAGCATATTTCCAGCACCTTTTTTGAGGAATGGTCGTGATGGTTCTGGGCACAGTGAGATAGGTGGCAGTGCCCAGAAGGGTAGGGTGTCCCTGCTTGGGCTGCTGCTATCAGGGCAGGGCACACATCCCAGTAAGGCACAGGGAGGCTGAACTCTCCAGGCCAGGGTCTAGACGTCCCAGTTTTCCCATTTCATCACTGGAGCACAAGATTCCTGCCTTGTGGCTGAAAGCAAGTCCTTTATGGGGAGGTTTGTGTAACCTAGATGTATCTCCTTTTGACACACAGATCCCATTCTCAGTGCCTCATTAAGGCTCCAGGGGTTGGATATCCCGTGGTGCTCAGAAGAGAACTACACTCTCTGAGAGCTATTGTGAACACTAAATGGTGGAATAACAATGACCCAGAAAAGTTAGATCAGAAATATCTCAACTTCTGCTAAATTACATCAACTTTTTGAGGAGAAGTGGAGGAAGAGGGTGTGTGTACTTGATTTTGCCCTCACAGTGCCTTTTTTTCTGCTTTAAATAAAATACAGATTGTGAATATTTTCCTTTCAGAAATGTGAAATGAGATGAAATGGATCCACTCTGTTTATTTAACCAGATTTGATTCACAACAAAACATATTAACTGGAATGCACTGCTGGGTGGACCAGCATAGCTTTGGGTAATGTTAATGTGTTACTGGGATTATGCAAAGAATGAACAGACTGGAATCCTCAAATACTCACTTGAACTTTCTTGTTGTTCAGGGGCCGATTGGTACAGGAAAAGGCTTTTTGTGATGCTATATCTATATAGTATTAATAAGAATGATGATGAATTATATGCTATGTTATTATGTTGTTATGTTAATATACTGTTTATTAATATCTGCAAGATGCAAGCCCTGCTCTACTAGCAAAATGTTGGCCAAAATTCCTTTTGGGACTCCTTATAAACCAGATGAAGAGCATGGAAGAGAATTACCAGATGAAGAAGAGAAAAGTGCCCAAACATTTTGAAGCAGATGTGGAAGTTTTATTTGCTGTGTTGGTACAAAATATTGCTCCATCTAACTCAGTGTGGAGAGGGATGAGGTGTCTATGAACAGGTACCTTGGCAGACGTATCTGTGGGTTCATGTGAGACCGTGGTGTCTGTGAGGTCACTACCTGATCTGGACCTCATGATGTTCCAAACCTGCCAGAACTCCAGGAGGGTTTGGATGACACTCTCAGGGACAGGATAGGATTGTTAGGGTGTCTGTGCAGGGCCAGGAATTGGACTAGATGTTCCTTGGGTGTCTCTTCGAGCTCAGGATATTCTGTGATTTTGTGTTCTCCCTGCTATTCCAGAGGGCTGTGCTGTGGTGCTGGAGGGATGGGAATCTTCTGCTTGTTCCCAGTGCCTGTGCCTGCACAGCCCCCTTTTCTGCTCCCACTCTGAGCCTACTGAAGACCATGCAGAACCACTTACCTTAAGGCCTCAGGTCTGAGCCAAGTATCCACTAACCTGAATCACATCGTTGCCCTGTCTGCTTAGATCTGCTGCCAAAAGAGAGTGTTTCAAGAGAGGCTTTGATGTATTTCTTGGCTGTAGCTCCACCTGAGCAACTGGAAGCAGCCCCAGCCTCGAGTGTGACATGCAGCATGTCCTGGGTGGTGGGTGAGGAGCTGGGCTGTGCTGTCAGCATTAAAACAAGCCTGAGTTTCAAAAGCACATCACCCACAGACAAAAATACGGATGCCTAACATGGAATTCTGGGCTTACTGAATGGATGTTTCCTCCCCAGAGATGTTTTCCTACAGGATAGGAGAGGTGGCATCCAGCAGTACCTGTTTCACCAGTAAGGAAAAACACAGTTATTCTAGTCAGAATATTTGAAGCCTCCTCTTAGCATGGTCCCTCCTGAAAATGACAATGTAATTTATCACAAGATTTTGAGAATGTGGTATCATTCAGGCAGTGAGTCTTTTCTCTATGACTAGTGAAAAAAACAGCTAAAGATGGCCCTCCACAGGGGTGTTGGTGATGGTGTGTACTGGGTCTGTATGACCAGGTTTTTGTACTGGGAGTGCTACAGGGGAGGTTTCTGTGAGGCTTCCCCCAGGTCTGATAGAGCCAATGCCAGCAGGGTCCAGGACACCTACCACTGGCCAAGGCCGAGTCCATCAGAGATATAAGTGACACCTCTGTGATAACATATTTAAGAAGATAAAAAGATTGTTGGGGAGATGAAAATTGCAGCCAGGCAAGAGCAGAGTGAAAATCTGTGAACAGCTCTCCAGGCTGGAAGGTCAGTGGGGATGCAGGGACAGGAGCTGAGGTTCCCCTGCAGCCACGGGGATGTCCAGGATGAGGCAGCTGGACCTCTGGAGCCCAGGGAGGAGCACCCGAGTGCTGAGAGTCACCTGCAGCTCAGGAAGGAGTCAGAGTTGCAGCAGGGGAGTGCCAAAGGAGGCTGTGACCCCATGAGAGGCCCAGGATGGAGGAGGGTCCTGGCAGGGACCTGCTGAGCCTTGGAGAAAAGATCCTACACTGGAGCAGGTTTTCCAGGTAGGACCTGTGTGGGACCCAGGCTGGAGCAGCGTGTTCCTGAAGCACTGACCCCATGGAAAGGTGACCCTAGTGGCAGCAGTTTGTGGAGAACTGTTGCCTGTGGGATGGACTCATGCCACAGAAGTTCAGGACTCCAAATCCTTTCACTGAGCAGCAGCAGAAACAACGGACTGTGACCACAATTCCCATCTCCCTGCACAGCTGGAAGGGAGGAGGTAGGATTTGGAGAGAGGGAAGGGTGGACAAAGGTGTTTTTAAGATTTCTTTTACTTCTCATTCTCCTCTCTGATTTATTTAATAATAAATTTAAGGAATATTCCCACTTTGTGTCTGTTTTGCCTGTAAATGTGATCAGTAGAGGATGTCTCCTTGTTCTTTTCTCAGCCCATGAAGCCTTTGTTATATTTTCTCTCCTCTGTCCAGCTGCAGAGGGTAATGAGAGAGCAGCTTCAGTGGGTTCCTGGCATCCAAAAAGGGTCAACCCACTACACAGTGATGGGATGTCCAGAAGACTGGAGTCCCTTGGAAGCTGGCAGCTCTGTGGGCTGCCTGCCACCCCACTGCTGGGCAGCACTGCAGAGAAAGCACTCTGTCCTTATTCATACCAGTGTTGGTTATCACCACAGGTGATAAGTTTATGTTCTTCTGTTTGGAACATCCTCCAAATGCTCGCCACACACCACAAATGGCAGCGCTGTCAGTCAGAACATCACTGCCACCATTCTCATCCACCCTGACTTATCCCTTTGTAGCAGCAGAGGGCTTTACAAGAGAAGACTGAAATCACTCAGCACAGATTGGACACTTGGAATCGCAGAATCACAGAATGATTTGGGTTGTTAGGGACCTTAAAGTCCATCTCATTCAACCCGATACAACGGGCAAACATACCTCCCAGAGACCAGGTTGCTTCAAGCCCTGCTCAGCTTGGCCTTCAATACCTCCAGATGGAGCATATCATGTGGTACTGAATTCCCCTGGGCATCTCTGCCTCTGAGTAGCAGTGAAAAACACCTTCCTTGATTTTTAAGTACAGAATATTGCAGGCAGCTAAAAATCAAGGCAAGGTAGTGATTGTCATTTGCCCTATTCCAAATTCACCCTCAATTTCTACTCTGCAGTTGCAGAAGACATGAAGAAATAACTCCCGATGTGATCCAAATGTCCAAATAAATGCTTTTTCTCTCTTTGTTGCGTGTCCAGAGATCTCCACTAGATGGTGGAGTGGACCACAAAGAGTTTCTGCAGTAAAAAAGGGATGCAGCCAGGCCTTAGTGACCCTTGTGGGGACCTCAGAGCTGCTCTCAGAACCAAATATTAGAGCACTACCTGCACTTTTTGGGCTCTCTGGCATTTGGCAGATCATCTCTGGGTCAGCGCTGCAGTTGTATCGCAAACCAGCCATAGAGTGTCCCACGGGGACTGAAGAGTTAAATCCTTCCTCAAAGGCCTTTATTCTTTCAGAAAGGGGTTTTTCACCTTCATGCCTCTTCTTATCAATTTCTTCTTCTCCATGGAGAACAGCTGCCTTTTCAGAGGAAAACAGGAGGAGGGACTTTTTTATGGGAAGAGAGTAACAGGTCAGGTGGGAAGGTTTTAAACTGCCAGAGTACAGGGATAAACGGGATATTAAAAATAAATTCTTGAATGTGAAGTTGGTGAGGCCCTGGTACAGGTTGCCCAGAGAAGATGTGGAAGGTGTCCCAGTCCATGTCTGTAGTAGAAGGAGATAATCCTTGAGGTCTTTGATTGTCTTCCAAGTCATACCATTCCATGATTTTATTATTCTGTAATCTAGGGATGAACGCACTCGGTATTCTGCTTAAAGTATCATAGGATTTCTGGTAGAGTTAAGGAGTGAGGTCAAATCTCCATATTTCACTCCCCAACACTTACCTGACAAGATGATTCCCATGCTGAGAACAGAAGACACAAACTCTCACCCATGTGTCTCTTTCCCTCAAGGTTTTATTTTCTGTAAAAAAGATGGAATCCTCCTTCCATTTCAAGAACAGAGTATATGTGTTCACCAACAGGAGAATGTATGCTGCCAGCATAATGATGTGTTGAGGTGTGGGACCTAGCCTTGGCCACTGTCAAACTGCAGAAGAACTGGTGGGAGAGGAGACCAGAACGAGCTGATGGTTGGAGAAAACAGGGGAATGTATGTGCTGGGAGAAGAGTCTCTGAGCCAACTTTGCTGGCTGAGAAAGACGAGGTCCCACACTGTCACTTCTGTGAGTGCATTTGAAGAAAGCTGGGTGAGAGGGAAAGGGAAAAAAAGCTTCACTGAGAAAGAAATACAGGTTGACACTGAACACTGTGAGAGACAGAATGCCCTGGGGGTTCTTGTACGGGCCTCTAATCAAGTGAAGTTTTTTGGCAAGGAAACCTCACAGAACAGGTGAGCCCGTTCTCTGTCCAAGTCATGCTCGGGTCTGCTGTGCCACACAGAGAGTTGGCAGCTCTACGGGCTCAGTGGTAAGTGAGTTGATTTCTTCAGTGACCAGACTCAAAGAATTCAACCAAACAGCAAGCAACCATCCTATGTCTGCAGCAGGTGACAGGAACAGGGTATTAACAGGACTGCCATAGCTGTTTCAGGACCTGGGTGGGCTTGGACCCACTAACTCAAACACATAAAATACTGAGGAAATCATTTGACTGTGTACATTGCAGGTACATTATCACACACGTTATGACTGAGCAGCACAGCCCCTGTGAGGAGCTTTTCACCACTAGTGACATCACTTTACCTGCCAAAGGGTGAGAACAGCCCCAGACTCAGCCACCTCAGGGAGAGTCAAAAATGTCTCCTACAACGATTTCTTTGGACCCCTATATTTGACCCTGATTTTGCAGGTGACCACATCCTCCTGCTCTGTTCTTTATTTTCTTATTTTGAAGGGACAAAGAAATTGAGGGATTTCATTCCCTTTCTGAATACCTACATGTTTTTTGATTGGTGATGAGCGTCAGTGTGGGATGGCTCAAATGACAGTTTATGGAAAAGGACAAATCAGTCGTAATTCATACAGACATAAATACAGCAAACACTGTTTTAATTGTTTTTAAAATCTTTCTGAAATGAGTGAGAAATAGAGTGACTTCCATTTAATTCTATTGCACAGTAATTAGAACATCAAGGTAATTGAATAAAATTCCTGAAATAAAACCATTAGCTTTCTTGACAAAAAAACTGTTTTAACTCTATTTCTGGTGGTTTGATGGGGGCATAGTGGTTTTTTCACTCAGAGGCTAATTGTTAATCTTCATACTTGTTTTGCCTAATTGTGAATAAAGAAATATTCACATGATTGTGCTTCAAATTTCTGCCTCAATTTATCATTCGTTGGGCAAAGTGAATCACTAGAGAGCAAACCCTCAAGTGCAGTCAGAGTTGGGTGCTCTCCCCTGCTGATTTGCAGCCAAATTAATGCTTCCAAGTCATAATGCTGAACATTACTGCACACAGGGCAGACTGAGAGATGTGAGAAGGTTCTAAAACACAATCCTTGATAGGAGACAAACTTTGCGAAAGGCACAAAAGCACAGAAAGCTCAGCTGTGCTGAAGGTGTAAAAGGAGAGGCAGCACCAGCGTGCTGAGCTCGTACATCTCTGCAGGGATGCTGACAGCTCATCTGGGAGTCTCACAGCCTCTTAAAACCACAGAGAGCAGTAAGAGATTTATTTGTTCCAGTCAGGAGAAGGAGTGGTGTCAAGAAAAGTGAGGAAGTCTGTGCTAATATTGCTAGGTGGTTTTCTATTATAAACAAGTGAAATCAATCACCTGTATTTTAAGAGAGAGGGAACAGCATGTGGTCAATATGAACATCGGGAGTGCAAACTCAGCAATATCCAACCCAGGGATAAAACTTAGAGTTTTTATTTGACCTCTTCCTCCTGTTTTGTTTAGCATAAAGCTGAAAAGAGCATTGAGTCAAGCGATGCCCAGGGGATGGGCTAGGAGGGCAGAGGAGAGACCAGCTTTTTCCCTGCCATTGTCTGGTGTGGTGGTCCTACAGTTCTTATACAGGTGTAAGCTGGATAGGTCAGAGGAATTTTAAACCTAAATCATTACCACATTCCTTCCAGCCTGGGAAAAGATTCTGCTGAGGCATCAACTGCCTTCTACTGCTCAGCCTGTCCTACATCTTATAAATTAATTGAGGATTTAATTCAGAAATTAATTAAGGTGTTCTCAATTGTGTATTTTGTGTACCACAAAATAATCGGCCAGGTTCCCAGAGACAGAGTTTTCCATTCCGTTTGGACTCAGTTCTGTAAAAAATTAAATAAAATAAATCTTCTCCGAAATTTCTGGAGTGGTGGCTGCTGGAAACCTGAGAGGTCAGTATCATTTCTGCCTGCATTTGAGGGCTGTTCTGCTCAGCTTGAAGGAGAAAGTTCACTTTGGAAAGAAAGGTTCTGAATAGTCTTTTTTCCTATGTGTATTTGTTCTGCAGTTACAGGTGGCTGGGCTGTTTATTATCTCTCATTCTGTCATTACCAGATCTCTGCCGTGGGAAGTCACCTGTTTTAGGGGAAGGTGACCCAGAGTTGTTCCCTCTACATTAAATCCAATATCCTTGTAGAGAGTATATTATTCAAAGTGCCAACAGGCTCTTCATACCTAAAACGGTGTTGTCCTTCCAACAAAATAAAGATCTCACTGCTCTTGTCACAGCAACCTCCACCAGCTTCTGGACTCTTACTCTATTCCATATTTCTGTAATTTTCTCAAGAGAGCTAAGGTATAGGCCAACGAGACCGCAGTCTTCAGCTGCATTTCCATACACTGTTTACAGTTTTCTGCTTTCCAGCAAACACGAAGTACCAAAAAATTTGTAGAAGAGTCTGTTTCAAGCAGTGGTGGATTTACACCTTGCTGTTCACCATGCAGATCTGGGTACAAGGGACAAGGTGGCCCAGAAGTCAAAGCACTGGGACCTGTCCCGTTTGAAAGAAGATTCTCTGTCATTTCTTCTCTCTGTCTTTCGCAGGGGAGTAAAAGGTTTTTTAAGCAACTTTTTTTCTAAAGGTCTTGAGAAAAAATGTGACAGAGTATCCTAAGTTGGAGGGAATTACAAGGGTCATCATGTCCAGATGCACTCCCTTGACGGGACAGCCCAATAATCACACCATGCGCCTGTATATCTTGTTCATGGAAGAAATGCTGTGCCAGCTCTGTAGCAACGCAGGCCATGACTGGCAGGAATAGTACATATGGTCCCTGGTTGAATTATTTAGGTAGTGGAACAGCCCCTCCAGGACTAGTAGACAGGGAGGTCAAGGTAATGTGTCATCAGAAAAAATCACCCTGGAGGTGTTGTCACTGTGTATTTAGCTCCACTCCTGTTCATATCATAGTCATCTACAAGATCAATAATGAACATAAGTGTCTATGTGTGGATGGAGAAGCAAGAGAACAATAAGACAAATCATGTGCCTAGACAGAAGTGAGCCTGCTTGTATTCAAGGTGCCTCTGAGGTGCACTCTGACCATGGTCCATGACGGATCAAAGGCTTCATTTCACCTTGCAGTTAGTCGAGGATTAAACAAAAGTTCATTTTATGATCCTCTCTTCCACAGTGCAGAAGAGGAGATTCCCGGGGGAGATATATAACAAAATGCTCCAACTTTTTACAGTTTGGTGTACAGCAACGTCCTAAGCCGAAAGAAAATATTGCTTTTCTTTGGTATCTATAACTGAATCATTGTTTCTGTTGAAAAATTAAACTAAGTGGATCATTTCCTCTGGAAGAAGTGAGAAAATGGTAGCATGACAGGGAACACAGTTTAAATGCTTCAGACATAAAAAACCATCAGAATCCTACTGAGACTTCAGAAAACATACAGTGAACAAAACCATTTCAGAAACACAGCTGTTCCTACAACAGTGTGAGATATTCGTGGCCTAACGTAGCTATGGATCCTCAGCAATTTTAACTGGTGTATTTCCTCTTGCCCCTTGTAATATCATGGAGCCACAGAATGGTTTTCACATAGAAGGGACCTCAAAGCCTGTGTCATTAAACACCTTGCTATGGGCAGTGACACTTTCCAATAGACTAAGTGGCTGCAAGCCCTGTCCAGCCTGGCCTTAGACACTTCCACAGATGAGACAGCCACAGCTTCACTGGACAACCTATACTAAGGCCTGTCAACTCTCATCTGTCGCTAGAAAAGCATTTTGGCTCTGATCTTTTTGCAACTCCAATTCATGTGTCCCTACACGGCCATCATATTGGCCCTTACCCTCTCACCTGGACTAACACAATCCAGCCTGCTTCGCCTCTCCTCTCTGGATCTGTGCTTGAGGCCCCTTGGTCTCCCTTTACTGGCCCCTCTCTGCCTTCACCCCTTTTCAAGAGAGAGTCCAGAACCAGGTGTGGCATTTCAGGTGGTGCTACAGTGGAAAGGAGGTGGGCACTTGGCTCCACCTAGAGTATTGGTCATACTGCACTTGTGTGAAAAGTGCTTCCTTTATGTTCAGTCAGGGCTCACCCCGTGAGGTCACACTCAGCCTTGTACCCGCCCTAACATTCAGACCCTTCTCTGGTTTCCTCTTCTTCAGCTGCTTCTGACCTAGGCCCAGGGATTAGATTATTCTGCTCCACGAGCTTACACCTGTCCATAGGTGAGGTCTCTGCTGCCCCCCTGCAATGTCCTGTTGTCAGGATCTCTGTGGGATGATCCCACCTTTGACAGAACAGCCACAATCACTAATTTTCCATCATGCATTTGCCAGGGTGAGCTCTCTGTCACCATGGAGCTGTTGAGGACGTGAAAGTGCTGCCGCCCTTGGGACACACTCCTCATTGCCCTGAACATCAGTCTATGCTGAAAACTGGTAGGTCCAGAGGTTTGGCCAGGTTTTAGCCACCCACGAGCAAGTGCCACGACATGCCTTTTGTAAACCTATTATGGCTCTTGATTGTTTTTTCATCCTTCACACGTTTGGATAAGGATTTCGAGAGGGCTTGCTCCATAAGATATTTAGGCACTGATGGGAGACTGGCACGTGGCTTCCCAGTCCTCTTATTGCAATAGCTGATGCAAATGCAGCAGGAATCTAAAATGCTGTACAACTCTTTGCTGGCTTCTTCTGGCTTCAGATTATAAAGCAAAACCCCTCTGACGAACACAGGCAGTCTGGCCCCAAAGCTTTTCTGCCTTGGAATGCTTTTCAAAGTAGGAGTCCTGGTTTTTTGTCGTATTCTCTTCAGCTAAGGACGTGCTGAAGCTGTCTGTGCTTTTTCAAAATTGAAGTATGATATTAATTTTCTCAGATGTGCCTACGAGGATGATTTTATTTCAGTTCACAAAAGAAAACTCAGTGAAATGGCTTCAGGTGAGACAAAGATGTCAATTAATATTGCTGAAGGGAGAAAGGGAGAAAAGAATATTGGTGAGAAAGAAGTGAAAAAATTGAAATCATGACAATTTTCTGATTACAAAAGGAGAGGAATATTGGTTCAAAGATGAATTTTACTGCCATGCCTGGGATCCACTCCAGGAGAAGGAGCAGTTTGTGCACATCCATGTAGGATCAGGCCATGGATGTGAACAGAGGTGGCTTTGTCATCCACTTCAAGTCCATGAGAAGAGGCTGCTTAAGTAGCATGTTCTAGTCCCGGGACTTACCAGCAGAGCTGGGAATATTCATTTTTTTCAGGCAAGTTCTTTTAAAATGTTCCCGCAGGAAGAGGGATGATGCCCCAAATGACTCCCAGACTGGGTTGCAAACTCCTGTCTGAACCCCAGTTATCACTCACTGCTGAGAGGCAGTGGATCAGTCTTAATCTTGAGGTGGAAGAGCGTTACTCGTGCTTTTAAATGTTTTCTAGTAAAAACAGAGATGCCTCTCTTTTTTTATTACAAGGAGGTCTCAAAGGGGGGTCCTGTTGATTTGGCTGTAGTAACATCTACAGCAGCACCATCCTGCTGGACCTCTCCTGTGCTCCTGTTCCCTCTTTGCTCCATTTACGTGTGAGGACCTTAAGTTTTTTCCTAAAGCTTCATTTCTGGGATGACTGAGATGGCCATTGAGAAGATGAGCCAAGGAGACATCCTTAGGGCTGGCTTCTGCCTTGTTTATCACCTCTCTGCAGTGTTAAAAATTGTCATGGGAGTATGTGCTCCTTACCATGACTGCCTCGTTTTTCACTGTGAGTAACTCTGGACCCAGGCATGGAATAACAGGAAAAGGAGAATGTCTTCACACTTGCCAGAGAGCAGGGTTAGATGGCATATTGTGGAGAAACTCTTCGCTGTGTGAGTGGTGAGACCATGGCATATGTTACCCAGAGAACTTTGGCTGCCCCATCCCTGGAATTATCCAAAGCCACGTTGGACAGGTTTTGGAGCAACGTGGGCTAGTGGAATGTCTCCATTCCCATGTCAGAGGGTTTAAATAAGATCTTTAATGTTCCTTCTTTCCGGAATCATTCTGAGACTCCATGATTTCCTCAAGAAATTTAAACCCTGGTGATTTCAGGGGAGGAGGGCACCCAGCACTCTGGGAGAAGGAAAGGGTTACCCTGATTGTAGCTCTTGCTGCAGCAATGTCCTTCTCAGGGAACAAATAAACAGGTGCAGGCAGGTGGACTGGATCCTGGAACAGAGACATAAAGACGAGGAACTGCAGTGGTCAGTGACATGCCTGCATCCCTTGTGGTCTCCAGGACTGTTTGGGACACGCAGAGGAGGCTGTGCCTGTCCTACTGTGGAATAAGCACAGAAAACTTTGAGTGGATTTTCTGATTCAGAAAGTGGTGTCAGGTGAGAAGAAGCCAATTTTGGGTGTCTTGCCAATCTCAACCTACTCTGCTGGCCTTGGGGGCAGGAACTCACTGAGTGTAGAGTGCTGAAACAAGTGCATCATCTGTTTCAGGAGAAACATCCTGAAATTAAGGATTACATTGGAAACTAAGAAAATCCATTTTCCAATCTGAGATGGTTATTCTCTGCCAGTCTCAGACAACATTATTCATTGCTCTAGTTCAAAATGCATGCTCGAATTACTTTTCCCAGATACTGAAGGGGGATGTTCCCAACTAGTGTTGGTGTTTTGTTTATGAGGAGCCGTTCTGTGCTAAGATCCACACTGGACACGAGTAGAGTTATGTGGGGATCATATGAAGTTCAATCTCACTTCAGAGACCAGAACAAACGGAAACTTTGGCACCTTTAAAGAAAAGGTCTTTTAATCCCAAGAAGATGAAATATTTCATCAAATGGCATCCACTATCTCTAACTAGAGACAGTTTCCCTAGAATGAAAAACAGGTGTTAACTGCAAAATCTCAGACAAAAGACAGATCTGAGGATTTGGTGAGGCTCCGAATCAGTTTTGCACCAAATACAGGGGCTTATTTACAGGTAATGAGTCATGAAACAGCACGAAGTGATCATGCTAAGAGAAAGTGTGCACTCTGCAATTATCTCTGGAGCTGTGAGGTGAATAACAAAGCGGGTCTCCAAGGTGGGAGAGCTGCAAGACTAATGTATATAAAATAGGTTTTTTCACAACAAATTAAGAGACACTTCTGCTTTCTCTTGAATTAAAAAAATCCCACGTTCATGTATTTATCAGGCAAAACAGCTGACAATTTTATACTCAAATTTAAATTTACGAGGGAATCAGATCAGCAAGAAGCTGGAAGGCTTCTTTGTGAACAGTCCCACTGGTAGCTCTTTTGCTGAGCCAAGTTGAGCAGCAGGTATCAGATAAGCACATGAATCACTGGGTAGGGTTGAGGCTCAGCTACACTTATTCAGCCCCACAACTCAGCTCATCAGACCACCTGACACCTCACCTTTTAAAGTGATGTCCCTTTAGTATTTTTTCACTTCTTATTCGTTTTCACTCTGAGTTCTCTGGACTCCCATGCCATGGACACACAGATCTATGGCTTCAGGGCAAATTGGATCAAGGACAATTTGTCAGTACATCCCTGGTAAGTCACCAGCCAGCCAGGTTCCCCTAGAGGGGACACTGTCATCTGGGTTTTGTTGGAGCGACTCGGGGGGAAAGGAAGCCACTTTGGATGTCTTGGATGTTTCCCTAAGGAGCATCTGCAGCTTCTGTACATCAGGTAGGTTCTGGCATCAAGGAGGAGGTGATGGAATTGTAGAAGTGCTGGTGCTGCTTCTGACAAGGCTTCCCACAGCTCAGTGTTTTCTGCAGTTTTGGGGAGGTAAATATCTGCATGTCTGGCACATAGGGAGTACAACTTTGAACATTACCACTGGACAAACTCCATCCAGTAATTACTAGAAAATGAGAATGAATATTGACTTTAGATTGCACAAGGCAGAGACACTACAAAACAGAAATCAAAATTTGCTATTGATTTCAAATGTCCTGTTATGCCATTTTTTCATCCACTTTTCTTGTTTTTCTAAGTTTTCAGACGCCTAGAACCTAATTCGATGGATTTACAGTTTTTTCACCTTTTACCATGGAAATCATGGAATCACAAATAAAATAAAAGGATTGAGTGAAATTGAGATTGAGCTGGAAAGGTCCCATCATGGTCATCAAGTCAATCTCCTGGCCACGCACAGGACACACCAACAACCCTACCCTGTAGCTGAGAGTGTTGCCCAAACCTGACCAGTGTTATCCAACATTGTCCCAATGTCCACAGTCATTAGCTTTTTGCTGAAAAACTTCTAAATTAGTTTCTCCTTATTACACTATTCTGTGTTCACCAATCCTTGACCAAGTCACCACTATGCTATGTTAAAAGGTAACAGGTGAGGATGATGGAGTTTTAGTTTTCTTTTTGTATGTCTCATTTCAAATTCCTGGTCTTCCCTTTTCTATTTCCAGAGACCTGCTTGTGTCTGATCTTATCTCAGCTACGGTTGGTTATGACACTCCCTTGTCAGGAATTCAAACCTGCTCCGGGGTCTTTCAACCAAAACCACAATACAAATCAGACACAAACCCACCTGCAGTGCAGTTTTCTGAATTAGCTAAAAAATAAGTGCTGTAAAATGTAACAAACTAACATTAAGATATTTTTACAAGACTACATCAAAGCCTGATATAATTACATTTTAGTGCAGTGGCAATTAATATTTGTGGGAAAACCATGTGCTGCCTAAGGGATTTTTGTTGTTCTACAATCTCTTGTGGACAGAAGAGGCATCACTTTTTCCCTCTGGAAATATCTCTTATTTTCAATGGATAATGGAATATTCTTGGGTTTTTTGAGCAAACCTTTTACTTCCTCAGCCAGCAGAGAAACTCTCGCCTGTGAAGTTCTCAAGAGTTATTTGTAAATGTCAGCTCTGTTCAGGCACAAAGATGTCAGGACTACTCCTGAAGAAGAATTTCTTGCCCAGCCATTTTTTGAAGATGTCTCAGAGACCTGGTATGCCTGTCTTGTAGGTTCTCCATCCTGCCCCTGCTTGGCACCAGGGATTACCCAAGAACACACTACATTTTATTCTCACAGCACAATTGCATCTGGCAAAGGGAGCCTCAGTGCCCGATACCTTTGGAAATTCCAGTCAATGCAGCAAAATGATGCTGGCTGAGTAAATCTTATCCCTTAATGGTCTCTGTAAGGATCAAAGGGACCTCTGTTAATGGACAAAAGTCGTCTTCCCCCCAGAAGCAATGAAAGATATGGCACAGCCAAATAAACCAAGAGAGATTGTGCTGAATATAGCATAATCAAAGACTCATTAAACACTTGCAGCTCTTGCAGAGGATCCTTGTCCACCATCATTTGTCACCAGACTCCCTGTTGTGATTCCTCTGACCTTGAATGACATTCTTCTTCCTCGATGCAATTGTGATTTAAAGGCACTGTCTGTCACAGTCGTTTAGTCACAGGCATGGTCGCACCCCAGGTTTGATCTCCAATGTCTCCTTTGCAGTTGCAGGGAAACCATCAGTCCCTCAGGTTGCTTTGGGAATGCTTCTCCCGAATTTTGTGCAGACTGCAATAAAGACTGTCCTGCTGCAGCAGCCTCAGTTCCACCCATGAGCTTTAAGGTGTGAACATCAGGAGGAGGAAGAATGTCTATATAGGTCTGAAAGACACAGAATGTAACACAGAAACTAAGGGAGTTCAACCCTGTCATCCTCAACACCCATCCCATATTCAGTCCCCAGGGCTCCAATCCAGCAGCTTGGAGTTTTCTGTAGCCTTTTTCAATAGGTGTGGGGATTTCCTCTATTTTTCTATGGTTTTCTATAGTTTTTCTATATTTACCTCATTGCAAGAAAGTCAGTTAGGGATTTTGGGAAGTGGCTGGAGCACCAGGTGTGGCTGAGGGAGCTGGGGGAGCTCAACCTGGAGAAAAGGAAGTTCGGAATGACCTTCTGACTGTCTCCAACTTCCTGACAGGAGGAGGGAGCTGGGGGTTGTTGGGCTCTGCTCCCAGAGATAATGGGGCATGACAAGGGGAAATTGGCTCAAGTTGTGCCACTGAAAGTTTGGGTTGATATTTGGAAAAATATCTACACAGAAAGGCTGTTGGGCAATGACACAGGCCAATGACACAGGCTGCCCAGGGCACTGCGGGAGTCATCCTTGGAAGTGTTAAGAAGATGTGTGAAACTGACATTTAAGGACATGCCTTAGTGGTGAACATGGTGGGGGTAGGTTGATGGTAAGACTCCATGATTTTAAGGGTCGTTTGTAACCTTAATTATTCAATGACTCTGTGGTTCTATAGAAGTTGTTACAAGATGCACTTTCCCACGGGGATGTCTGGGTTACTTGGGGACATGTCAGCATGGAGGTGGCACTGCCATTGCTGCTGTCAGAGGCACTGCCTGGTCTGTCAGCAACAACCACCATGGGAGGACACGGAGCTGGAGCAGCCGGTGACACCTCTGAGAGAAATCTTCAATTCAAATAACGTATCAAGCTGACAGGAATAATCCACATATTCTCTGCCAGGTACGTGAGGTTCACCATGATCTCACAGACCTTCATCCCTCCAAAGGGGACGTGGCTCTGCCCCTTCTTACCTCCCTCGGTCTCGGTGTCCCCCATCCCACTGAGCTCTCCCTGAGGCTCTGGCACCACTGTGTCAGTGTGTCTGTCCTCCCCCAGAATGGGCACAGGGTTCAAATGCTGCAATTGGGATGTTAATCAGCAACTGGAAAGGGAGTGCTTAGGGAAAACCACTGGTCACTTCTGATTATCTTTGCTCAAATCCACTGCAATGAGCAGAGGGCCATAATACACATTTATTCTCAGCAATCAAAATAAATTTATGCTTGTCATTAGTCTCTGTTTCCTGCCTCATTGGGAGACCTGATCAAAACTGTGATCATTGAGGAGTGGTGAATACCTTCTTCTGCTTTATCCTCAACCAATCTTTGCGGATGTCATTTATGTGCTTATAAAAACAGTTTTCAACATAGGATTTGGAAAATACCCTCTAGTCCAATACATTGTAAAAATGGCTTAGTACATAAGGTGATTTGTAGTTTATAGAGTAGACAGTCAAAGCACTCCAGCCCCTTTCTTCCTTTTAAAGCCAAACCCAGCAAAATCAAGTAAGACTTTGCATATGGCGAAGTCTTGGTCTCTCTTTAGGTGAGTGGAGAGCCACAAGCCCAGGTTTTGTGGACCTTGTAGAGAGCAGAAGAAATCTGCACTGGCTGAGCTCGGGTCTGCTCTGTTTTATCCTTGTTGAATGGGACACCCAGGATGTCAGTGCAACTCAAACAGCAGCAGCAGAGAATCTAATGTGTCAAACTCTCTTGTTTCCTCCGTGACACAGTGGTTCTTATCCATTCCCTTACAGGAGGCCACATGTTCACTGCAGGTAATGCTCTGGGGCACTTTCAGCAAAGAGAAAATAAACAGTGCAACTGCCTGGGCAAGGGGGAGCACAGCTGGGAGATAAAGGAAAAGGAGAGTTTGTGCACTTATATCATAATGCTACTGTTATTGTTTGGCTGGAAAAATATTATCTTCTCTGCTCTGGACAAGTCTAAGGCTGGTCTGATCCTGTCTAAACACACCCATAATCTCAAAAAGAAAAATGAAAGAAACTCAAATATGTTTCCAAAGGTGACTTTAGCAAAACTGAAAACAAGCAGCGGAAAGCAGGCCAGGATCTCAATTATGAGTTCTTTTGAATAGATGCTTTTCTGTTCATAAAAAGTGGCTCTGTTCACACAGACAGACAGTTCATGTATAACTTTTTAATACCCATTATCTCACCTGGCATGCAGAGGTAAATATCACCAGCACATTAGTATTATAGTTGAAATTCTGGAAGACTGGGACGAAACTTGATGTGAATTCCTGGCCTGTCATCTCTGGCAGAATGGCAGTATTGGATTTGGGATCTGAGCTGGAGCTTGGGCTGACTGCACAGCTTGCAGGGCTGGAAGTTGAGTGCATGACCCTCCCTTCTCTGCCTTTTTTAGTGCCATTCAGAAAACCTCTAAACAGCCACAAGTTTTTCTGAAAACTCCTGACTTTTGGAATTTTTCTGCTTTTTTCCTTTATTGTAACTGGAAGAGCCCAGTAGCTCCATCACTGATGTGAGTGTGGAGAAGAGTGATGAGAACATGTCCATTTTGTGAGGAACTCTTGTACAGTGGATATCTCTAAGAGATGAAAAAGGTGCTTAGGAGAAGGTTATAAAATAGAAGTAGATTCTTCCAAGGCTAGGAAATATTGCACATATAATTGATCTTTTAATCCAAAAAAGAAAGAGAGTAAGAAAGGATATCTATCATTGAAGTCCACTTTTTTGGACAATCTAATTTCATAAAAGACCAGTTTTTCTTAGGGCACCCAGACCCTTGAGCTGGAAGACAGGAATGAGGAGCCGAAAAAATGATTCATAATCCAAAGGGAAATGGTCAGTTCCCTGCTACACCAGTTAGACACACCCAGAATCTGGGGCCAGATGAGATCCAGCCAAGGCACTGAAGGAACTGGCACGGGCTCCCTTTGCCCATTTCCATCATTTAGCAGCAGTGGATGTCCCATTTGACATCAGCTTTGCAAATGTGATGCCCATCTACAGGAACAGATGGAAAGAGGATCTGGAAGAATCTTCTCTGTTCCCGAAAGGAGGCTGTAACGACGTGGCTGTTGGTCCCTTATCCCAGGTAAAAAGCAAAAGAACATGAGAAAACAGCTTCAGGTTGCACCAGGAAAGAGTTAGATTGGATATGAAGGAAAATTTCTTCACGGAAAGGGTTTTTGCCCTGAGAAATGGTGGAGCTACCATCGCTGGAGGGACTTGAAAGATGCGTAGATGTGTCACTTGAAGACACATCTTGGTTTACTTGGACTTGGCAGACTTAGATTTACAGTTGAACTTGGTGGTCTTAAAGGTCTTTTCCAATGTAAATAATTCTATGAGAGCCACGGGGTCTGGAGAGGTTTCATGTGAAGTGGGTTGGGAAATTGGTGAAGCCAACCCAGGACAAAATCTCATTTGCAGGGCAGACAGAGCTGTTTGGCTGGGATCAGCATGGTACAATGCACTTCAGCTATGTCAACAGGTTTCTACAAAAAAGAGAATTCTTTCTTCAGAACAGGTTTCTAGCTGCATAGTCTGGACCAAATTCTGGATAAAATGCACTATTATCATTTCCTGACATGTCTCTTCTCTTAGCCCTTTGCGGTTGCAATCATTTAAACTGATAGATACACGTATAATGATAATTTTCTCAGTGATTTATCCATGACTAAATTTAGTCATTGTTGAATGCTAACAGCAGAAGTGCTGTGGTATTGAAGAAGTGAATTTGATGGAAGTTGGGCAAGCAGCTACATATTACAACAGAAACCCTGTGCTGTTGAAGAAAATTACTGAAAAGCCCCAGAATAGGGCCCTGTTGTGCTGGGTGTCATAGGTGAGGACTTCCTGCCTGGAGATTTCTTAGGGAAGCAGGAAAGAAGTGGCCATTTGTCAGACACAAAAAGTGGTTCTGAAAGCCTACCTATGGCCACAGAGAGAGACTGAGCAGCATCTGGACTCGAGTCAGTGTCTAGAGGACAGATCAGTGTCCTGCTTGTGCCATTGATTGCTGAAACACAATATCCTTGGTTGGAAGAGACTTTCAGGGACCATTGAAGTCTATGTTCTGGCACTGCATAGGACATGCCAACAATCCTGCCCTGTGCCTGAGTGTTGTCCAAACACTCTTTGAGCTCTGGCAGTCAAAATTCTAATGTGTAATAGCTTTTGATTGTTAAAACAGTGGAAAACAAGTTCATGGTCAGTAGCACTTACTCATTGACTCAGTGGGAATCAAAGAGTCTCACTGGCTGAGCAGGTCTTCCTGGCCTTGTTTTTAATAATTTGCCCAATTCTTCCACATAATGTCACTTGAGATCATTTGGGATTTGTACAAACTCCGTGGCTCTGGACTGAATGATGGACATCTGACTTTGTGAACCTTCGCTGTGACTGGAATGAGAGCTGTTCTCCATCCAACCCTGCCCCTGACCTCAGCAGTGAAGGAGCAGGATTTCAGTGCAAGCCACCTGGGCTTTGTGTCCCATCCCATTGTCTGGGATGTCTCCAGTCCAGCCTACAGCTTGGTCCAGGACAGCCCCAAGACTAAATCAACCTGGTTATGACTGCTGATCAGAATATAAAACCCCTCCGAGAATGGAGACATCCTGCTCCTCCTATTACCTGACCCAGGGTTGCACCATCCTCCACCAGGGGAAATGTTTCTTTATGTCCATCCTGGACCTCCAGAGCCTGAGTCTGTTAGTCCTGCCCTCATTACTTCACCTGATGTTATTGAGAAGAATTTGATGAGGAATACATTTAATGCAGGGGCTCAGGGTGCAGCTGTGGGACAGGAGCCTGAGCCCAAGGCAAGAGGGCATGAACTGCCAACCCTTCACACAACAAAGGACCCAGGGACCTGTGTCCCAGCCAGGGGTTTGACACTCCGAGATACAGCAGGATACGACAACCCCCAGACCTTTTTGTGCCTGGACTGCGAGGGGATAAAAGCTCAGGGGTTCCTTTTCTCTGGGTCCCTCCTCAGAGGCACCAGCTCCAGCTGTTATTTTTGTTTTGCACCGTAATCAAATTACTTTTAGGACTGAGAGGTCTGAGACTGCAATGGGAAACCTGGGATGGAGCCGATGAAGAAACGAGCTCTGAGTGAGTGTGGGGGGAGCACCTGCAAAGGGACTTCTGTCCCAGCTCAGCTGGTGTGACAGTGAGTGCCAGAGTGGCTCCTGGATGGTCAGATATGGAGGTTTCCTTAAGAATTTTGACCCCAATGCCTTTGTAATTCCCCCTCGAGTACAAAATCACAGAACCATTTAGATGGAAAAGACATTTATAATCAAGTCCAATCACAAACCAAATCATAAAGTAATCATAGTCTACTACCATGTCATCTCTTCACCAAGTGAGACCAGACCAGCTCCCTCAAACCTTCCTTAGCAGGTTTGGTACCTCAGCTTCCTGACACCATCTTGGTTACTCTTTACTGGTATCTCTCTGGTTTCCTCACCGTCTTTTGACATAGGAGTCCAATATGAGAAGCAATATTGTAGACGTAGCCTCTGCTTACCCACTCCAAGGATCCAGTTCCCAAGGTCCTCATGGATTGATATCCTCTCATTTTGCATATCATCTGCCCCCCTTCCCCAACCCAATTCTGTATGATGTGTGTCCTTTGTAGAGGGTGACCTCTGTGCCATTGTCCAGATGTCGAATGATGTGATTCCAAATAACCCCCTGGGGTGGACACTCACTGCCAGTCCCGAAACACACGTCAGTCATTCACTCTCTTGCCTGTTGCTTAGCTCGCTCCATTGTCATTTGAGTCCATTTTCAACCCCTAGAGATCTGCTGATGGTTGTCCAACTTGTTCTGCCCCAGCTTCCAAGGTGAAAATGCTTATTTTGTGTCACCATCTTCATCATAATCACAAACAGACTTACACCTATGAGTGTGGTCTGTCATTGCACTCCCTCCATACAGTCCCAATGAGCATCATTTTAGCTCCTGATAGTGGATTTCACAGAACCACAGACTGGTTCATGTTGGAAGGGACCACAGCCGTCATCTGATTCCACCTCCTGCTCCAGCAGGGCCATCCCAGAGCACCTGGCACAAGGTTGTGTCCGGATGGTTCTGGAATATCTCCAGTGAGGACACTCCACACCCTCTCTGGGCAGCCTGTTTAATGCTGAGTCACTGCAGTGCAAAATTCTTCCTCATGTCCAGGTGGATCTTCCTGGGCATCAGTTCCTGCCCATTCCTCTTGTGCCAGGGCTGGGCCCCCTAAGCAGGTCCTGGTCCATGCTCTGTCCCTCCTTGCAGGCACTGCCAGATATGGGAGAAGTCACCTCTCTCTCCTCTGGAGGCTGAACAGCACCAGCTCCCTCAGCCTTTCCCTGTCAAGAGATGCTCCAGGCCCTCCAGCATCTTCAGGACCCTCTATGGGACCCGCTTCATGAAGTCCCTGCTGTCCTAAGGAGTCCTGTTTTGGATCATTTGAACTTGGAATGCTTTTCACTCTGAGTAACTGGTGTTATCCTGTTTTCCTAAGTAATACTGCCTAGTGATTTATTCCAGATGTGTAAAATAATTTTTCTTTCCCTGAAATTCTAGGAGATGAATTTAGTATTTGTGGGATGCAGTATTGTCATTTGATTGTTTTCAACCTGGTGCTTGTGAATCCAACTTCAGCCACAGTCAGAAGCAACAAACAGCACTTCCTGCTCCCTCACTAAGCCAACAGAAAACACTCAGAAGTTTTTTCAACTTACATGTTTTCCCAAGAAAATTCATATTCATGGTACTTTGATATATGAGCTCACATGGGGAAATTATATTTGCATAAATACTCAAATGAGAATATTCGCACCAGTAATTAGGACTTGTTTGCTTTTCACAAGTGTTTATTTAGAAGGAAGCATTTTTCTACCAAATAGTCATGAATTAAAGAGGTCACGAATACAAACAAAATGATTCATGGGTAGCAGTCTGCAAGAAGATTTCCCTGTTTGTCTGTAATATTTCCATTCACCTCTGGTTGCTGTGTAGCTGGCCATCTGCAAAACCTGATGAGCTCTGACAAGGTTTTCAAAGTCTACAGGATCATCTGGAACACTGATGGAGGTATCACTGCAGGTTCCTTAAAGCACTGAGCTTCAGCCAGTAATTAACAATATAAGAAATGAGAATATTAATTATAATAAAATAATCCTGTCTCAACAAACGACTCTGAGTCTGGGCTGACACCTGTTCATTATCCCCAAGATGCCATTCCCAGTTAATGCTGCCTGAGCCCATTAAGTTGAATCCAAAGGACAGGGCACTGCTGTGTGCTGTAGAAACACAGGAGACTGACAGCAAAGATGCTGCTGAAGTCTTTTGTTCCATGTAAGAAAGTGCCTTGATTGCAGAGCTTCTTGATGTATTTCTCCCAGTCCATGTCAGAGCACAGCTGGAGCCCCTGGCACAGCTCAGGGCCATGGGGATGGTTGTGGGGTTTGGAACGCTCTCACCTTCGCTGCTCAGGTCCCAAATGCAATGTCAGGGTGTTTTCTGGGGTCTGCTGTGCTGATTCCACCCTCTTCCAGATGAAAGAGGTCCTTCCCACATGTATTTTCTTCTTCCTTTGAGATGATCAGGAGAAGCGTGAAAGGATCTGGTAATGATTTAACAATGTCATGAGCCCTCTGCCACTGAGGGGTTTTGAGTCATGTAGGTTGCATTTCCAAAGAAGATCTAAGGAAACACTGGCCAGGTGTCTGTGGGAGCTGTTCCTCAATCCTCTAGGCTCTTTAAAAACCCAAAAGTAAATCCAGAATTACAATTACCAAGTACTGGTGTGGTGGGTTTGATCCCCTAGGACAGCATGATACTGGCATTGATTTCCTCCTGAACTTCCCCCCCAGGAGCCACATTCCACTTCCCATTTCTGCCTTCCTGACTGGTGCAGGAGCTCCCGAGCATGCAGAGAGGGAACTCCAGCCTTCAGCTGAACCTGCTGAGTACGGCCATAACCAAAGGGGTTAGTTCTACAATTATAAGGAGTTCTTTGCAGGGTCTGTGAGGACCTGGAGGATGCAAAGAAGGTTCAGCACGGGTCCTGCAACTGGAAGGTGAAAAGGGGGAAATGGGAGAGCCTGATTTGAGGATGAATTTAGGACTAATCTGGTCCATAGGTACTTGAGCACTGTCCTTCACTAGGCAAAGGGGTTTGGATGAGCTGAGGAAGAGGCTCTGAAGGAGAGATGGGGGTCTCTCTGGGGACTGTGGGACTACAGTTTCCTGGAAGCAGTAAGGCAAGAACACAAATGGGAGAGGCTATCACAATGTTGGCATTCCAAGCAGGAAAATATCAGCTATTTTTAACTCTAAAAGTACTCACAGCAGTCTTTTCAGGCACTGGCTCCAGATGAAAAATGTCCAGAGAAGGGTTTCCAGAGCGATTCAAGGCCCAGGAAAGTTTGCTCATAAGGGTGTTATAACTGCTCAAATAAAAGGTTTTAATAAAGAAATGAGAGATACACCTCATAACAAACATAAGTGGATAAACGGTAAATTGATTTCCTCTGGGTTGTTAAACTAGTAGGAGAATATGTAAGAGGATCCACCAGCTGGGATCTGCAGCAAGGAAAAGTGAACCTGGAAATAATTGTTAAAGCAACCAACTGCTGGTCAATTCATCATGTCTGAGCTCAGTCTCAGGACATGGCTCTCAAACCTTTTCTGATGTCTCTGATGCCCAAATATCTGGTTGAATTCAAAGGGAGCAGAATCCAAACCGGTTGTCTGGATTCCCTGTTCCTGCTATGCAGGGGCCCAGAAGGGCCTGGAGAAGCTTTGCTGAGGCAAGTAGAGGCATCCCTGTAGCAATATAACTCACAGAGTTTGGCCTTTACAATGAAAAGACAAGCAAGTCAATGTTAACAGGTTTGGTTTTATGCACAGGTACAGTATATTTTGCAGTACATTTTGCTGGTGCAGAAATATTGCCAAAGCATTTCAGTGTTGGTGTGCCCAGAAAGCTCCCAGTGTGACTGAGATCTCACTGATCCCCCTGGTCCTCCCTGCCCCCGAAATTCAAGGGTCAGTGGGCATCCTGTCCTGCTGTGCCCCCTCCACTGCTCTCCTGAGCCACCTGGAACAGCTCACTGTGGTAGATCACAGGTGGATCCACTCCAGTGGCCTCCTCACAACAGGGCATACCCCGGCCAGCAGGACACGGCTGATGGCCACGGGAGATGAAGGCAGCCTGGCATGACCTGTGCCTGTTGTCACCCCTGCTGTCCCTTCCCGAGGAGCTTGGCTGCTGTACCAAGAGCTCTTGCAAAGAGGCAAAGTGCTTGTGCTGTTTCTGCAGCTCAAGGTCATGGAATAAAACAAGTTTACATGACTCGGTGCCCTTTCTAAAGTAAACTGTCTTTACACAACTGGAAGTTGTAGGTTTGGGGCCATTAGTGGCTTTAGGAATTGCCAATATCCTCTGCTAATGCCATCAGCAACTCCCAGCTCATCTGGAAGCAGCTTCAGGGAAATGGTCTGGGCTCAGGCAGGGGGAACTGGAGATCTGTGCCCTACTTAGCTGGTGTATGTATTTGTTGGTAAGTGGGACACTCAATAACCTGACATCTGACAGCTTTCAGATCTTGTACGGAGAGATGTCAATCATTCTGGCTTATATTAAACATCTTCCCAGGCATCTGGACTATATTATAATATCCCACCAGTGCCAAATTATGAACATGAACCACACATGCTAATCTCTTGATCCTGTCTTATTTCCCTTTCACACAGTCCATGGAAGAAGGACAGGGCAGTGATCACAGAGAGGGCATTGACCATCACCTTGTCCTGCTCAAGGGCAGTGGTGGATGTTCCTCAGGAGACTTGTGGAAATCACTTGGTCACTCAAACCAACCAACAAGTGACTTTAACATCTTAAAGTAGCTTCTGGTTTACTTTTCTTCTGAGGGTGAATTTAGTGAGAACATTTTCCTGACTGTCCTGGAATGGGATTCTTTGCATGCAAGACATGCTGGAATAACTGACCCCTTTTCTCTCTCCACCTCTGCTCCAAGACCAGAAGCTGAGGTGGTATATTCTCAGAGGTCCAGAATGTTCACAGCTCCATCTGTTTTCAGACAAGGACAGAGATACTTGACCAAAGAATACAACAGGAATCTTTTTGCACACCTTAAGGAGATGGAAGAGCTTGGTAGCACTTTCTGAGTTATTCTCAACATGCCCAGGGGCTCAGGCAAACCCTGTTGTCTCTTTGGGAAAGTTCTCCAAGGAGCTGCTTCTTTCTCATAGAGCACCAGAAATTGTCCACTCTGGGCAACAGTCCAAGTGAGATCCAACAGGAGGAGCTGGATAGCCCTTCCCAAAAAGAGTGTTAAAACCCCACATATCTGAGCCCTGCTGAGCCTCTTTTGCCACAATGACCTTCTGGTGACCTTGCTTCCCAGTGTGAGAATAGCAGCAGAAGTGGTTTCAGTCCACTGCAACTGGTATGGAGCGGGCAGTGTGCCAAGTGAATATCTGCTGAGCTAATCACTGTGCAAATCTAATCAGGAACTGGAATGTACCAGGCTCATTACTGAAATTAAATTCACCTCCAATTAAAGAGAAAGCTACAAGCTTCCATCATGCAGAGATGCCCCCAGGCTGCCCATCCCAAAACAAACATCAAATCCAGCCCTGCTGAACTGCAGGTTTCCTGAGCACGGGAGGGATTTCTAGGTGTGAGGAAGTGAACTGCTGCTTGTGCTTCCCCCAGGCTCTCTGAGAAGTTTACTGATACCTTTAATAAGTCACCTTGCAAGTTAGGAGTAACTTCAATGGTTGGATTTCCAAGGACTACTCACCAAGAGAAATCTGAGGACACAGCAACTGGAACATCTCCCATGGCAGGATTGTTCCTGTGGTCTGTGAGCACCTTTACAAATTCTCATCTTCACACGCTGAATCTTTCCTTGAGACCTACAACCTTCTGTCTCCAGTGTGGAGTCCAAATGAAGAAACGAAGTCTGTGATGAGAACATCAAGGTTACAAATCAAGTAGGTAAAGTGCAGAGATGCTGACTGAAAAGTTGTTCAAGTTTCATTTGGCTCTTTGGCTTCTATCATTAGACTTGTACAGCCTAAGCACATCACCACTACATGTCACAGCATCTCCTCCTTCATCTGGGCTATATCTGAATTCAGGGAAAAACTTTTAATTTCTTGGGTCTAAATATGTGCCTGTAAGTGGCAAAATCCAGCTCAGGACTGCAGATGTAATTCCTGGCCTTCTTCTCTCCCCCAGTACTGAAAGAAGAAACAACCCACAAAGATTAGGGCTTGGCATTCAACTGGAGATGGCCAACATGCATGCAAACCTGAACGCTCCCTGTACACATGTCCTTGGTCCACTCACACCTTCCACTGCCTACTCTAAAAATCACAGTATTTCCAAAACTGGTGTCTGAACTCCTCCATCTTCATGGCCAGGAACCAGCACTAGAGAGCAGAATAGAGAATCACAGACTGGTTCAGCTCCAAAGGGACCACAGTGAGTCATCTGGTCCCACTTCCCTGCTCAAGAAGGGCTTTTCCTACCAGAGATTGATCAATGGCCAAATTCAATGTGAGTCTGCCCCGAGCCTGGCTTAACTAAAGTGGGATTTTATAGCCCT
The DNA here is from genome assembly GCA_013396655.1 of Campylorhamphus procurvoides. Lineage (NCBI taxonomy): Eukaryota > Metazoa > Chordata > Aves > Passeriformes > Dendrocolaptidae > Campylorhamphus > Campylorhamphus procurvoides. Next base: position 390,332 of record WBMV01002010.1, on the reverse strand, counting down.
GCCAAAATCAGGGTCAGTAAACCAGTTGTTGTTCTTTGCTCTCGTAGAGTTACATGAGGAACTGATCCTTTTTTTTCACTTGGATTAGCAAGACACTGAAAAACAGTATGTCATTTGTTTCCAGTGTATAAGAAATTAAATATATATTGAAGAAATATAGATATATTTCACTTGACAACCAAAGGATTTATATCAAACTGGAGTATTGAAGCATTTTGGTTTAGGAATACTGACACAAAATATTGTCACTTTAGGGGATTTTTGTTAAAATTAACAACTTGGTGTATGCTACACACTTGCAGTAGGAATGGTTCAGCCTCAAGGCACATTTTATGGGTGCTTCAGCTCTGGATTCCTGGGTGCTCTAGATCTCTGCAGAAGCCACAGGAACTGGGCAGAGCTCAGTGCCAACAGTAGAAGACATCATCTTTAAACAAAACATATTTTGCTCTCTTCCAGGCTCGTGAGCCCCAAGACAGCTGTGTCCAAATGGTCTAACCAGTAGCACAAGGTTCATCCTTGCCTTGAGGTGGAGGAGCAACAGGTCCTCACCAGTTCTGGACTTCTTCTTCCTGACCCACTTCCCTAGAAACAGGAGTGCTGGAAGCCAGAAGGATTATTGTGCCATCTTGTTGCAGTTTCAATTGCAAAGCTTTGCTTTGGCACTGCCACATCCACCTGGCAAGGTGTATCAGCCCTGAGATTAACACGTGCTTGGCCTGACAAACACTGCACGAGCAAGACAGAAGGTGCTCATTGCTGGCAGCATTTGAACAATGAAGTCTCTGAAATCTCTCTGCCTTGAGACTTGTCTCCTTAGGGCCTGGATCATGACACTATTCAGCTTCAACCTTAGTTGTCACCAGTATCTCGAGATTAGCTTCCAGATGGCTGATGAAATGTATTTGTCTGCCCAGAGAGGAGTGGGTTAGAGATCCTCCCTCCCTCCTCATAACTTTTTTTTCCTACAGTGTCCTGCATGCTATTCCAAGGGATCAGGGGCTTTATTTTCCTCTCTCAGCAGGCCCTGCACTGCTAATTCCATGAAATCTGCAGAAGGATAAATTTTCAGATGCCTTGAAGGTTCCTGCAAAATCCTTCCCTCTTCCCCTCTCTATTCCTTTGCAGAGCACACTCTTGGGTGACTCTGGTGTGAGGATGGACCTCAGGCCAAAATCTCTTCTCTGACCTGTGTCCCTGCAGGGGAACTACTGGGATCCACCCCCTGCCACCTGCAACCCCCTCTCACTCTCCAGAGGGTCAGCTTGGACAGCTGCCGTTTCTGAGTCTGCGAGATCTCCTGAGCTCCACCTGCCACATGAAATAATGTCCCCACCATCTCAGGGCTCCTGGTACTCCCTCAGCTCCAGATCACTGCAAGGGTGTCTGATGCAGTGGACATCACTGAAAGCTTTGCCTCCAGAGCTGCCCTGGAGAGTGTGAACCATCCCAGCACCATGGGGCTGGTGCCTCTGAGCAGCAATAGTTTCCAGAATGACATCTGTCCCAATTTAGGATGCAGAAAGGCCTTCCAGTCCTGGAAAGCACTCTGCCAGCTCCATCAATACTGGATGAAACTCCACTTATAGGCCCCACCCTGGCCATATGAATGTGACAGCATGCATCTGTCCATGTGTTGCCAGCAGCAATCTGGAGGATGGAAGTTCCCCTCCCAAAATATTCACCAAACACAGCTGCAGGGTGCAGAGCTGGGATGTCAGACTGTTGACCCTGGGGTCTTCAGCATAGAAGAAGGGCTTTGTGTCAGGGCCTGGTCCTGCTGCCAATATTTACACAAAGCCTTTTGACTAAGTTAATGAAAGGAATTCAGAAGATGGGCAAGTTCAGGGACAGGTGTAAGGCAAAATTGTCTCCTTTGATGCACCCCACAAAGTGTTTGTCAACTCCATATTTAGTTTGCTGAAATCTTGTTGAGTTTTGAGCATGGTTAGATCATTGTGGAGACCCCTCTGAGACTGTGGATCAACCTCTAGGACTCACTCCGAGTCTCATTATTCCTGTTGAGTTATATCAAATTCCATAAGCACCTTATCGAGATCAGTTGGAGTCATGATGGAAAACAGCTCAAAGCCCGAGCCAGAAGATCAGATTGGGCCTTTAGTTGTTATGCCCTGTGGTAGAAACATGTGATTCCTCCTTGCCATTCTAGGATCTATCTGACAGTCTCCCTTCCTTCCTTCCTTCCTTCC
>WBMV01002010.1:333857-388015 GCA_013396655.1 Campylorhamphus procurvoides | reverse complement strand
CCCCTTCCTCCCACCTTCCCCTCCCCTCGACTCCCCTCTTCTCTCTTCTTTCAGGCCCTTGGCCTATGTCTGATACTCCCATCACTCACTGGGCTGTTCATGGTGCCTCTTCCAGCCTGTGCTTGCTGTCACATGGATTTCACTGAGGATCCCTTCGTGGGGGGCATTAAGTCACAAGTGCCTGCAGGTTCTGTTCTCAGCTTCTAAGTTAATTTGCTAGCATGGCCTCTCTTCAGCCCCAAATCCCAATGCCAGTCTTCCCTAAGCCCACTTCCTCTGGGTTATTTAGCACAGTCTCAGTAGCTTCTTCCCTTGTGTGCTCTGGGTGGCTTTTCCAATGTGGACACACTAATTCCTGCTGGCCTCTGCAAATCTGGAGATCTCAGTTGTGACTGTTTATTGCACTTGGATACCTATTGGATCTCCTCCAGCCTTCAATCCTAAACCCAAGCCCTGCACAGCCACTGTAAATGTCAGACCTCGTGAGTGCTGGTGCCCATCTGCCTCAGGAGTTGGTGTCTCAGTTGTGCTGGGAGTGCTGCAGGAGCTCCCTGGTGGGACAGCTGGCTGCTGAGAGCCAGGGCTGCTCCTGCTCCCTGCCTGCTGGAGGGACAGTCTTGCCTTAACCTGAAGTTCAGCTCCTGTTGACTCTTGTATTAACAAATTCACGTGGAATTTCTGCGGTCACCGGAGCTGCTGACGAGCTGGAAGCACAAGGAGCTGCAAGGCAGAGCCGGGGCTGCTCCTTCCACATGTCAGCAAATAACCATTCAAAGAGCAAAGCTGCACTGCCTGCCAAGCCCGTTCCAGGGCTGGAGGGAATCCAGAGGGCAGGTTTGAGGTGGAGCTCGAAGAGCCTTCCAGGGGGCTGCGAGGGATCCACAGACCTTGTTATGGAGCAGAGAGCTCAGCACTGTCCCAAGGGTTAATTAGCAGCATCCTTTGCCTTTGGAGGTGCTCATCTAAGCACTTCCTCGTGGAGGGACAGCCGTCTTTGTTGCCTGGATACTGCCTTGCCCGGGCTTTGAGGAAGATACCTAGAGCTTCATTAGAAGAGGATGTTAGTGGAATTTTCGGGTTTAGCTGCACTGCGTAAATTATTACCCGGGGCAGCCCCGAGGCAAAGCGGCTGCCTGTTACCATCAGCCACACATCACATCCATGCTCTGACAAGACAAATAAGGGTAATTGTCTCTCTCTCCTTAATCAGGGGGATGTGATTAGCTGGAGGAGGTCTCAGCCAGGTGCTCACCAGAATTATCCAGCTCAGCAACCTGAGCATCCCTGTGGACCCGTCGGCTGGGCAGTGAGGACCAGCCAGGTCCAACTCCCTTCAGCTGTGGGAACAGCAAGGAAACAGCCACCTCTCATGGCTTGGATGAAGGTTGCAGAGAGCAAAATCATTAGGAAATAAAGAAGACCTGATGCAATGGTGATTTGTTGTTGTTTTTTAGCATGTTCCCAGGGCTGTACCTGCACTGGGAGGCTGCATGGGCAGCTCCTGGAACAGGGACATTTGGTGCTGAACTGGGGGCAGTGAAAGTCCAGCTGTTGAAATGTTGAGTCAAATACCTTGTGGGACAATCTCTTCTACTCTGACCCCTAACAAATATCTGAGGGAAATATTTAAATAAAAAGCCAACCTTGGCCAGTGATGGTGTAGGCAATGATCCCCCTTCACATTCTCTGAGGCTCCCAGCAAGACCAGCACAGAACAAGGGACATGCTAGCATCTCTGCATGAAGACAGGAAGAAAAGAAAGACGAACTCTAATGGCTATGGGCTCATGGCTTTATAAACCAGCTCCTTAAAGTGCTGTGTAAAAGGCTGGTCCAACATACAGGGCAGTAACCCCTGATCAGTGTAGTCAGGAGCCAGACAGAAAGGACTTGTTCCCATGCGTCCACTAGCCCTTTTAGTGCCTGAGTTCATGTTGGACACTGAAATCCCCTTTAGCTGCTGGACCCAGAGACGCAGCAACATCAAGATGAATGCAGATCCTTGATGCCAAGGCATGGCATGTTGTGCTGGTATCAGTGTCACCTGCCACATGTGTCACATTATCTGCCTCCACAGGGTCCATCTGGGAACACTTCATCCCCACTGAGGGCACTAAGGGAGCAGCAGCTGCTTTTATCTTGGCAATGCCCACACCAGTGCCTGGAGCCAGCCCAGGGCATGGGGGGACCAAGGAAAAAGAGAGCATCTCATGCATCTCTTATTAGGATTTTTTGGAAGGGAGAGTAATTGAAATTGCAGAAGTCCACTTGCTTGTCAAGTACCTTATCCATGAGGTTGTGAAGTTGTCCTGCAACTCACTTTTCCCGTCTGAGGTATCTTTGATGTTGCTGATGCAAAGTGAAGGATCCCAAAGGGATCTGTACAGGGGACTGAGAAGGACTTGCAACCAGCCTGGGAAACTGAGCTCAGGAACACAGAAAGATATTTTCCAGTATGTCCTTGGTGGCTTTGTCTCACATCACCTCTCCATCATGCTCTCTGCACCCACGATGAGTGAGATGTCCTGAAAGATTTTCCCTTAGTTATGGAGCAGAAGGACATACTCCTCCTACTTCTCCTCCTCCTATTTAGAGGATAAAACTCCAGTTAAACTGGGCCTGTGTTTCCTGGATCCTCCCATACCCTCCAGTCACCACTTCCGCTCACTGCATGACCCAAAGTCAGACAAAATGACGTTAAGCAGAGCCACCAGCAAAATAAATAACCAGACACCCTTTTTCTTGCTCTCTGCTGGTGCTTGTGCCAGGCAGGACAGTGCTGCCCTCTGGGATCTGACCCTGCTGTGGGTCTGAGCAGGGGGATGGGCAGAAAACCAGGCAGATTGAGCAACAGCCTTTTAACTGGAAGGCAGCACAGATAATTGTGAGGATGTATGTTTTCATTAGAACAGAGGATGTTGTGCAGAGGCTGTCTGTGACAGAGAATTTTGGAATGGGGAGCAAACCTGGGCATCAGCCTCTGCCAGAGTGAAAGCATCTGCCAAGGTGAGACTTACCTTTGCTGAAGTGACTCTCACTCGACAGTCTTCCAAAAGTTCACAACGTTTCTGAGTGTAAAGAAAAAGTGAAAACCCGTGTGAACTCTAGTGAGACCCTGAGACACCTTCCCAAGCTGGCTCCTTCCCTGGCTGCCACCCTGGTTGCTTTTCTGCACAACCACAGGGGTTTGTACTGCCCTGGGGATGGTGGGGATGGTGGCAACTTGGGTCCAGCTGGGCTGGCTCCCAGTTTAAAAGGCTGGGATATTCACGTGGAGATTATGGGACTTCTGAGCACTGATTTAACAAGAAATATATCAATCACTGGAAAATAGTTTGATTTAGAGACAGAATATCTTGGTGCCAGATTTAATATTTTGTAATGCATTTCATTCTCTTGTTGCAATAGAATCATAGAATACAATCAGAGAATCATTAAGATTGGAAAATACTTCCAAGACTTTCAAATCCAACCTGTGACTGATACACACCTTGTCACCCAGACCAGAGCACTGAGTGACACATCTAGTTGTTCCTTAAACACCTCCAGGTATGACAAATCCACCATCTCCCTGGCAGCCCTTTCCAAAGCCTGACAACCTTTTCCATGAAGAAATTCCTCCTGATGTCCAACCTGAACCTCCCCTGGCACAGCCTGAGGTCATTTCCCCTTGTCCTGTCAATGTATGTATGCAATGACTCCCATTAATTATGTAGCACAAGTTCCCCAAACTCCTGCACATATACATCTGAGCTATACATCTGAGATGCTCATACACATCTCAGTCACTGGCTTCATTAGAATATTTTGATGCAACTAGAGGCATTTCTGTTCCTTTCATATGGAAAAAATCTCATCCCAGAGTGATCCCTAGCAAACTGGCTGGGCAGCTCCTGGTGCTTACAGCAGACACTGGTGCAGCGAATTGTCTTTCCCAGGTGTGGTTAATGGCCCAATTTGCAGCATCCACACACTGTTTTCCTACACCTATTGATGGTATTTTGACCTCCTCTACTAAGGGTTGTGCAAAAGTTTTGTGATTTGTTCTTATGAATTAAGGTGGATGAGTTCAGCTGTGTTTCCTCCATGCAGTGAGCAGAGTTTTTCAGTTTGGGAGGGATGATTTGTTTTCTGAGGTGACTTGTCCCAACACCTTCCTCCTGTTAAGACACACTGTTTTGGAGTAGGGTCCTGAGCCCCTGGACCAGAGGCATCAGAGTCATTAATCAACCAGTCCAGCTGACACCAGGATTGATGACAAAGTTACTGCTCCCGGACTGTCCTCTCATCTGTTTCACATATATCAGTTTCCTTTTACTTTGAAATGTAACTGTACAACACATATAATGTATGATGAAATAACTCATCACAAGCCCAACCATCTACATGTTGGGAGTTCAGCGGAGCAGAGACCTCATTGATCCCTCCATGAGAGCCAGAGCAGTTCTGATCTGGAGCCGGGAGAACAATCTGCTTCATCAGAGCAACTGAGTGACACACAACTAATCAAATTACCATGAATTCTTCTCAAAACTCCACCATGCAGTGAGGCCAGCCTGGGTGACCTCATTCTAGGAAAGATTTCAGAATGAGTACAGACAATCACAGAATTTCCCAGCCTGGGACAGACCCCCAAGGACCATCCAGTCCAACTCCTGGCCCTGCACAGACACCCCAACAATCCCACCCTGTCCCTCAGAGCGTTGTCCAACCCCTCCTGCAGCTCTGGCAGCCTTGGGGCCGTGCCCACTGCCCTGGGGAGCCTGGGCAGTGCCCACCACCCTCTGGGGGAAGAAGAACCTTTCCCTGAGATCCCACCTGACCCTGCCCTGACACAGCTCCAGCCATTCCCTGGGTGCTGTACCTGCTCACAGGGAACAGAGATCGGAGCTGCACCTCAGGAGGAGCTGCAGCCCCTGCTGAGCTCTGCCCTCAGTCTGGTCTGCTCCAGCTGGACACACCAGGTGTCCTCAGCTGCTCCTCATACGGCTCCTGACAAAACAAGAAAGCAAACTGAACAGACAGACTCTAGGAAAACAGCAAGTAAGAATGTTGACTGTGAGAGAAAGAAAAGATGGCCTGTTATCAAAGAACCATCAACCTCATTGTCCAGAGGGCCTGGGGCCAGAATGTTCAGCTCTCTCAGGTCCAAACTTTCCTGCCACATTCCAAACTGGCTGTGCATTCCCAACCCTACCCCTCGGGACTCACCAAGCACAGGGCACAGGGGATGGGGGCTCTGGGAACCCCAGGGGTGCTGGCAGTGCTGGGCAGAGCCCCAGGAGCCCGTGCTGAGCTGTGTTCACTGCACACAGCAGCACAACCAGAGACTGCAGGAGCTGAGACCGGTTACTTAGGCACAGGTGTCCTGTCCTTAGGGTGAAATAAAAACCACTTTGGATAACTGTCCTTTAAGTTTTAGAGCCTGGCACAGCCACACAGAACACCTCTCAGCACCTGCTGGAAGTGGTTGTGTTGAACTGCCTGTGGTGAGCAGGAGACTTCCAGCTCTGACCTGTTACAGAACAAACCAAGTTCCAGCCTCTCAGCAGCTGTGACAGGAGATTCCAGGTGCGACGTGGCCATTGTCCTTCAGCCCCTTGCACTGGCAGTGCTGCCCATCTTGCCTCAAGGCAAGGAAGAAGTTCATCCTCTTGTTTTTTCACTGCACCAGCACCAGGCAGTGCTGCCCTTGTGTTTGGCGAGTGGCCACTGGGATGAACCTCTCCCTCTCACCGAACATTTTGCTGTGGTCCTGTTGCTGATGGATGCTCTGTGGCCAGTCCCGGGTGGAGCATCAGGACACGGTTGTCATCTCCATGTGAACGTGGGTACCACAGAGCCCCACGGGGCCAGCAGGGACGGACGCACAGAAGCACTTTAGGAATTGCCTCCCTCTTGTGGTGGCTGTGCTGCTCCTGAGGTCACACGAGCTTCCAACACCAAAGGATTTCTAATACTCGGCCTTCCACAGGGTAGTAGAGGAGAGCAGTGGTCCGGGGCAGGTGGGAACCCCAGGAGCTGTTGCTGGTGGGAAGCATAAGCCCTTCAGTGATCCCTGCTCTACTGATCTCAGGGATGGCACCCAGGAACACTGGCAGGAGATGTACCCAGAGGACTCAACCCCAGCTGGGACAAGCAAGTGAGGGGAGCACAGTTGAAATGCTGGTAGTAAAAAAATAGATTGGAGTGAAAAAGAATAGAAGAGATTAAATGCGTAACTTTGAGGTTGAATCATAGAATATCCTGAGCTGGAAAGGACCCATTGACTGCAACTCCTGGCCCTTCACAGACACCCCCACAATCCTGCCCCTCAGAGCGTTGTCCAAACCCTCCTGCAGCTCTGGCAGCCTTGGGGCTGTGCCCACTGCCCTGGGGAGCCTGGGCAGTGCCCACCACCCTCTGGGGGAAGAACCTTTTCCTGAGATCCCACCTGACCCTGCCCTGACACAACTCCAGCCATTCCCTGGGTGCTGTCCCTGCTCACAGGGAGCAGAGATCAGAGCTGTCCCTCAGAAGGAGCTGCAGCCCCTGCTGAGCTCTGCCCTCAGCCTGCTCTGCTCCAGCTGGACACACCAGGTGCCCTCAGCTGCTTCACCTCCTGACCCTTCATCATCTCCATGGCCATTCTTTGGACACTCTCTAATGACTTTAGATGCTTTTTATATTGTGATGCCCAAAACTGCCCTCAGGACTCAAGGTGAGGCTGCACCGATGCAGAGGACGTTCTTCAGAAGTCAAAGGAAACTGAGTCTGAGTATCCCCTTCAGCTGCAGACCCTTGTGGAAATGCAGGAACTGTTAAATAAAAAAACAAAGGAAGATACTCCACGAGGGCAATGCCGACACATCCTGCATGTGTTGCACTGAGAGCAGGATTCTCAGGGGTGCACTCAGAGGAGATCACAGAGCAAGGCAAGCAAAACTGGCAATGGTTTGGCAAAAAACTCGAGCCAGACCTGCACTTTACTAACCGAGGAGCTGAATGTCCCTGAAACATGTCCTGCAAACAGGGAATTCTGTACAACTGCCACAGAAAGGAGCATTATGCAAATACATGCAAAGTTATCGACTATGTAATCACAGACAGTGACAATGCAGAGAGCAGGTGAAATGTTCACTGTAATGATGTCCTAAACAAAGGAAAGAAAGGAATGGAGGAAATAAATGGCAAGACACACAAACTCAAAGCTGGGTGCTCAGGTGATGGGTGGCAGAGCCAAGCAACCCAGGAGAGGAAGAATGTGAATCAGAGAGTAAAACAAAACCCTAAAATACCAAGTCATAGGGAAAACAGAGAATTTCCCAGTGACAGAGACAAAGTTTGCAAAGTGTGTGATTACAAGGGGTGGGCCCACCTGGGTGCAGGGTCACTTTGGGGATTGAGAAGATTTAAGGCCAATCAACTCTGACATTTGTTTAGTCAGTCAGGCAGATAGTTGGGCTCCACCCTGTGCACTGAAGAGATCAGGTTTGGCAGGAACTAAAATCCAGAGGGGACAGCATTGTTCCATGGCTGTTTTGTGGTGGCTGGATACCTGCAGTGATGACATCAGGAAGGGGTTCTGACCCTCAAAAGCCACCCTTGTACAGGTATCAAAAGATGCCAACTCTGGATCACTACGGCTGGGAAGAGCTCCAGAACAGCTGCTCAGTGCTTCAGATGTTCAGAAAATATTCTTTTCTTATCAAAGTCCAAACCACTCCAACTACCTACAATTGCTGGATTTCATATCCTGAAATGGCCCCCAGTGTGTCTTGTTCACCTGTGCTTCAAAACCAGCACCTGAGGCCTCTCCAAGAAAACTATGTTGGAAAAAAATGGAAAAGTCATGGAGAGCAATACCAGTGTAACCAACCAACAGCCAAGGTCCTTGGGACTGCATTGTACAGGGAGGATAATTATGAATTCGTGCATTGTTGAATGAAGATTAATTAATTAATTAATTGACTGCCAGCCTGGTAGCCCTAATTTTGGGCAGGGTGCCATGACATAAAACTCTCTATAAAGAACATGGAGCAGAGGACACACTGAGCTCAGGACACAGCCTATGCAGGAGGCAGGAGATGGGAGATCTCTGCAGCTCGACACCTGTCTGAGGTTGGAAGGTAGGAGATTGGGTGGGGGCAGGACAGTGTGGGTTTATGCTTCCTGCCCTGCTGTGAGGACTAGAGCTCAGAGTGGGCTGGTAAAACACAATGCTGTGGGAATCATATCTGATGCTTCAGCATGACACGAGCTGTTTGGAAGCCGACTTCATGCCAGTCAAGCTGGGCTGGTGGCTGGAAAAGTTGTGTTCTAATTGCTCCATAGGCCTGTGAGTCAGATGGAGGAGTGGAAAGGACATGCAGAACTGGGGAAGGAATTGCCTGTCTTTTCATCAATGAAAAGATGAAACCTGCATGGGAAAAGCCAGGAAGAGAGCAGGAAGGAGAGTGATGAAGTATAAGTGTTGAAATCCTGTAGGCAACGGGGAAAAGTCAAAGCCTCAGCACCAGTAACAGAGATGTAGAGAGGCATCTTCCTCCTCTATCTCTGGGTCCTGGGTGGTGCTGCCTGGCTGTTTGTGGGTTGTCTGGTTCTGGTGTAAGTGCTGAGCATCCTCTGTGTCTTTTATGAGCTTCTCTAGATCAGGTTGCCAGGAATGATCCTTCGATTGAAGATATTCAAACTAAAATTTTCATCTCTGTATTCTGTTCCACTTCTTCCACTTGCAAGTCCAAGCATGTTTATCCTGCAAACAGAGAGTGCCCTGGGCTGTGTTTGTGAGGCCAGCCAGGCAGAACTGAAGCAGCAGAGGCAGATGAGCTCCATCACTTCTGTGGAGGTTTGGGTTGGCTCCCACACGGATTTCCCCCTCCCAAGGGAGAAGGGGAAAAAAAGTACCCAAAAAGACAATTTTAGTAAAAGTATATATATATATATTCACATATGTTACAATTATATACAATCAAACACTATGAATCTACAGAACAAATCCCAGAGCAACCCCAAAAGGGAAAAGGGGAAAAGGGAAATAGGACAAAAATGTGTAAAACCAAACAAAGCAAATATACACCCTCATAAACTCAGGGAAAAGCTCAATCAATTCTCACCAAACTCCCCTTAAGAGAAAGCAGGTCCTTCCCCTCCGTATGGCTGGGACAGAAGCTTCAAACCTTCCTCCTGTCTTTATATACACATGATTACATGAAGGAATGGTGTGGAATACTTCCTTAGTTATGACCTTGCTGCCAAGGAACACCCAGATCAAAACTAAGAAAACTAAACCACCACAACTTCAGATCTCTCTTGCTGCTGCAGAAGTGGAGAGGGAAGAACTGGGTATGACACGGAATCATCCTGTACAGGAAAGGGACTGTGCTCTGAGAAATCCAACCACACATCCTGGCACCTTCAGCGTGTGGTACCCCAGTTATCCCCACCACGCTGTGAGCACCCCGGGCCTTCTCACTGTTACCCTATTTCCTGCACAGAAGTATAACTGGAGACTTCCTGAGGAAACTGCCATGGAGACAGAGGTGCTGTTCCCCTTGCTGATCTGAGAGCATCTGGGATCAATGACAGCATTCAGATAAGTGTGTCACTGAGGGGTTCTCAAATGTCAGCCCAAGAGCAGTTCAGCTAAACCAACTCCAGGTTCAGCAAGGAGCAGTAAGATGATGTGATGAAGGACCTGGACACCATCCCAGGGAGCACCCCACGGTTACCCTTCCTAAGCCACAGTGGTCTCTCAATTTCATTCATTCACCCTGATGATTTCCTTGGGGATAACACAATGAACAGGAGCCAGATCAAATTAGACAGATTTTAGCTCCATCCAGGTGCTCCTCAGAGGTGAGGACTGATTGGTCACTTATCAGCCACCACAGCAGCCAGGAGTCTCAAACAGGTGATGAAGAGCAGGGATTTTTGCAATACTTGTTGGCAATAAGGCCAAGGTCAACATAGATCACTTCAAGTTTGCCACAGCTGGGAGTCCATAAAGGACTCAACAATAGTATGGAATGTGGATGTGGCTTCTCAAACACTTCCCATGAAAACACTGGGCATGATCCAGGCAGGTGATGAGCTGCTTCACATCTCCCTGTGCTGAGGTTGTCTTGGGGTCATCAGGAATGACTTCACATACACAGTTCCTAGATGTGTCATCAGTAAGGGCAAAGAAACTTTTACCAGGAGTAATAGCAGACCTTCCTTTTAAAGCACATTTATGGGCAGAGCCCTCACATTTGTGAGTCAAAATGGTCTGAACCATGCAGTCAGTTTCTCAAGGGATCAACCTCACTGCTTTCAGCTGAAGCACATCCCAGACTGGGACTGAGGCAGTAGTTTTCACAAGCTGGTCACTGATAATAGGCCAGTTATGGAGAACTTATTCTATAAATTGCTCACCTGGAGTTAGAGTGATGTCATCTGACATTCTTCACATCAGCCAGTGCAGTGCACCAGCCCTGGCAATCCGTTCTCCTGACTTGTAAACATGTGTGTAATCACAGCCCTCACTGCAGCATTCATGGGAGCACACCTTTGCAGGAATGTTCTTCAAGAGAAGGACAAGAGATAGCTTTTAGCCTGGCAGATTTTGGTTGCACCTCCACAGACATGCAGACAATGCCTTGATTTTATTAAGAGCTTCCCCACCCATTTGTCCATGGCAGTGGATGGCAGGCACAGTGACACGTCCCTCTGACCCACCTGGAAGCACATGACACAGAATGCTTCAGTGCCACAAACAGTGCAAACCCATAGCCCTTTATTATCTCTTTTCACCCAGATGAATGAACCCTGAATCAGATGTCAATAACTCCTTGGCATTCCTGGAGCTCTCGGCATGCTGATGAGTTTATATCCCTACAATTTCCCTGCTGAGAAAGCAACAAAGGGCCTCAGCACCCACTGCTCTGTGCAATAGGAAGCTATGGCAGAGGTTGAGCAATCCAAGGAATGCTTGAAACACCCACTTGAGTTTTGGCTCCGGAGCCTCATGTTTGCCTTTTCTCCATGTTCTCTTGGGTAGTTATCTCAGTTTCTCAATTTCTGTCACTTGGCCCAGTGTTTTCAGGATCCCCCTCTCCTTGCCAGAATCCCAGTGTTGTGTTTGTAGAGCAGAGTGCACAGGATGGAAGCAGAGGAGCAAGCACAGGAACACACATGAAAACATCAGCAGCTCTTGTGGCAGCAGGAGACAGGCAGGGAGGGGACTGTGTATGACATGAAGTTGTCAGGTCAAAGAGAACAAGATCCTTGGCATGACACAATGTCCTGGGTTCAAAACTTTTACCTGCACTGCTCACTTTTGGTTTCTGCTGAGCCCTGGCAAGCACATGCATGGTTGTCTCATGGCTGTACCTTGCCCAGGAGCAGCTCACCCAGCCCACCCAGAGCTTTGGTGCTGCCCAGTGACAGTCACAGGTGGCCAGTGTGTCACTGTTTGAAATCACAACATCTGCAGAAAGAGAAAGTTCAGGGAGTTAAGCAGCTCCCTCCCCAGCCTGCCATGGGAGCAGCTCTCCAGCAAGGCTGCTGCAGGTATCTCAGCACAGAAACCCACACAAGCAGAGACTCCACCTGCAGGTGGAATTGCAGGGGTCAGTGGTTTGCAGTGATTCATTTCATTTTCACTCTGCTGGTCTGCAGAGCCATCCCTTGGCTGTCACACCAACACACCTTGCCACAGGAAATGGCAGATGAAGAGATACAGATTGTGATGGCTCCCAGCAGTTACATTTTGACATCCTCATGTAGGAGCCTAACCTGGAACTTCATGTGTTTTTGTACCTTTCTAAGCCATGGCCTCATCACCAGACACAGACAGGATGGGGCTGTATGGTCCTGGCTCAAACCAGCCCTCACCAGCATGGTGTGTGTGCAGGTGGGACATGCTCTGGGCTGTACTGGAACTGTCACAACCCTGTCTTTGGTGCTGTAAAAAGGAACTTGTTCCTGAGGGGGATACAGGAGAACTGACTGGTGCTATAATTCCATCTGGGAGGTTTGTGAAGTCCTAGCAGTGAGAAGTTCTAGGAGTGTCAGTGGGAGCTGAGTTATTGCTGTAAGTCCTATACATCCTCCCTCTCCTGCTGCTTTCCAAGGTGACCACCTTTGACTGCCCATTACCAGACCATGATCATAATTGGCACCAGTGGTAATGGAAACACCATCTACAGAGGGGATGGGAGAGCCCAGCCCTGTGCAGGCTCTGCCCCTGGGGAAAGTTGCAGGTGACGGACATGTACTATGAGGCCCAGGACCAACTCCCTACTCCCCAAGCTGAGAGTATCTCCTTGTTCTTGGTCTGGATGAGATGAAGGAGCTTTCTGCCCCTTTCTCACCTGTCTGTGACCTGAAGCAGCCATGGCTATGGCTGTATTGCTGATCTGACCAGCCTGGAAGAAACCCAACCCTGCACCCGCCTTCACACCAAGGGGCTGCCCTTGCGTGTCAGAGATGGTGAGTGTTGCACTGACACATACGCAACAGACAGAAAACCCGTAAGAAGAACACATTTTGCTGCACAAATGACTTTCTTTCCTTCTCTCCAGATGTCTGCAGGTGCAATCTCCAGCATGCTGGGTGCCTGCAGCCTCTCCACCTTTCCTGTTTTCATTCCAGTATTTGCAGTGCTAACATACCACATGCCTCGAATTCCAGCCCTGACACACCAGGAAGGGGAACCAAGGGCAGATTCATGTGATTCTCAGAGCCTCTTGTGTCCTTTCCCCAGTCAGAGGATAATAATAACTCCCTGACTCCTTCCTTCTTCCTTTTCCTTACTTTCTCTCTTCTGATTCCCGGAGTTGCTGCTATCCCTCAGTACTTCAATGCTGTAATATTCTGACAGGAAAGGGCACTGATCTGCCCTGGTTTCCTAAGAGCAGCAGCTGGGAACAGCTGAACCAGAGCTGATAGTCTAGTGAGAAAGTGTGTACAAAAGATTGCTCTGAGGTCCAAGAGCTACTGCAAAAATGTGGCACAGCCACTGTAATACCATTTCCCCACTGCAGCGGGAACTTTCTAATTCCTCCCTCCTAGTGGTTAAATCATGAGGAAAGCACTTAAGCCAGTGGAAGGATTGTCTTGGCAAATATTTGGTAACGATTTTTGGAGTTCAGAGTCAGCCAGATCCATCCCTCCCGTCCCTTCCCTCAGCTCCCAGCCAGCACTGATACACAGCACCCAAGGCACACAAAACTTGGCAATTTGTACTTAAGGGACAAGATATGTTCCTTTAATTCCAGTGGTTAGTTGAGGCCAGTCTGAAGCACCAATAACGTGCAACAGCACAGGAAGGCGTTTCCAGCCCTGTGTATGGCACCTGCTGTTGGCAGGACCCGCTCCCATCCTGTCTATGCTGTGTCCACAAGGCATGGTGGATCAGCCATGGCTGTGCCCATGGATGGGCAGGACATGCACCTTCAGCTGCAGGGACTGGTGAAATTGCCCGGGGGAATTTCTTTCAAGGGCTGTGCTGTCCTGCAGTGCCTTCCCCACACTGGAAGGTCACAGGGGTTCAAGAGCCAGCAATGCAGAATCACTGGATTCCTACCCCAGGTGGAGTTTCTCCACTACCCCCTCAAGCCTTCCCTGGGCCTGCAGCTCCTCCAGCCCAAAAGAAGCACCTCCACCCCAGTATGACCATCCTGGCTCCCTGTGCTCCCTGCCTGTCCCCACTGCCAGCACGAGGAGCTGTGGGTGGGGGCAGGAGGGACCCCAGTTTTGGTGTGTGAGCACAGAGGGAGGGAGATGACCAAGGCACCAGCTGGGAGCCAGAGGAGCAGAGGAGCCCACCAGGCTGCAGGGCATTCCCTCCATGGGGCTCCAACAGCCCAGCAAACCTCAGCCCACAAACAGCACTCTGGGTTCCAGCCTGGGGGTTCAGCTGGCATCCAAGGGGGACTTCTAAGGTGTCTCTGAAAAGTGAGATAACACATCACCACAGGCTTCAGCCCCATAGCAGAGCCCACAAAAGCCTCCTCAACAAGGAACAGAGCAGAGGCAGCTCCTGCTCTGGGGAGAGGTGCTGCACCCACTGCCCAGCCCTTGAGACGGACCCCAGGAATGGTGGCCAGAGGCTTTGTGGGTTCACCCCAATTCCTCTGAGCATTTCAGAGCCCATTTTAGCTGCACTTCTGTGGTGGATTCCTTTGCTTTTGGCTAAGCTTTTGGCTAAGACAAACACTCTCTCTCTCAGCACATTTTAGTTATTTAATCAGGGAACGGGCTGTACTTTGTCTTACTTTTACTCACTTGAAGACACAGGTAGATTAAAGTGAGCACATAATTATTTAAAATTGAAAGTGCTACTTCATCTGGAAGCACTATATATTTAAAATATTGATTTTGCTAATTTTTTTTTTAATCACTTCACCTTCCCACCTCCCTTGTTTTTTATCTTCGATACACCCCATTCACACATTTTTCTAGTGAGAAAAACAGGACCATTTTTAAAAAATACAAAACCATGTGAGAGAAAAAATGATCAAATTGCCTATTTTTTTTCTGTGTTTAAAGCACAAAATGACTGTGCAAAGTTCTCCAGCACTCTTGCACAGCTCTAGGAAAGCAGCTTGTTCTGAGAAGACTGTTCTAAAGAAAACACATCTGGACAGCCTACTCTTGGCTTTGCCTTCTGGTTGGAGATGGGCCTTTTGCTGTTGTTGATGTAAATGTTGTCAAGGCTGAAGTGTCGGAAGGGAGGCTTCTCCTGTGCCTCCCTCAGCTCTCAGCCTGGTTGGCAACCAGGGTCTCCCAGGTTATCACACTAGAGAGGACAAAGTGGTGCCTATGGACATCCCAGCCAGCAAGAACTTGAGCCCTCACTATCTGTGGAGAACAGTCTCTCCTTTCCCCAGCTGAAGCTTCTCTGATGAACTGGGACAAGCCATGGACCCATGGGGTCCATCCGTCCTTCTCACAGCCTGGAAATACAGCCACTGCTGGAGCAGCAAAGGCCAATTGGAGGTTACCAGCTCTTCTTGCTGCAGGTCCCTCAGCCTGCTGTCCTCTGATCCACCTGCCTGCCAGAGGGACCTGCACATCCTGTACTGGTGGCTGAGCCCAGCTTGGCAACACCTTCATGCAGAAATGAGGAACAAGTGGTGAAGGGATTAAAATAACTCCTCTGATGCCTACTTTGTGTGTGTCTTTTCACGTGACCTTTCCCACCACGTTTTTTGATATCACTCACAAAAGAAGCATGTCTTGTGTTTTCTGTGCCTCTGTCCCATCCTGAGAAGTTTGTCCTTATTTGTGATCTGCACTTTTCTGGAAGCCATTACAAATCCCATCTCCTTCTGAATTTTGCTTATCTTTGAGGACAAGAATTTAGGAAGATTCATAAAAGGAAGTGAACATTTTTGTGTACAGGAGGAGTACCCTGATGTGATAATAGACAGCAAAGGAAAATACAGCAGGGATGTTCCAAGGTTAAGCCAACCTCGTTTAAGCTGATCTTCAGAGATGGGATTGGAGTTTAATATAGAAGGAAATGTCCTGCATCTGCTGCTGCAGGACTCTGGCACCTTCTGCCCACTGTCACTTGGAGGAGCCAGGGCATGTGTGTGGCACTTGCTCTGTGTGAAGAGCTCGTGTTCTCACAGCCCTCAGGGAAAGGCTTGGGGGCAGCAGGACTCCATTTCCTGGACACCCTGGTGTTTGCTGCCCTGGACCATGGTTTTAATAGCACAGCACGGCTGGAGGACTGAAATGATTTAGGTGACTGTCTAATCCGGCAGTGCGGGAGCCCCCAGAGTTGTTCCCTGCAGGAGCTAATGCCTACGGGCAGTTCCCTGTCCCTCTGCCATGCTCACTGTGCTGCTGTTCCCAGTTCAGGGCGTCCATGAGCACAAAACAAGCCCAGAGGTGAGTCCCCAGATGGGTGTGGAACACACTCACTGAGAACACACGCACTCTACACACCCTGGGTGCCAAGTGGCAAGACTGAGGTGTGCAGCACCATCCAAAAGGCTTTTTTCCCACAATGGATCATCACACAGTGTGGCTTTCCCAGCAGGAAAAAAACCAGGGCAGGCACAGTGTAGTGTGAGTCACTGCTCCCACAAACCTCCCTCCATCCCAGCCTTGGTCTCACACAGTCCTGCCCTCCCATTGCTGCCTCTCCTTCTGGTCAAAATCCATGTCCTGGGGAGAAAGATGGGCAGTGCTGAAGTTTGTAAGCAAAATAAATCAGGATCCTGAAGCTCCTGAGCCATCTGTCTCTCCCTGAATGCTGTGCAAGGCAGAGCCCAGCCCTCCCATTAGCATCTCTGCTGCTGGCAGGACTCCCAGATCCCTCCATTTGTGACCAGCCAACATGCCCTTCACTTTTTCCTCTCAACCTTCATTTAATGCATTTGAGAGTCCAATCTGAGCACTGCTTCCAGAAAAAAAAAGCATCTGCTCCAGATAAAAGCATCAGCTGGAGGCATCAATAGGATTTATAAGCACGTGAGGAACAGAAGGTGCCCTCAGAGTGGATCTGACCTTCACAAGTAGGAGCCAACAGAACCATCAGTGGATGCAGAGTGGGGCAAGGCTGGAGGATGGAGGAAGAAGAGACACAGAGGCCCTTCCCTTCTGTCCAACTGGGCCTATGAGGCTTTGAGGGGGCTTGAAGAGGAGCAGGTTACCTGAGCAGCGTGGGGTGAAAGGAGTCACAGAGAAAAAGAGGAAGTAGGTGGAGAGGACGAGGCAGGGAAAGGCCAGTAAGAGCTGTGATATATGCCAGCTTTGGGGGTTAGTGATGGGGATGGAGGTGTGGGAGGGCAGGAAGGCTTCTGCTGACTTCCCAGGCTCCTCATTGGCACTGTGGATGTGTCCAACCCTGGGGACTCCAATGGGAAGGAAGATTTCGCAGTCCTGGGGTACCCTTTGTGTGTGGCCTTGAGAGGGAAGCATTGCTTGTCGCTGCTTCAGAATCACTACCTATGAACCAGGACCTGCCCTGAGACCTCACCAAGCTGGTACAGTGTGAGCTCCAAGGATGGAGCAGCACTGGGTGTGATTCCTCACGGCTGGTGCTGTGATCTAGCATGTCCAGCCAGGGTCCCTCCCCAACAGAGCTGCTTTGAGGGCAATAAAGGAGGTGATGCCGCATGATGGAAGACCTCCTACATTTTGGAAGGAGGTGAAATTTGGATTTGTCACTGAGATGCGAGAATGTGCCAATTATGTGGTACCTGCTGGCTCAGAAGATCATTAACACTCGGCCCTGCCTCTTGCATGCAGAAGCACCAGGGTCCTGCAGCAGAGTGAGGCAGGGGTAACTCTTTTCTTTCTTTAGGTCTTTCAGATCCATCCCATCCCTCTGCTTTTCTCCCAGCACTATGCAAAGTCACTTCAGGTGGTGAAAAGAAAGATCCAGATTCCCTTTCCTGCAGCACAGCTTCTGTAAAAGTCCAGAGAGTTTGTTGGGATTCAGGCGGTCACATTTGTCCTTGAGAATCATAGAATTAAAGAGTTGTGAAAGTTGGAAAATGCATTTAAGATCGTCTAGTCCAACCATCAATCCAGCACCACCACTAAGTTTGCCACTAAAGCTTGTCCTCAAGTGTCATATCTACCCATTCTTTGAACAATTCCAGGAATGGGGAATCCACCAGTGTCCTTGACAGCCTGTGCTAGTGCTTAACCACTATTTCAGTGAAGAAAGTTTTCCCAATAACCAATCTAAACCTTCCCTGGCACAGCTTGAGGTCATTTCATCTTGTCCTGTCCCTGTTCCCTGGGAGCAGAGCCCAACCTGCCCTGGCTCCCCCTCCCTGTCAGGGAGTTGCAGAGAGCAAGAGCCCCGAGCCTCCTTTTGTCCAGGCTGACCCCCCCAGCTCATTCAGCTGCTTCTCATCAGACCAATGCTCCAGACCCTTCCCCAGCTCTATTCCCTTCCCTAGACATGCTCCAGACTCTCAATGTCTGTTTTGTCATGAGGAAAATATAGAAAAAACTATAAAAAACTGTAGAAAACCTATAGAAAAAAACCCAACCAAGCAGTGCCAGGTGAGTGAAGTGACAGATCTCCCCAAGTGACAGATGTTCCCAAGTGACAGTTCCCCCACCACACTGCTGCTCTGCAAGAGGCTAGACACTAGGACAGATTGGGGACTGCCAGTCATGGGCTGATCTTGGAAAGTGGAGGAAAACAGCAGGTAACAGAGCAAGGAAATGCTACTGCAGGTGAGTGGCCGTGAATAATCTCCATCACATTTTCTTCTGTGTTATTATCCTTTTTAAAAATTAAAAATGGTAATAGGTTCCTGTAGTTGCAAGTAGATAATGGGAGATTTTATGGAGATAAAATTATCATGGTATCCAGAGAGGGAAAGGGATAGGGAGAGAAAACTGAAAGGGATTAATTATAAAGTTATCCTCACTAATAAATAGTTCCCCAGGTTAGGACTTAAGGTGTTAATAGTTAACCAGAACTTTAGGAAGGCTGAAATAACCACAATACTCACAAAGCTCCTCACTTCAACACTGCCCCTGTGCACAAGCCTTGCCCACCACTGGTCTCAGTTACTGTGGCAACAGCACATCTGCTGTCCACAATATCCTTCATTAATCATTTACACCCGGAGAAAAAAAAAGTCTTGGAGGAATGATGCCACAGGAGCTCCTTCTACTCACCTGCCACTGGTGAGTGGGGCCAGCCCTGAACTTTTCAACCCCTATTTACAACTCCTACACAAAGCAAAGGCTCACAGTCCTCACAGGCCACAGTCACAGGTGCTGCAGAGGTATCTAAAGGAAGTGAATGCTGATCAATCACATCTATCAAATAGAAGGAGACATCTCTGTTCTGAAGTAGAGTCCATTCCTTGTCCTGGACAGGTTTCAGACTGTTCTAGTTCCACAGTGTTTATCTCCGAAGCACTAGAATTGTGCCTATGCACTATGGTCCATCTCACCAGTGTTTTTTTCCTGACACTTCATGGTTCTCATCATACCTGTGCTGTTGGGAAGGGACCTCTGGAGGCCTCCATTCCAATCCCCACTCAGAGCAGGGCCATTGCCAGCACTGGTTAGTCACCCTGGCTCTGTTTCTGTCCTCTGAAGACAGCCAGCAAGTCCAAGGAGTCAGTGGGAGAAGGACCTGGATGGATAAGTAAAGTACTTTGGCAATTGCACAGCAGTGGAGCACTTGCCATTAACCGTGAGGGGAGGTGTCATGTGTCCAGGGAGGTGACAGCCACCCTGCAGAAAAGCCTGCTGAGACCTTCAGAGGAGCCCCTTGAGCCAGCAGTGCCTGCAGCTGGAGAGAGGGAGATGGCATGGAACAAAGGACAGCAAATGTCCCAAAAGGGTTAATCTTTAACCACATTGTGGCTCAGATCAAGCTGTAGGAGGTGAATCATGGATTCACAGATTCAGAATGGTTTGGGTTGGAAGGGACCTTAAGGATCACCCCATTCCACTTTTCTGCCATGGGCAGGGACACCTTCCACTATTCCAGGCTGCTCCAAGCCCTCTCCAACCTGGCCTTGGACACTTGCTTCTCTGGGCAACCTGTGCCAGGGCCTCACCACCCTCACAGGGAACAATTTCTTCCCAATATCCCTTGAAAGCCTACTCTCTTTCAGTTTGAAGCCATTGTCCCCTGGCCCTGTCATGGTTTTGGGTATCCCTGCCCCACAGGAATCATCACTCAGGTCTCACCACCATCTCCTGAGTGCACAGCAAGGACAATGTTCAGGATCAGCAGAGCATCACAACACCTCCAGTGTCCCCAGCAGCAGAAAAGACAGGACCCCTCTTCCCCCTGAACTTCTGTACTCTATGACCTGGACAGCACAAGTGAATAAAGGGAATCCAGCCAAACTGTCCTAATTAACAGGACATGCTCTGAATTTCGTAGTTCTGGAGAGAGTGAACCCGTCTCTGCAGACGAGTGCAGAAGGTGTCAGTACTGAGCCACTTTGCTCACAAACTCTGTGCCGTGACGAAGGGAGGTGAGGAGGGGTTGCTGCAGAGGACACAGCACAAGGGTGTTACTTGCACCTTGCAGGAGTTGGACTTTGATGACTCATGTGAGTCACTTCCAACTCAGGTTATTCTATGATTCAGGACATTCTGTGATCTCCATTCTCAGCTGCAGGAGTGTGCCTGCAGAGGGGATATTGCCAGGAACTGGGTGTTTGGGAGCTCACAACTTCAGTGTTCCTCATGGAGACACCAGGCTGATGGGAGCTGGTGCAGAGGCACCAGGGAAAAGGCAGCACCACACTGTCATCCCAGGAAAGCCTGATTTCCCAGGAGCATTGCAGCAGTACCATTTAGCCATGAGTACCAGATCCCTGCAGGGAGTTTTGGAATCAGTGGGGACTCATGTGGAGTGATTCAAGGTTTCTCTGCAGCACAGGCAGATTCAACCCTTCTTCTGTCCTTTGGGTGACAGTTCAGTGACAAAGGAACTTAAGGACAAAAGGTGTCCTGGGCTACCTGTCCTGAATCTCAGCAGGGCTCTGTGCTGGTTGTTACAGGCAAACAGTCTTCTTGAAACTTTGGAAGTGATCCAACAACAAGAACAGAGGAACCCCTTCTCTGCCACAGAAGCAGGGAGTCTTGATCCCAGAACTGGATTCAAATCACCCTGGGCTGGGCAAGGAAAGGACACACAGAGCCCAGGAGCACAGCACAGGCTCTGCACAGCACCACCCGTCCCCTGGTAATGAGGACAGCAAATTAGAGCTCTTTAAATAACCAGGAGCTCTCCAGGAAAGGGAGCAAAGTCCTCAGACAGCCTGATCTTCAGTTAATCCCTGCAAACAGACCCCTCTGATTAGAGGATTGGTTTCTTCTGGAGGAGAGCGGATTGAGGGCTTTGCTTGGCAGGAGCAAAGGAACATCTGGTGCTGTGTTTCCTAAACCCAGAGAGCCACTGACTTCTGTCCTCAATTCAATCCTCGGCCTCCTTGCTTTTCCTCTTCTTCCCAGCACCAAATCCCCTTCATCAGCATCTGACCTGGAGCAGGAGCATCCGAATCTCCGCATGGGTCAGTGCAGCCTTGGCACACATCGTGCTGGACCAGAGAGGAGCTCTGAGCCTCTGGGAGGGGCTGACAGGGTGGCCGGTGGTGGCAGGAGCTGCCCTCGAGGATTCAGTGACAGTTTTGTATCAGGGCTGGGTGGGCAGCAGGGCTGCTCCACACCCCCTGCACCACTGACACGAAGGAGCCACATCAGTGACAAAGAGGCCTCGGTTAATGAGTGGAGACACTAATGAATCTGTGTGTTATCTCTGTGTATTCTCTGCCCCAGGACAGCTCCAGGGCACCTCAAGCAAACAAATGAAGGAAACATGTCTATTAGAGCCTGCCAGCTCTTGGGCTGTGCGTTCCCAGCAGTGTATACTCACAACAGCAATTTATACACTCACAACAAATATTTTTGCTGATGATTTTCTACAAGATTTGCCAGGGCTTTTATCAAAACCAAAAGTGAGATTTCTTTTTTTCTTTTATTTTAATTTTATTTTTCCTATTTCCCTCCCCCCCCTTTCTTCTTTTTTCCTTTCTTTTTAGTTTCAAGCTCATTTTCATAATGAGATTCTGAAATTTTGCCCCTCCCCCAAGACATACACTGTTTTCTGTGTTGATGAAGATCAGATTTGGCTGAAAATAATTTTGATGGAAAATGCTCAGCTGTCTCTCCAGCAGGACAAAAGCCCTTCCATGAAGAAGTGCTGGCATGACCAAATTCCTTCGCTTTAAGAGGCAGCAAGAGAACAGCCTCTGGCAAGGAGGGAAGAGCCTTTCAGTCGCAGCTGCATTCTCTGAAAAGCCTGGGAGATGTAGGAGAGCCACTGAAGTGTCTCAAGCACCAGCCTGTCCTGGTGAGGAATGCGTTGTTTTCTGGTTGCTTTCTTTCCATCTTAACCCAGCTGGGTGGCTCTGAACACACTTCCCAGACTGAGCAGAAATGCAGGGTGGGCAGAGGATGCCAATAAGATGTGAGAGGTTTGGCACCTGGGTGGGCTTGAGTGGGCAAGGCACTTAGAGACACTCCAGGAGAAGGAAGGGACACCAGGTCTTTATTTTACTAACTCAAGTCTAGGGTGACAATTTTGTAATGGCCAGTCCCAAGAAGTTTTCCTGGGTAGCAGTAGCCCCAAAGCTGAACGTCACCAGGAAATTACAGCACTGACAGGGAATGTGAGTGGAATGCTGGGTCATGTGGGATGGCTCTGCAAAAGAGGTGAGCTGATGTGTGTGCTGGAGCTGACACAGCTCCTGCAGGAAAGGACCTCCTGGAGGTGCCAGGGAGGACTTACCACTCCACAGTCTTACAATTCAGAGGGGCCAAGAGGTGGGAATTGTCTGCTGGGAGTGAAAGAGAATCATAGAGCAGCACAGGCAGAGCAGCACATCCATGGGGATGAAAGGAGGAAGAGCAGCAGAACAACAATAAGGCAGTTTGTGGGAAATCCTGGGCTGAAAAAACTGGAGCTATTTATCTCCTTGCTTGGGTGTGCTAAAGACCCACTGGAGGGTAAATACAGTCTGCACTGAACAATGAGCATTGACCTGTCCTGGGGCCAAAATCTCTCAGTGAGAGAATCACAGAATCACAGAATGGTTTGGGTTGGAAGGGACCTTAAATATCATCTCATTCCACCCTCTGCCATGGGCAGGGACACCTTCCACTAGCCCAGGTTGCTCCAAGCCCCGTCCAACCTGGCCTTGGACACTTCCAAAGATGGAGCAGCCACAGCTTCTCTGCCCAACCTGTGCCAGGGCCTGCCCACCCTCACAGGGCACAATTTCTCCGCAGTACCCCACCTAGCCCTGCCCTCTGGCAGTGGGAAGCCACTAAAAGCCTTGTCTGAAGTCCCTCTCCAGCTCTCTTCCAGCTTCTTCAGGTACTGAAAGGCCACAATAAGGTCTCCCTGGTGCCTTCTTTTCTCCAGGTTGAACAATTACAAAATCACAGAACATCCTGAGTTGGAAGGACCTACAAGGATCATCAAGTCCAACTCTTAAGTGAATGGCCCATACATAGGATAGAACCTGTGACCATTGTTAGCACCAAGTTTTAACCAATTTCCTCAGCATTTCCTCCAAACAGTGGTGCTCCAGCCGCCTAATCATCTTCATGACCTGACGAGGATGGTTTTCTCTATGGCTGGAACACAAGGGTTGTGGGGGAGACAGAAGCACATCAGCTCTTTTGCCTCCAGCTGCTCCCCAGCAAGGGAAGAGTCCACCATCCTTGTCTGGGCTGGATGGTCCTGGAGCTACAAGTCTGCTTTTGGAGAGGGTGCTGGGCAAGGCCAGCTGTGGAGCCCGCTCTGCAGACACTGCAGTCAGCCTGGTGCTGGGTGTTGGCCCAGGGTCCTCTCGCCTGAGCTGGGGGAGAAGTTGGGGCCAGAGGGGTGCCAGGGGTTGGCAAAGGGCCCCCCTCACTGGCTGGACCTCACACAGCTGGCAGGAGTGGCTCCAGAGCAAGAACTCTCCTCATCCCAACACACCCAGCCATCGGGAGCGGGAGGGAGGGGGAGCTGTCTGGTTGTATATTTTACACTGCAGATTTTGGGGTGGAAAATAGCTGTAAGCACAAAAGAAGAGAATTCAAGTGCATTTTAATGATACATGTTTTATGTCTGAATGAGCATCTCAGATTACAATATCATTTGGGTCCATGGGATGAAATCCAGCCAGTGAAAAATCTCTCATCATCTCCTTCTACATTAATATATGTATTTACCTTTTAGAGCCTAATTTCAACTGCTATGTTTTTATCAAAAGTAATTAACTAGGCTTCAAATGAGGAAACAACTGCATGTACTTACTCCCTGTTTGCAGTCACACAAGAATATTAAGGAAAGTGGCCAGAAAAAGATCTATTTGTGAAAGAAAATATTTATTAATTAAATGCAGTTTTTCTTCCCTGCAGCTTCATTCAACCTTTATATCAAAAATGACACGAAATGCATCTGTGTACGTTTGTTTAAAAAATTTCTTTGAACACATCTCCATCTTCATTTAAAAAATGACTTAGCACAAAGAATAACAAAAAGCCTTCTGTGCAGGAGTACAATGAGTAATGAACTTCAAATCATATCTGCATGAAAGATTGTCAAGTTGGATATTGTTTTTCCATATGACCTGTTTCTTTCTAATTACTATATTTTTCCTGGCTCTGATTTTATAAACAGTGGCACCTCTCCCCTTAGCTGGCTCTAAAAGAGGTTTACTTAATCTTTGACATTTCCTATTTCACAGACTGCTTTGCAAGTGTCACACAATGGAGTTTTGTTGGTCTCAGTTTAATTAAACACCATTTCTTTGCTTTAAGTAGCAGAGAGAGTGACACTTTAAAAAGTTCCTTTTCTGCTTGCAAAATAATACAGTGTCAGTGAATAATTAAAACATACAAATCATCAGAATTAATTAGCATCTTCACACTTCTAAGTGCTTAAGAGTCTTTATTTCTGGACATTTTATTTGAAGGGCTTTTCTGAGAAGGGTAGAATTTGCAAGTAGCTTTTCATGATGTTCTCTGGGGTCACGGGCAGAGACCCTCACCTCTTCCAGCAGCCAGGGGAGGAGCTCAATCCCTGCACCGTGCCATGAGGTCACCTGTGATATGAAATCCTGGTCTCTGACTCCAAGGAATATGCAAAGCTCCAGCACGGACCCCACACCAGGGGTGGGTCGTGGCACCTGGAAAGCTCCACCTGGAGGAGCCAACCCCATTTCAGTGCAGTTCAGATCTGCTCTGATTTTCTGCTTTCTCCTTAAAAAACCAAAACTGTATATCCATTTCCAAACACTGTATCAGCTGTAGCTGGGAATGTCCAGAGAGGGCTTCTCTCATCTCCTCACCTTCCCTGCACGAACTGGGGACTCCAACCCTGCTCCAGCACTGGCTCCACAGCATGTTGGGCTCCCAGTCCCTCATTCCCATACAGTTCACATGTGCCTGCACAGCGACGCAACAATTCCTGGCCATTCCCATACACCAGCCCATCAATATTTATTGCAGTAATTTCCACCCATCTGAATAATAGAAATTGCAGATGAAAAAGCCGGGCAGCAGCAGGAAGGAAATCGGGTGTTGCAGTTCTCAGTCAAGTGCCTGGAAGTGGCTGACCTTGTCTTGAAACACAGCTTTGTGCCTTTCATCCCATTGCACCTCCTTGTTCCAAACCAGTTCTTCTTCCCCTTTCATGAGTGCACTTTTCAAATGATAATGGGCTAGTGTCATGACCTTGCTGAAGCAGAGACTGCCGTGCTAAAAATATTAACAGATTTCATCTTTGCTTCTGAGTCCCAGAAGGTTTTGCTGGGTTTTCTGAACATTTCAAACATATTGATGTCACTGTAGAAATGAACTTGCCCCTTTCTGGCTATAATATGATAATCCACAGCATATGCATGTGAATTTTGATTTCAGAGCTGTTTTGGCTGTGCAGCACCAAGGCAGCCCCTCTCTGCCCACCACACTGGTACACCACATCACAGACAAGTGACTCATTCAGGACCTCACAGCAGAGCCAGGAACAAAGCTCTGGATGTACACAACCCAGTTTGGTCTTCAAGACACTCACAGTTTCACTGAACACATGGATGTAGGAATTGTATCTCATGTCCTACTCCTGTCCAAGATGGACCTTCCTACTCCACTGTACTGGTAAGTCCTGCTGTACCATGATATTCCCAATATTGCCTCTGGAAATCTGGCAGGGCCAAGAGCAGAGTGCACAGCCAGTCCCAGGCATCCTCTGCACTCCATCGACGTTCAGGACCAGCAACCTGGATGGTTGAGATCACCTGAGGAACCTGAACATCCACGAGTCCATGGGACCTGACAGGATGCATCCCTGAGTCCTGAAGGAGGAGGCTGATGCAGTTGTCAAGACACTCTCTGTGGTATTTGAAAAATCATGGCAGACAGGTGAATAAGTCCCAGGTGACTGGAAAAAAAAAAGCATTGCACCCATTTTAAAAGGGTAGCAAGGACAACTCTGTGAATTACCAACATGTCAGCCTCCTCTTGTGCCTGAAGCAAATTTTAGACATTTTTGTGGTACTTGTTGCTGAGATTTTTGGGTTTGAAGAATAAGTTCAGTGGACAAGGGAAAGGCTAGGAATGTCAGCTACCTGGACTTCTGCAAGAATCCCCCCAACATCTTTCTCTCTAAGTTGGAGAGAGATGGATTTGGTGGATGGGCTGTTGGGTGGATAAGGAATTGACTGGATGGTCACATCTACCTGAAATCACAACTCTTTGATAGGACGGTGGAGCCAGGTAGGAACTGGCATCTTCTCCTTGGTAAAAAACAATGTCCAGATGGATACCAGTGACAAGCAATGTTCCTCAGGGTCCATACTGGAATCAGTACTGTTTAACAACTTCATCAGTGATACTGACAGTGGGGTCAGCTGCACCTTCGGCAAGTTCACAGGTGACACCAAGCTGTGTGGTGCAGTGGACAAACCTGAGAGAAAGGCTGACTTACAGGGGGACCTGGACAAGTGCAAGAAGTAATCTCTCTTGAGGTTCAACAAGGCCAAGTACCCCTGTGGATCCTGGTATCACACCAGGATTTTGGGGCCTGCCAGCCTCCACCACCCACCCATGAGCTGATGGGGACCTTGCTTGGGGTGCCAGTGCCACCCGAGCGTGAACTCTCTGTTGACTCCTGTGACCACTACCCTCCAAAGCCAACACATCTTTGCTTGGTCCCCTGTGGTGCTCCCAGGTGTTGGGCTGGGGCAGCAGCACAGGTTGTGCTGTGTGTGAGCTCGAGCTGTGTTGGTGCTCTGTGGCAAAGCTCTGCACGAGCTGCAGTGGGGATCGAGCTCAGGACAAGGGAATGCACCCATCAGTCTCAGGTCTTGAAGCCAAACTTTACACCTCTTCCAGGACCCTGCCTGTGTCCCTGTGCTGCCCTGCAGAGAGAATGCAGTGCTCCTCACTGAGCAGCCCCTCTTCAAACAGCAGCACCTGGGCCAGGCTGAGACCTGCCAGGCAGAGAAGGAGGCTGTGGCTGCCATCCTCCTCCTCCTCCTCACACCTGGGAGTCACCCCAGACATGCCACACCATGTCAGTACCTCAGGCGTAGTGGGATCCTGTGACCTGGGGGGACTAAGTCCTTGTTTGCAGGGTTGTCTCTGAGATGCTCCATAACGATCTATCATCCAGTGCCCTTAGACAATACACACACCAAAAGGGCATTTGATCTTTGTCTACATATCCACCCCCCACTCAAATTTTTCTCTGCCATTCTTGGCACAGGAACAGGAAATCCCCCCACATTTTATACCAATTATTGACTTTTTTATGTTGAACTGGAGAGGATCCTGAGAGTCAACAAATCTGTGTCAGAGCACAGCCTAAAAAAGCACTGCAAACCTGCCCCAAGACACGTCCAGCTCTGAGCTCTGAACAGATTTTCCAGCAAGACTTCATCCCCTGGGATGGGTGGTCTAGCTATGAGAGGTGATCACAGCAGGGGTTGCTTTGGGAAATCTCAGCTTTTCAGATAGGAAAGGTGGACATTAGTGCCTCAGTCACTCCAGGTAAAACTGGTAATACAGAACTAACAATAAAGTTCTTGTCTACTGTAGACTCTAGCAAAAAACTTTGAAAAGAAGTCAATGTTTTCCTTAGATAACTGATAATAGTCTGGGTATAATGTGCAGCCAATTTAATACTTAGCAGCTTTATGCCTATAGCAGGTGTTTGTTTTAGAGAGATTTCACAGGACAGAGATAGGTAAATAGCAGATTTCTTCCTTTAATGGGCCTCAGGCTCATTAAACAACATTTCACTTTCTCATGCAAAAGGTTTTTATTCATTAAAAGGATTCAATTTCCAAGAGTGGTTTTTTCTCTTTTATGGACAACTCACCTAATGTGCTGAAAGTTGCACATCTGAATGGGGGATAGGCAGTTGCTGTGCCTCTGCTCTTAGCCTGAGTGTACTTTCTGCCTCCACAAGTGGCTCCTCTCACTCTAAAAACACAACTTGACAAATTTCATGTTTTCTGAATTTGGTCTTTTCTGAAAAACAAATTGAGTCTTCAAAAGGCTGTATTTTGCAACCTCAAAACAGGGATGTTGTTGCAATCAGCAGACCCAAAAATATACGGAATTAGCTGTAGAGATGAACCAGCTCAAAATTCAGATTCTAAAATCTCTACAAAATCTTTGAGTTCTGCCTCATTTTTACCCCAACACTGATAATTTTGCTTTTCTTGCCTCTAGAATCTCCCCTCACCGGTCTGGAACACAGGAAATCAAGAGATTCCCATTCAGAGCCCTTCTTCCTCATAGGTGATGACATCCCAGGCCACCCAAAAGCAACTTTTTTTCTGACATCTGGAGCCAGCCTTGGCATGGAGCAGAGAAGAGCATCTCTTCTGCTGCCTCACTGACAGAAGAGAGCCAGCAGAGCCAAGGGATGGGTCACAAAGTCTCTGAGTCCCATTCCTCCCCCAAACACTGGCAGCTACACACTAAGGACCAGGCAGGGTTTCAAACCAGCTGCCCCTCCAGGATTTGGTCTTCAGAAAATGCAGACGTTACCACTGCAAGCTTGACATCCTCTCCACTCTCCTTTTCTCTTCCATCACCCCCTTTTGGCCAGCTCCTGTTGCTTCTGCTCCTTGAGGCTGATTGAAAGAGAAACCATGAAGGTTTCTCATTCCTGATCTCCTAATTCTCTCCAATTCATAAGGTCTCAGTGGGATTTGCTGAGCTGTAAAATAGGAATTAAAAACAGCTAAAGGTCTGTGAGTACAGACAACTCCAGAGGCACAACCTGAGTAAACACAGGAAGCTGTTGGAAAATCACAGAATCTCAGAATCATTAAGGTTGGAAAAGACCTTTAAGATCATCAAGTCCAACAACAAACCCAGCACCACCACCATGTAAACCACTAAACCATGTTGTTGTCAAGTGCCACATCCACGCATTTTTTTGAACACTTCCAGGGAGGGGGACTCCACCCCTGACCATGTCAGCCTGTTCCAGGGCTGGACAACCCTTTCCATGAAAAAAATTCCTAATATCTAATGTAAGCCACCCCTGGTGCAAAATGTTACATATTTTGCTTATATCAAAATTAAATTGACTGCCAAAGAGTTCTGCCCAAAAGCCTTAATCCCCTGAAACCCTCTTCATGTCTTCTGAACTGACTCACAATGCAGTAACAGGTCCAAATACAAACTCTGAGTGTCAAGTGTGAGCAGTGCAGGAGATGAGGACAATTTGCACCCACCTGGGTTCAAAGGCACAGCTCCTGAGCCACCACAGGAATGTGGAAGCAGATGTCCTGCTCAGGAGATGTGCCTGCTGAAGTCTTTGGCTTCACCCTGTAATGAATAAAAAATCAGATGCACCAGCTCACCCACACCAGCTACAACTCAATTCACTGGGATAAGAGTGTTTCCCCTGAGAAAGAAAAAAAAAAAGCAGTGAACTAGAAGAGAGCTTTGAATTAATGGCTATATAATTTGGCATTGGGGTTTGAAAGTTCCTGATCAAAGAGAGATTAATGGTCCAGAAAAAAAAAATACTAGAAGAAACAGATGCTTCATGTTTGCACACTTGACAGAGCAATGACACAAGAGCCATATCAGTTCATGGCCTTGATGGGGGGCTGTCTACCACAGCCCCAGCCACCAGCAAATCAACTCAGTAGTGTCATAAAAAGTTCAAGCAGCACTTCTTTTGAGTCCTTTATATCAGAATTTAGGATTAGTTTGCTCTCTTAAATTCTTCACAGCTTCAGGCCCATGGGAAATGAACAAATACTAGAGACTAATTGTGACAGCATCGTCACTCCTGGTGGGATGTTCGGCTCTTTCCCAGCACATGCCAGCCTTTCCCAGCTCAAATTCCCTGCACTTGAAGAGATTTTCAGGTCCTTTGTGATAGGAAAAAAATAATAAAAGTTTGCTCCATTCTTTTTTCTCGAACAAGAAGGGCCTAAAAAAAGCCTTGTAAGAACAAAATCAAAAGAAGGCAATTAAGAGGATGCTGACTTAGCTCTTCCAGATGAAACATTTTCTCATTTGAACACATTTGAGCTTTTTTTTTCCCTTCAAAGCTAAACAAAACAACAACAGAAAAAGAGTTAGTGATTTTTTTTTGTCAAATAAACCATTTATTTCCATTCACCTTTGAGACTCTCAGTTTTGTCTCAAGCAGTTGACAGTGAGTCCAAATTGAGAAATATTTCATAGAATAACAGAATATCCTGAGTTGAAAGGGACCCATCAGGACCATCAAGTCCAACTCCTGAAATAGTGCACTGTATTTTTTTAGCACAGGTAACTCCTCCAAGAGGAGGTTCCCTCTTTCACTCCTTTGACTTCTTGCTGAATGAGATACCACTCCCACCAGGTCGCTGCCCGATGCTCCGATGGGCCCCCCACCCTATCCCATCCCATCTCATCTCGAGATTTCCAAGGATTTGTGAGCTCTGAGCCAGGCTTTCAGCTGCTGAAAAAGCTGGAGCACACCAAACACGTCAGCATAAATCTGCAGATTCGTCAGTCTGTATAGGTTGAAAAGTCATGTGAAAACTTAAGAGAATGCAAACATTTTTCGGTGATTTTTTAAGTCAAATTCTTCTTTTGCTTTATTTTTGACTTTTCTGTTGTACATCTAGTCGAAGCAAAGTTATTTCCCCAAGTTTTATACCTCAGTCAAGACAACAAATTCATAAAGCTATAACTATTTTCACCTCACCAGAAGTCTTAGGTGCAGAGCAGTGGTCTGGAGCTGACAGAAGCCCAGGGAGTCAGGGACCTGCTCCTCTCCATACAGTTCCAATGAAATCCCCCCAGTTTCCCATGACTCCCTCAAGCAACAAAGGACCATGTCATCACTGCCCAACCCAAACACTGGGAAACACAGGTGTCTTTATTGAGGAAAGCAAGAGAGGCAGGAGCCCTCTCCTCTGGAGGTGCAAAGCCAGTCATGATCCCAGAGCCTCTCATCAGGAGTCATGCTAGGGGTGAATCATGAGGTCTTCAGGTTCAGCAGCAGTTGTCGCAGCTTCAGAGGTTCCAAATCAGAAATCTAATGGCAAAATCATGAAATGAGTTGTAAATTTCCTCTATTTTCCCATGCCTGTCCCTGCCCTCATTTGTGAGTGTGGAAAGCACTGTAAGGTTTTGGCTCCACCAAGGAAAAGCCCAAACCTACAGTGTGGTGACACAGCCAAGGTGGGAGTGTCACCCTTGGGAGGATATTGCTTCACTTGGAAGGGCCTCTACATTGGAAGGGCATTACTGCGGAGTTTCCCATGAAGTTAGACTCTGATTTTAAAAGATAAAATACTCAAAAAAATCAGGAACCAGAACCTAAAATAGACGCAGAATGTCTGAAGTGAAGAAATAACAGGGAGAAACACAAAGCCATCAACTCTGACCAGTGCTCTTGCAACCTCAGTCTGAGTCAGAAAGCTCAGGGGACCAAGATGATTTCATATGTCACATCATGCCCAGAGCACTCGGGTCTGTGGTCACTTCCACGACCACATCTGCACTACTGTGAGTCGCTGCTGGTGACACAGACAAAGGCTGGGCCATGGCTCAGGAAATCTCCCTTTATTCCTCACCTCAGGGGAGATATTTGCAGAATGAGCATGGTTTGCTCCCAATCTTTATGCAGACATGGATTGCAAAGCTAAAAAAGACTGGCTTGGCCAGCCAGCCTGACCTCCTGCTGGCACGAGTTCCCAGCTTGCTGGGGTTAGGTTTGATGGTCTAGAGAACTGTCCACATTTGAGTTGAAGCTGAGGACCCGAGGTGCACGGGTCAACTGCTCTGAGAAACAACCTGGAGTCCAAATGGATGTGAAGAATGCAAAACCCATTGCTGTCTTAGCAGCCAAAGGAAGGAAAGGGGAGGGGAGGGCAAGGCAATGCAAGGCAAGGGTGCCTTAAGTGTGTGTGTTGTGTTTTATGGGAGCAAAATCACATTTGCAGGCTGACACAGAGAAATAAATATGGCTTTTTATTGTGCTGGCTGCCCAAAGCCCAGCACTGCCCTGTGCAGGAGGATTTCTCCCAGTACCAGCGTCAGTGCCAAGCCCTCTCCCTGTGCTGCTCTGCAGGAAAGGTCAGTCAGTCACTAATCCCAGGGCAAACAGTGGAAAACGTGTCGGGGCACTGAGTGCAGCTTATCTGTGTTTGTAAGGAGGTGTCACCTTGCCAGGCTGGGTGTGTATCAACAGTGAATACTGGGTATAATTGGTGTATTTCCTCCTTTCTCTTCCTTGTTCACAAATGCATTTGTTAAAGAAGGGGGTAAATGTTTCCCTCTGCAAAATTAAAGGGAAGCCAAAGACTTGCAGAGCCTTTCCCTGTGTGCCAGCTCCCCAGCAAGGGCTTCTCCGGCCCTACAAGCCCAGGCTGCTGTCTGATCACACCAGCAGTTTCTAGACCTGCACTGGGAATGTCTCCCCACTGCCTGCCCTCTACAGGGTGAGCTCACTGACTCCTTGTCAGGGCAGAGAAACAGAAGCTGAACTTCTGGGAGCCGGGAGGTTGGATCAAGCTTGGCTCCAGTCCTGGCCTGTGGTATCCCACAACCTAAGGTCATTCACTTTGGCACAAGGAGAGGGCAGAACATGCTGTGCTGAGATTCCAGGAAGGAAGCTGGTAGCTGGAGAGGTGGGAACTCATCTGTGCCTTCTACAGTCATAGGATTTTCTCCTTGTAGTGTACAGTATTGGCCAATAAGACTTTGCACCTTGCTGTCCTTGGCAGACACAGTTCAGGTCATGGCTGTGTGCAGGTCTTCTGTGTACCCTGGGCTCTGCATCAGCTTGTGGAAGAGTTGCTGGGAGACCAGCACAGCTTCAAAAGACCTCCTGCTGCTGTAGGAGACTGCCACTTACCTGAGATGCTGTTTATGTTAAGCCTCTCTCTAAGCTGATGGACGGGAATGTGGTAGGGGTAGGCAGATCCCTGCTGGTGGGCTGCAGGATGGCAGGGACTTGTAGGGTTGTTCTTGTAAACTGGCACTGCAACTGCCTCTCATTGGGGTAGCTTCAGTACAGAAGCCCCTGGACTGCTTCAAGACTTGCTCTGTCCTCTGGTCCCAAGAAATCTCTCCTGTCCCCAGCAATGTACCCACCTCCTGGTCTCCTCTGTGTCTCCTTACAGAGCACAGGTGGGAGACACCCAGCGACACATACCCCATGTTCCTGACCCCCCGTGCTTCACCCCACGTGCTTCTGCTTCTCCCTCCTGCCATGAAGAGCAGGTCAGCGAGGTCTGCAGGACAGCTTGGTCCTGAGAGGAGACCTGGGCCACAGTGACAAGGGTGGCCAGTTAGCAGCTGAATGGTGAAGATTTGGGGTAAATCTGCTCAGAGGACCTGGTGGTGTCAAATCACCATGTGTCTTCACAAGATATCCCAACACATGTGTTAGTTGGGGTCTTTGTGCAGTGCCCTGGGGCTGGACAAGCTCACATAAGCAGAAGCATTGGGGTCTCCAACGAAGGTGAACTTTGGATAGGCTTGAAATATTTGCTTTGGTCGATCAGGAGTAGATTCTTCTTCAGGAGTCAATTTTTCTTCAGTCATGATTAAATTTGGCTGAATTTCAACAGTCAGAAGTTGGAATGACCACAGTTTGCTTAAAAATCTAATTTTTAAGTCCTTTTGGTGGCTAAGAAGGGCTTGAAACCCTGAAAAACTGATCACAAAGTCCCGTGTGAAATAAAAGTCGTTGAATCCCTGCCTTATCAGGAACAATCTCAGCTGGCTGCTGGCTTTCAGCCTGGGTACTGGTAACACCTTATGGGTGTGGGAAAGGTAGTGTAGACTGAAAAAAAATCCATTATGAGGATGCATTTAGCAGACTACAAATAAATTGAAATTGAACAGACATGAGCATAAGGACAAAGACCTGGGACTGCTGAAGTAGATCTGAAGCAAATATACAGGTTGAAGATCTCACAGGCCTTTTACTGGATGGGAAACATGTTTGTCTCTGGGAGTCTACTGGGATTAGCACAACTCCAAGGAATTCACTGTTTTGTTAATACTTGGAAAGATAGTGGAAGAGGCTTCCCCAGCCATCTGAGATAACACAGAAGTGTCTGCTCCACCCGAAAGAGAAGGAGGGTGTTAAACTGCAATCAGAAAAACAGTTTGATTTGTTTGCTTAGAAACTTCAAAGTTAAACAGCTCCAATAATCTGCAGCCAAGGGTCTGGAAGGGGATGGTCTCATGGGATGATGATATTTTTAATAAATCTAGGAATGCCATGAAATATTCACAGGGCTGAGGGAAAACAAATGCTGTGGCAGCCTCCACATAACATCAGTGGGGAGGCATGAGGTAATTAGGGAGCTGCTACCCTGCTGTAAACACCATGGAAGCTCAAGGAATGGCTGTCACATACCCAAATGCTGTGGAGGTGCTCACATCCCATCGTTAAAAACAGTCGGTTAATGAGGATTTCAAAAGAATGCAGGAAGGTCTAGAAAACCTGTCTCATGGTGAAAAAGGTGAGACGGTCAGTGTGTTTAATTTACTTGTGAACAGGCTGAAGAGTGACTCGAGCGGGCTGTGAAGGGAGGAAAACTGAGACTTGCCTGTGAGCCAACACTGGAAAAACTTGAAGTGGAAATAAGTTGCAGTTAAGGGGCAAATAAGCGACCTTAGCTCAGGAGCACTTGATTTTGGCATGGGATACACTTTCCAGCAAGTAATATCTGTATACAAGGATTGCAAGGCTTTAAAAGGCATTTCTGATGCATTTGGCTCAGGGAAAGAACAGAGTGAATCCATGAGCTGATATTCAGGCAGTCCCACAAGCAACTGGAGTCATCTCTTCCTTTTGGCAATGCCTCAGTTTGGGGACAGCTCTTTAGTTCACACGGGGCTTCCAGAGCTTCAGGTCCAGTGAGCAGCCTTGGGCAGCTGAGCTCTGGAACAAAGCCCTGTCTCTGCCCCACTGCAGCCAACTGGGGCAGCTCCAACGGGGGACAGTGGGACTCCTCTGGGTACGGGAAACAGCTTAAACTGTCTGTTCTTAACAGCGATGCTGATTGAGAGCTGTCAATCTCACAGTCCTGGAAACATCTGGAGTGTTCCCTGGTCAAAGGAAATGTAAAAAGTTTCAGTTTTGGCCCATTTCAGAGGGAAATCAAACTTCAACTACCCCAGGTATTTGTCTTCTTGGAAATCACGCTTTCCAACCAAATTTCAATTCCCTTTTTTAGGAGATGTCTAAAGCTGTGGAGTTTGTCTCATCAGGGACACACATGATTCTCCCCATAGCTGTTGCTGCCCTGGCATAGGGACCATCGGTGTCTCTGAGTAGGTGGGATTTAGAGATATGCTCTGGCTCCTACAAGCACAAAACAAAATATTTGCATAAAATTCACTTCCCCTCTACCTGTGTTATTGTTGCCCTGGATGATGAAACACTGCCCTATTTCCATAACAATCAAAATGCCTGAAGAAATGGCCCAGAAGTGCTCAGGACTGACACTTGTGACAGTACTGATTGGATCAGCAGTACAGAGAAACCCTTGAGGCTGTAAGAGAAAAAATGGAGCTTTTCTATATATGTATATTTTTGTTACTCCTCATATCTTTGCTGCATTACTCCACCATGAGGACAGAGCTGTTAATGTTCATAAATCTTAAAAAAAATTAATCTTAAAATCTTAAAAAAGGTATTCTAAATCCTACTCATTGCCTGCTACTACTAAAAAAAAAAATTTGCAAAACCAGAAGGTATTTGTTAACTGCATGGGCTCCCTTCCGATGTTATTAAAGCTCCAGGCTAAAATTATTTTCAAGATCACATGAGAAATATATAACAAGGAAAGAAGAACTCAGGTTAAATCCATTTTTGCTGGAGGTACACAGAGTAGGTGCTGCAATCCATGATTTTTGGAACTGTTATTTTATAATGTACTATTTCATTAGCTACTGTATCAGATGTGGAGACACACACAGTTGTGAACCCCAGGAGTGGGCTCCAGTGGTGCCCTCACTGCTGCTGCCTGCCCTTGCATGTTAGCCAGCAGAACATTCCTGGTCCTCTGCCTGGGCTGCAGCTCCTTCCCAAATGGCTCTGTAATTTTCACCTCTTGTTTCTTGTGTCCCTGCCCCAGCCCTGCAGCTAGACACTCTTGGGTTCTACATCACAGAAAAGACTGTCAAATGAGCATTTTCAGATGTGCAAAATAATGTCAGTGATGGAATAGCTGGGTTCAAGGAAAAAACTGAACCACAAGAGCAGTAAGTCATGGCAGAGTTTGCAGAAACAGTTTCAGTTCAGCTGTCTGGACAATGTGAACTTCCACTTTCCATGAGGCAGGAAAACGTCCCTGTGTTGACTCTCTACAGAGGCATTATGATGATGCTTCACCTCCTGAAGACCCTGTTTCCCTGCTTCTGAGTTGCCCCTGTTCCAAAATTGTGAGCAACTAAGAACAAGAGGAAAGAAAACAACATTGCACTGTAGCTGCTCCACAGATGTCTTTGGCCAGCGTTGTAGGTGTCAACAAAAGATGAATTAAATGTATTTACTGGCATTCCTGCAGCTGAGCAGTGCTGGCAAACAGGTCCATGCTGTCATGCTCCTCTGCCCATGCCAATGGCAGCATGTTCCTCAAGAGCTACAAGGCACACCCTGGGGGAGAACAAGGGGCATCGGCACCTCCCAGCCATCAGTAAATCACCTGTAAGGGAGACCCTGGCAGAGCTATCACAGCTTGGCCACATCATAGGGGTCTGCTCTGACCCCCATCACCTGCCCTGGTGTGGCACTCACCCTCCTGACATACAACCACTGCACCTACACCAGCTCTACCTGATTGCAGAGCAGGGACAGGCAGCACTGAGGATGAGGAGGAAATGTGCTCCCTGGGGCAGGGGTTATCCAGGCAGCAAGCAGGGAAAGCACAAGGAGTTTCCAGTTGTCAGGGCTGAAGGATGTCTGATGCTGACTCTGATCCTACTGATTTCCAGATACTATTGAGCTAGTGGGTGGCATTGCTGCCCATGGTTGGAACTTTAAGATCCCTTCAAATCCAAACCATTCTGTGAGTCTGTGATTTTTCTGCTCTTACACAACGCTCTGACTATGCATATCGGGGCTGTTTTTGGGCCTGAGCATATGGAGGAGACAGGGCCAGAAAAACAGCAGGAGCAGGAAGCAAAATCACACAAAGCTCACGATTGGGCACAGAAGACACCAAGAGAGAGCTGGGAGCAGAAGTGTAATAGGTAATAAAGGCAAAAACATATAATTTGCTAATCAAATTAAAACTTGTGAAAGTTTTCTTAAAGAGTGCTAAGTATTATACTTGTGACAGTTTTCTTAAATTGCTAAATGTTAAACCACAGTGTTATGTATGTTGTGCTGGTTGTGGGTTTTGGACTGTATTGATAAAGGGAGAATTCACTGTTTTCATCTTTGAAGCACCTAGCAAGTCATAGCAACTGGAACACAGAGAGAGAGGACAAAGGGAAACCGAAAGAGAACTGCTTCTAGCAGCGAGACACAGCCCAGAGAGAGAACAAAATAAATTTTAATTGGAAGATTCGAATGAAAGCAGGAATGGGGTAGATTTTGATTGGAGAACAGAGGGTATAAAAGTAGACTGAAGGTCCGTTAAGGGTGTGGCCCGTGCAGAGCAGGAGTCTCTCCGGGTACCCAGTGCACCGTTTGCTCATTTTCCTTTAATTTTGCTTTAATAAAGTTTAATATTCCAAATTTTCAAGATTATGGCCTTTTGCCTATAACAGAAGGTAAAAAAAAGGTGTCAGCAAAGGTGACAAGCGGCAAAAGGGCACCTGGGTCAGGTGCCTGGGGGCAGCATTGGGGCACAGCATTGGGGGACAGTGTTGGGGGACAGCATTGAGAGCAGCATTGGGGCACAGCATTGGGGGGCAGTGTTGGGGGACAACATTGAGGGCAGCATTGGGGGCAGCACTGGGGGGCAGTGTTGGGGGGCAGTGCCCCTCAGGACAGGGTGCACCAGCTGTGCTGCTGCACGGTGGCACCAGAGGGCACAGCGAGGGCTGCAGTGCTGAGCACGGGGCTGCCAACCCACACACACCCTCTGCATCCAGCCCTGCTGCAGGAGCCAGACAGCCTGGCATTTTCCCTTATAATTATCCCAACCAAACATGTGCTCTTGTTTTAACAATCCTGTTGAGAGAGTCCATCATTCTTTGTGAATGTCCTCCAAGATCTAATTACCTCTGTTATTAAAGACCTGCCTCATTTTTGGTCTTACAATGCTTGATTCCCACTTTTCACTGTTGAACTTTGCTAGTGTATTTATCACACTGATTCCTGGTACTCCTGGATCTGCAGGATTCCTCTTGTGTATTCAGCCCATTTTGAGCACTGTGGGCAGGATAAATCCTGCAGCACTCTCATACCAGTGTGACTAGTCCTTCACCAAGGACTTCACAAGTCCTTCATCAAGGGTTATTCCTTTCCCTTTGGCATAAAGGCAGTACCAGCAGAGCTGTTTGGGAACACCCTTTCGTTCTGGTGCAGGTTCATGAAAGCTGATAATTGTTCAAGGACATCACAGAATCATCATCATCATCGAATGGTTTGAGTCAGAAGGAACATTTAAAGAACACCTTCTGCCACCCCCACCATAGGCAGGGACACCTTTCACTATCCCAGGTTGCTCAAAGCCCTGTCCAACCTGATCTTGGACACTTCCAGGGATGGGACAGCCACAGCTTCTCTGGGCAACCTGTGCCAGTGACATCTGTGATACCTTTCACAAGTCCACCAGAGCACTGACTTCACCCCAGACAGACAGGGAGCTTCTTTTATGGCAGATCACATACTGTGTTGGTCCTGAGTGGTGTACTGCTGGTTCTGTGGGACGTCGGCTAAAGTTTGGGTGAAGACTCTCATGAGTGGTTTGCAGCAGGTCAGTTATGTTGTCCTTTGCCAGGCCCCTTCCCTCCCCAGCACTGCTGTCCCACTCCAAGACAGGGCATGTTCACAGCTTCTGCAGCTCAGGGGTGTGCACAGGGGACAGGACACTGCCTGTGTGGCAGGTGGCAAGTCCTGCCAAAACAGGCAAACTGTGTCATGTGAGGGTGTGCCAGAAACATCCCTCAAACACCAAGTTTGGTCGCTCTGAAATCTTAGAGCCAGCAACCATCTCACTTGATCTTGGCCTCTAAGAGCAGGTGCCAGCTCTACGTCTGTCATCTCAGCTGATTCCTAGACCAGCACCAGCTGGAAGCAATGTGCCCATCCTGTAAGAGGAGACCTGAAGATCCATGAGGGTTAGGTGTGATCCAGAGTCATGTTTTCTTCATTAATGTACCATGTCCTTGGCTGCAAAACTGTGAACTCATTTCTTGCCTTTCCCAGCACAGAGAGAAACATGGCCAATACTTAAACTCCTTAGGGACATGTGAACATGGATCATAGGATTGTTTAGGTTGGATGGGACCACAGGAAGCTTTCATGAAAGGCAGTGGGACTGTGGAAAGACTTCTGTGCACCTCCAGCTTTCCAAGGCTCGGGACCTCAAATGCCAGTTATGCCTGGGGCTACCAGAGCAAGGTAATGGATGGGAGCAAGAGGTGATAGTGAAACTTTTTAAATCCTTAAAAACAAATTAGGTGTAAGCTAGTGGGGAGTTTTAGCAGCATATCCAAGCCTCAAACACTGTCAGTGAAAAAACAGCTTATCCCCTGTGGAATGTCATGATCCTATGATTGCATGTCCCACTGCCAGCACCAAACTTTCACTGTTTGTCCTGGTCCTTTTGGCTTAAAGGGTGGTTGACACTGCCTAGTTCAGTGCCCTGCAAATTAACTGGAATGAAGAATAAATAAGATCCAAAAGCACCTGCTTTTGGATGGACAGTCTGATGGAGACAGTTTCAGCTCATAGCTTCAGTCTCTGGAGAGAAAACCTGTCACTGCTCTGCAACCTGGGAATGCCAGGGCTGAGAAGGATCATGGGATGCATAGATTTATGTATGAGAAAATCACTGAAGTAGATAAGGAGGCAACCAACATCCTCAGCACATTCCCTGCAACCCAGGTAAGACACGTTGATCTGCTTTTTCCTGCAGGAAAACAAATGCATTTGGCAAAACTTGGGTGTATTTTGCATATGGCAATGTGGGGTTATGCAACCAAGCCCCACTCCAGAGCACTTCAGTAGAACACTTCTGAATCAGGAATAATGTTTATTTATGAGGACAACCCTTCTGTGAGATAAGCACATCCCATCTTATGCTGGCCCCTTGTACAGACCCGGTCCCTGTAGCTCCAGTCACAAGTCAAGGCCATCAAACAGCCCTGAGTGTGTAGGTATCCTCAAAGCAGTTCAACCTCCCTCACCCCCTCCCTTTCCTTCCTTCTAACTAATCAATTTAAGAAATTTAGGGTATTTACAGCTTGGGATCTCTTGTTTGTGGCAATGCAAATGAATCGCTGTTG
This sequence comes from Campylorhamphus procurvoides, assembly GCA_013396655.1. Taxonomy (NCBI): domain Eukaryota; kingdom Metazoa; phylum Chordata; class Aves; order Passeriformes; family Dendrocolaptidae; genus Campylorhamphus; species Campylorhamphus procurvoides. The sequence goes on along the minus strand of WBMV01002010.1, from coordinate 347,591 downwards.
GAGCTCGTCGGGGCTGGAATACATAAAGCCTTTGTGATGTGCTGATTGCTCACACCAGGTTCACCCTCCTGCCAGGCAGCTGATTGAGTTGCCACCTTCCCAACTACTCTTTTCCCAGGTAGCTGGAGGGTGTGGTGCCACCAACATTTTTGTAGTGGCAAAGCCAGTTTGAGAAATTCCTGCTCCGCCCCTTCAGTTGTGTCAATACAGCTGGCTGGGAAACTGTGTGGTAATTAGGATGGCTCACATGGTCACATCCAGGGAGTAATTGGGAGGGAGTATTTGTATACACATGGCTGATGTCAGCAGTGTGGTCTGAAGGAACCCTGCACAGCAGAGAGGATACCAAGCTACAGCAGGAATGAGCAGCCAGAGGGTGGAAAATCCTTAAAATCACTTTGCCACCATTGAAAACCTCATCAGCTGAGCCCCTGCTGGCACCCCAGCCCTCTATGGCTTCACAGGCACCTGTAGGTCCATACTGGCTCATCATCACCTGGGCATGGGCCAGCACAGCTTAGTGGGCTGAGTAAGGCTTCTCATGGGTATGTGGAGACCTCAAATGCCTCCACGGCAGGCTGCCATTTCATGTGATTAATAAAAGAGGTTCCTAAGTGATGTGAATCCCAAGAGAAGTTCAGAGATGGGGTCTGATGCACCTTTAGGCTCCAAGAAGACTTGCCCTCTGAAGACCCTGGTCAGTGAAGCTGCAGCTTGAGAGAAGCACGAGGGTGTGTGTGACTCGAAACAGTGAAGGGTGTCCCTGGCAAACCCAGATGGCCTATGCCTGAGGATGAAATGAATATGCCACGTTGCTGACACACCACAGGAACACTCAACTCTCTTGAAGATACCCCAAAAAGATGGAAATGGGGAATGGAAAGACTCAGTGGGTGCTAAAGATGGTCAAAGCCAGAAGGTCCAGGAAAGGTACAGAGTCCCTTGCAGAGAGCTGGCCATCCTGGAGAGAATCTGCTGACAAGTGCAGTGGAGACCTCCTCCCTCCCTGGGGAGACCAAACAGCAGGGAGAGAAGTGGGTGCAGGGCAGAAGGTGAGTGAGTCCTTCAGATGGGAGCACCCACTTCTCTCCTTGCTGTGCCAGTCTGTGCTTCTCTCAGAGTAGCTGCCATTTCCCCAAAGAGAGTTCAGGGTACACTGTTAAAGTTCCAAGTGACACAAGTGTTTTCAGAAGGGAGGAGTCTTTTTTGTGCTAAGTCTCTGTGGTGGTTTGACCCTGGAAAAATGCCTGGTGTCCAGCAAAACTCCTTCAAGGCCTTCCCCCCACCTCTTTTGCCTTCCAGAGGGAAGGGAAAAAAAAAACCAGCTAGGAATTTACAGCTAGAGATAACAACTGAAAGAGGAGCTTTGATTGATACCACAGGCAAAGCAGAGCTTAGAATAATGCTTAAATTTATTACTAACAAACTAAAAANGTGTGGCTCCTCTCCCTCCGTGGGTCTCGGCTACAAATCTCTGCAGGACTCTGCTCCACTTTGGGGGCCTCCCACGAGGTAACAGCTTCTTTCATGCCTCCCCCTGCTCCGACAGGGCGGTCTTTGCACCCCGATGGATCCCATGGGCTTCGAGGGGACAACTCGTAATCACCATGGTCATCATCAACGAATTCAGGGAAAAATAGTTTCAGTCCTCTCCCTGATCCGTGGGATCCCTCCCCCTCCTTCTCCTCTTCTCCTCCTGCACTGACCTTGATGTCTGCCTTGTGATGTTGTTAATCCATGGCTGCCAATTTCTAACTGTGCAACAACTTCTTAACTATGTTTTCACGCAGGGGCGTAACTTAATGGTTCAAAAGCAGGAAGTTTTCCTCGGAGCTGTCCGTCATTGGCCCTGCTCTATAGGATGGAGGGAAACTTCCAGAGGCTTCCAAAAGAAACCAATCTTCCTCTTAATAAAGGAAAAAAACCTAACCAGATAAACCCACGACAGTCTCTGATAGGGTACATGAATGTCATGCTGTGTCAGACTTGGCTACCACAAGCACACTGGCACTGGTAGCAGTGTGGCAGCTCTTGCAGCTGAACCCATTGCACAGGGTGACACGCTGGCAGTTTGGGGTCATTATTTTGAGCTGGACCATCAACCTTGATGGGTTTCCTTATTCTTGGGGCCAGATTGTCCTCTTGTTTCTGAAAGGTCTGGGGAACAGGGGAATTTTGTCTTTCAGATTGTCCCAGATTTGATCAGTTTCTAATTATACTGGAGGAGACAACTGCCTCCTTAGATAATGATCAGCATAGTGTGATGCAGACCACCTGCCCCATGCCCCTGGAGAGGAGCAGCTGTGATAGCTGAAGGCTGGAAGTGTGCAGGGATGACAGCATATCAGCTTCAAAACAGATTTGTAAGCTTTGTAAGTCTCTGCTCTACAGTGTCAGTGGCACAAAGAACAGCTTTGGTCTTAAATGGGTGGTTTACAGGGATCACTCCTAGATCTGTTCTCCACAGGGTGAGCTGAAAATTGGTTATAACAGAGAATAGGGGAAGAGTTATCAGAGTTACCTCAGACTTCACTGCAGGTGACAGCAAGCCACATGTCATTGCTGGTGGTCAGACAGCCGAGAGCTTGGACCCCGGATCTAGCAAGTCCACTCTGCCCCACCTGAGCAGTTGCTCACTCTCCTCTCCATTCATTCCCTCTCCTCCCTGCCCATCTGGCTGCAGGCATGGGAAGGGTCCAGAGATTCCAGCATTCCCCAGCCTTGAGCATTTGTCTCTCTGTGTCAGTGGCCCTGCCAGCCCATGTGAAATGATGTGAAAGTGATAGTTAACAGGTAAACAAGAGCAAACAAGCAGAGCAGTAGTTATCAAGAGTGACATTTGGGAAACACGGACTAGTGCTGACCCAGTGTGAGCAAGATGCTGGACTAGAGATCTCTAGAGGTGCCTCCCAACCACCACTGCCATGACTGAGCCACTGATTTCTGAATTCAGAATATTCCTGTGTTTTCTGAGACCTGGTATCATCTGAGCCTGGTTCCCCAGGGCATCAAATGAAGATGAACGTGTTACTTCTCTCAAAAAGTGGCACCAGCACAAAGAAGGAAGGTCCATAACTTTTACAGAAGTGAACCAGGAAAAATGTAACTTCCATCTGAAACCACGAGAACTGTACAGATTCACAGGAAAAATTACCTGATGTCAGGGAAATAATTGCTCCATAGCTGTCAGAGAAATATGGAAAATTAGAAGGATAAAATCACCATCCTGGGGAACAGCAGAGGCTTCATGAGCAGATAGGATGACCAAGAGATTCAGGCTTGGTGAAACCAATGGCCAGGACAACAGCTGATTTGTTCTGTAGACTCTAAAAATTGTGCTTGTAATAAATTCTGAGAGAAGCAGCTCTGCAAGAAAACCACACTAAATTAGGTTGGGTTCCTCATAACTGAGACTCTGGGATTGTTGCTCTGTCCTGAATTTCAGAGTTTTTTAGCAGAATTCACAAGATGCAGCAGATTAAACAGTTACTGAACTGATATCAAAACTGATCTCTGCTTTTTATTGGCAAGGCTTAGGTACATTCAGCTGGAGAACTGGGAAGGGAGCTTGAAATCAAGATGCAGCCAAAGAATTCAGTGTCACAAACATGCCAAAAGGAGAAGCAGCTGGAATCTGCTCAGAGCTACAGGTTAAAAAGCTAATTGGTTTCTCCAGGGACCAAGAAAATGGTGCCAGGAGTTTTGAAATTAGCAGTGTTTGAAATTAGCCGTGTAAAAAGAGAAAGATGTGTGAATATGAGAGAATACTGCAAGCATAAAATGAGCCTCTTCAGATGCTCAGGGAGTGTAGGGTTAACAAGTGAGCGCATCCAACAGGTTTGTCAATGAGCTTTGGGCCCAGCTGCCCTCTGAGGATGTGCTTGGTTAAGGTTTGGCAGTAACGAGCCCTTGGGCAGCAAGGAATACTGTTTGATCTCAGGCAAAAAGCAGGCGGCACAGGGATGTGTTTCCAGGACAGCCCCAGAGCAGAGACTAGCAGCTCTTCCTACTTGTCTACAGCTGAAAATGCCAAAAATTTGCCAAACCAGCACTTGTTCAGCTCTAGGGATACCCCCCACTCATAAGGAAGGTTCGTCACAAAAAAACAGCCATGAAACTACAACATTTTTAGCTCTGAGCTGGATCTGAGCAAGTTGTTCTCAGTTTTGCATGAGATCCAAGGCAGGGACTTCCTATCTGAACACTCAGGTCATTGAAGTGTGCCCTGCTCTCTCTAGGGCGTGGCATATCCTTCTGATTGTTACAGCATGTGCTGATGGCTTTGCTGACCATCCTCACACACCATCACACGTGGTTTTGCACCTGAAAATTAAATTGAATGTGCATTTTATTTCAACCCTTGATAGGAACTGAATGTTTCACAGCTCCAGTTTATGAGATAGTAATGACAATTTTGGGATTGTATTTTTAGTTGAGATCAAAAGTATTTTAGTCCCTTGTTTTCCAGAATTTCCTGCCAGTGACCACATCTGGTCCACAGTTGCAGAAACCAGCTCAGATTGGAAAATACAGACGAGCCTGGAAATCACCAGGCCCAACAGAAACATCTCCCAAACAACCACCTCTGCACAGTGACATTTGCTACCAGATTTATTTCCCATTAACACTGCTGGCTCTGCTGATGGGCAATCGTTTCCATTGATATTTTTTTTTTCCCATTAAAACCACAAGTGCATGATCCTTCCTTCAGAAGCACACGTAGTCTGGCTGCTTCCAAGGGGCTGGCTGCTCAGGGCATGGTCCTTGCGGCACCCTCCTGGCTGGGCAGGACAGGTCCTCATCCTGCATCACCTCCAGATCCTCCTCCTTTCTGGCCTCTGTGATGAGGGGGCTCTGGAGAGCCCAGCCTGACCTTCACAGTGGGAGTTGAAGAGAAGGAGTCAAAAATGTGGCTGGAAGTGCTGCTGCACCCGTCCTGCTGCCCAGCCTGCCTCAGGCACAGCAGCGAGGGCTCCTGGGCCCGTGTCATGCCATGCAGGTGGCCAAAAGCACAGTTCTGCAAGGGACATAGTTCTGGGAGGTTCACAGCCTCCTGAGAACAGGGCAGCCCTCGGGATGTGCAGGGCCATTTCCAGCACTGACAGAGGCAGGCACTGTCAGCATCCCAGGATAGGACAGACAGCTCTCATTAACTATCCTATTGTTTCAGGGACTGGAGCATAAGGCCACTGGTTTTGTCAGTGCTGGATGTTTCCGTCTGGCAGCAAAGGTTTTTGAGTGGTCATTCAAGGCCAAATGTTCTGAAGAAACTGCCCTTTGCGAGTGGCTCCACCAAACCTCTACTCACATCTGCCCATTTCTGTTCCAACAGTCACTGCCCCACAGGGCTGACCCAGGCTGGGACCTGCTGGCCCACAGGGCTGACCCAAGCTGGTCTCAGGCCCCCCAGCTTACTGCCCAGGGCCCTTCACCTCTCTCCCACCAGCAGCAGAGGGTGGTGGAGGATTTACCTGCTTGTCCTTCCCCAGCTGACAACACATTGAAGGGCAGGTGATGCAACGCAGTTGTCAAGGTATCATCTCCCTTCTCTTCCCTACATTCTCCTCCTCCTCTTCTGCCCCACACTCATAGAAACTGGGAGATGCTCAGCTGCACTAAGGCAAAGTCAAGTGGTGGCAAAAACATTACCCAAGCTGGAAAAGCCTGGGTTATGAGGTCTTTCATAAAGTCTGTATCCACCAGTATGGCACAGGTACTGTGATCCCAGTGCACTAGCAGAGATATCTCCAGTGAAGAGAAAGAACTATGTAAGATGTCATATAAAACCACCAGCAGGAGCAGATCTGCTCAGTGAAACATGAACTTTCAAGGGAACTGAGGCATGGGAGTTCTGCAGTGAAGGGAAAATAAATGCTTTCCTGAGAGCAGATGTTACAGAGGCTTGGCCTCTTTGCTGGTAAGATGAAGACTGCAAAGATCTGCAGTTGTCTGGGGAACATGATGGAGTCTGGGAGCGAAGAGATAAGGTCATGTTTCAGGCATTAACCTGAAGGTTCTTGGGTGAGTTGTGAAGCACTGGAGTCTTGCCAATGGATTTTTGTGCCCATCTCTCCCACCAGACTTGCATCAAAAATTATCTGGGATATACCAGGAAATGACACCAGTAAGGTGCTGTCCCCAAGAGTTCTTGTCTTGCCCCCTTGCCTGCAAAGGGGCAAGAACAGCCACCTCAGGCAGCTGCCTGGTGTTTTCACAGGTACACTCAGGTCTTTTGCAGTTGAACTTCCCCAGCATGTGCTCAAGCAGCACGGGTTGGTTTAACCCGTTTAACAAAACCGCCCAGCACGTCGGTGTTGGGACATGCAGGTGCATCAGGCTGGTAATTCCAACCATTCCCACCGGGCAATGAGCCCTAATGGGGTGCTGGGTGCAGCCAGACAGCAGCAGGTCCCAGACAGGCTGTGGAATCTGGCATGGGCAGTGCTGCAGCTGCCCAGGCCTGGGCACACTTGCTGTGCAGGAGGGGGCTTGTGGGCCATCAATATTCTTGTGGTGACCTTCTTAGCATATAAGCACGAATGGGAAAGCACACATGGGTTTTGATTGGCAGCCTGGAACCAGCCAAAACCATCAATGTAATGCTGTACTGCCTGCTGAAGAACTCCAGTCTAGAGGAACTGTTGTTTTCGATGGTGTTTCCATGTCTTGCAAGATTTGAATGTGAGTAACCCTAGGAATGTGTTTTTCCATCCATTAGAAGTGCTTTGCTACCCGGCTCTTGATGTTAGTATCCCTTGGAGCCAGGCTGAGAAGACGTGCCGGCACTTGTTTTACCAGAATCCTTCTGGGGCTTTGGCTGAGATCTCAAAAAGCACAGATCCCTGCCAAGTTTTCGCCTGAGAAGGCATCTTACCCACCTTCAGCAAAGCTGAACAGAACACTGGGGTTTGCAATGTGAACCAGCTGACAGGGATGACTTACATCTCCTGCCCTGAGGGGAGCGGGAAGAGATGAGGCAGGGAATATCTATCCAAACAAGTTTGTACACACAAGATTTTGTATTGTGCTGCCTAGAAGAGACTTTGTAGCCATGGTGTGGAAGAACCCAGAGAGCACTGTGAGAATAACAGCCCTGCCCTCCGGGGAGGATGGGGCAAGCATGCACAATACTCTCCTCCGACATTTGGCTACCCCAACCCAACCTCTGAGATGGTTTCAGGAGCAGCACAGCCATGTGGTTCTGTGAGGAAACAGAACAGCTCAAACTAGGTCAGTTGGTGTCTCTTGTTTACCTGGCCCTGCACGAAATTCCTAATGAGGTGCCAATAAAGCTGCCAGATGTCAGCGATGCACATGGAGGCTGTTTTGGATGCACCCAGTAAGGCAGGGGCTGATTTCAGAGTGAAGATGTTTTATGGTTCCATATCTGAAGTGTAAATGCTCTTTTGCCAAAAGAGAGAAGGTGGTTTTACTAGCACCAAGAAAAAACAAAAACATCACTAATGATAGTGGTTAGGTCCCAGGGAAATGTTGCTTTCAGATATGTTTCTGGGTCACTCTGGAGAAAAATTAGAGAAGTGCTGGACACTTCACCAGAAATCAGAGTCCATCTCAGGGCATGACTTCCCTGGAGAAACTCCCTCTCCCCTGACCAAGCCACACTTCAGCAACTAGAGGTGTGAGCAGAGACCACTTTTACAGGATATGCTGGGGAATAATCAGGTACCAAGGCAAATTCTAGCATTGAAAAATCTCCCTGGACAAGGGAGAGACAGAAGGGGATTGACAGTGGTCACCCTCCAGGGCAGTTAGATTCCCACTGAGCATGACCCTGCAGACCAGAGAGCAGACAAACAGCCTTGCTGGGCACCAGCATGGCCCTGATACCACAGCCCTCCACACCCCTCACTCAGAGGCAGCCTTGCTTCCACAACAGGGAAACACCTGCACATGGTGGCACTCAAAGGACAAGCTTGCTGCTCACTTCAAAGGAGTCCCCTAGAGAAAATGGGTTTATTTGTTGTCATAAGTTGTGTCTCCATCACCTGCTGTGCCCCAGAATGGTCCTGGTCCACACACTCCAGTAACACCTTTCCTCAGGGCCTTTGGTCTTTCCTGATGACTTGCTGGCTGATGGGAATCTCATCACTTCCCAGTGTTCCCAGCCTTGTGCGTGCCATGAACTGCTTCTGGGAACCTCCATGCTGTTACTGATGTTTAAAATGGGACACAAATGCATTCAGGTGATGTAATCTGTGTAATGAGAAACAAGTGATGAAAGAGAACATAGACTTGGAAGGTCCTTACTGCAACATCAGCTCCCGTCTCCAAGATGCCACTTTCTGCCAAACCTGTCCAGGGCAGTAATGTTGGTGCTGCCCAGTCTGACCATGCTGCTCCCTCCACTGGGAGGGTCTTGCTCTGACTGAAAATAAATCTGCAAAAAAACCCCTTGAACACTGGGCCAGTCCCCAGTCTGATCTCACAGGGGCCAGGGTGGCCACACACACCCCATGGGGGGTGAGGGAGACACGGACACCCCGAGGCTGATGATGTGCCACAGGCTTGGCCACAACTTCTTCCTGCCTTTTCTTCAAGGTAGGATCTCTTGCTCTGTGTTGTGTGATTCCTGAGCTCTCTTCCCACTCCTTTCCCCTACAGCAACTTACAGCCTTCTCCATTTCTACCTGGCAGACTGGGACACCTCAGTTTTCTCTCCCCTCATTTTCAGAGCAACACATGATGGTACCAAAGACAAGCATTTCCAACATATTTTCCTGATTTTCCCCCCAATCTAAACAGCTTTGTGGGTTTTCCAAGCTTTATCAACACTTTCTGTATCACACAACTTGAGAAATGGTGACTGTGCACCCCTCAAGTGTTGTCACATGCTGGTAGCTCAGTTCACCTCTGGAGAGGAAAACTGATATCAAGGATCATAGAATCACAGAATTGTGGAGCATCTTGTGTTGGAAGGCAACCATAAGGAACTTATTGTTCCTGGCTCTGCACGGACACTCCCACAATCCCACTCTGTTCCTCAGAGCATTGTCCAAACCCTCCTGCAGCTCTGGCAGCCTTGGGGCTGTGCCCACTGCCCTGGGGAGCCTGGGCAGTGCCCACCACCTTCTGGGGGAAGAACCTTTTTCTGACATCCAGCCTAAACCCTCCCTGATGAGCAGGGTGAGCATCCCAAGCCTACCTGTCTCCCAGAGCAGTGTTGCCATCCCAGGTTTCCCTGCAAGTGCCTGCTCCCAGTCCCATCCCACAGCCTGCATCTGTCTGGACTGCTTTGCTGTGCTCTCCAGGCAGGACCTGCTGCTGGACCTGTGATCACAATATCTGAGCACAGCAGGACTTCGTGCTGCCCAGAGCATTGGCTAATGGCAGCAACAGGACATGAAAGCACCCCAATAAAGAGGATATGGGCACAGCCATCCCTTCAGCTGCCCCAGCTACATATGCAGCCTGGCAGGACTGTGGCACAGGAGGAATTAGCGTGATTGGAAACTCAGCACTGCTCCCATGGGACTGGCTTCAGCACAAATGGCTGCTGCCAGGTTAATTTTACTCAGAGGTGTGATCTGTTTCAGCTGTCCTGTTCAGGGGCATTTGTTCTGCTCACAGGTAACCCTGGCAGGGGAATGTTCCCAAGCAGCTTTTGGCACAAAGGACTACTTCCACTCTTTCCACACTGGTGCAGTGCAGAGTAAATCATCTTTGATCAATGCAAAATCAGGTGTAAAGCAGGAGTATCCAGCCCAGGCCATTTAATTCTCCAAGATATAAGCAGGCTTGTAATCTTCATCAGCATTGCTTCCTGCTTGAAATGCTTTTCATTAGCTGTTCATTCAGTGAACACAACCACTTCTGCTGCCTCAGCAAAACACATGCCACAGTTCTTGTTCAGCGGCAGAAGGTAAACATTTTATCATGTTTTAATCACCAGCAGTTTCAGGAGTTGCTTCCTGCTCTCTGTGTTTCTTCCACCCATCCTACTGAGAAGCCTCTACAAACTGACTGCTTGACCAAAATGATCCAGGACCTCCTCAGCCTCCAAGTAGCTGCAGGTCCTGGGGAAACTGAAGGTTGAAAGCTTGGTAATCTCAAAGGCCTTTTGATCCCGTTCTGGACGAAGTGAGACAGGCTGAACACAACTGTTTGGTTGCAGAGGTTGGCTGCCCTGCCTTTCCCATGTCACTTGCCTTCCTGGGAAATTTCATGCAAAATTTTTCTTCTGAAAGTAATGATTTCTTGAAGCTGAAATGTTTCAGGGGAACGTTCCAATGACCAAGCGTCTAAAAAAAAAAGTTTTGAATGGCAAAATGGAGCAAACCCAGTGATGGGGTGCCTTCTCCCAGCCCAGCCATCGAGGAACTAGAAAAGCTCTGCAGCAGCAGTGCAGCCCACTGTCAGGAGAGGGTGAAGGCTCACAGCCCACTGTTAGGACATGGTTAAGGCTTACTCTGACCCTGCAGTTTGAAACCAAGAACTGATGAGCAACCAGAGAAAGGTCCAGTCCCAACTCTGGCTGATTGGGTCCAACCCTGTGGCCCAGGATCTCTCTGCTGCTCAGTGTCCCTCATAGCTCTGCCAGGTGATGCTCAAGGCCAGGCTCTCTGGAGATCAGTTCACCTGCAGATCTCTCCTTTCCTGCTGGCAGACCTGCTGCTCCTCTTCCCGGCTCAGTCCTTCCATGTCTCTGAGTTGCATGGAGTGTTTCAAAGAATATTTTGGTGCCTCATTTCTTCATTTTCCTGTGTCTAGGGGTTTTCCAGCTTCTGATCTACACCCTTCCCACTGCTACAGTGGAACTTGTTCACCTCTCTTGGGCATGATCCTTAATGTGCCCGTAATTCACTCACAGCCCCTGCATAAAGGTCAACAGCCTTTGTTCTGCTGCTGCATCAATGGCAAGGGAGACAGGAGATGGGGCAGGGAGTGTGTGTAAGAGCCCCCCACCAGCTGCTGATGGGCTGGATGAGAGCTGATATAACCCATCACTGTCCAAGGATGGGACTCAGGACTGCCTGGGCAGGGGCAGGAGGACCACCAGCATCCCATCAGAAGTGTCAGCCTTTTTTCTGCTTGGGCACCACACTTGGTTTCAGCAAAGCCCTCCCTGAATGACTCCCACTTACCCCATAAAAATTAATTGTAAGATCAGGCCCAGGTTATGGCCATCAACTGTGACCACCCTGTGCAATTCCCTAAAGAAGAGGGTAAATTTGGCACAGAAACCCCAGGGAAGAAAAAATAAAGGCTTTGCCTTCCCTGGTGTTGTCCGGGGTCCATCATTGCCTGCAGTAACTCAATCCCTGCCCTGCACAGTCATGTTCCAGCTGTTCTCCTTCAGGGTACCTGAGTTGGTTTCTCTGAAGCCACACGGGACTCTCCAGGCAATCGTTTCAGCAAGGGATTTTGATGAATCTGCAAAATAACCCAGATTGGAGGGGAGTATTCATGGACCCCCAAACCTCCAGGTTTTCTCCTCCAGTCCTGACTTCCCTGTCTGGGAGGTCTTAGGTTGCCCCAAGATGGTCACTTGTTGAAACTGTGCAAATTCAGTTTTTTCTCCCTCCCCCAGATTTTGCCACTTTTTACTCCTCTCTCACTGCACCCTCAAGGTCACACAGGGAGGTTGTATGGTTTGCTGAAAGGAACAGGGAGGAAGAAAAGCTCAGAGACATGAAAACTGATCCCTGCTCTCACTCCAGCTTCAGCCTGTTCTCTTGGCCCCTCCTGGGTCCCTTCCCTCTGCCCCAGGATCTTCACTCCTTGCTCCTAGGACACACTTTTGAGATGGTTATGAAAGAAACATGTATTTAGGTATTCTAAGAGCTGGCAGAGCCTTTTGTCCAGAGAGCGGATGGAAAAGCTCCTTAAGGAAAGGACTGTGTAACCCTGGCATTCTGCAGTGCTCCCGTTGGCAAGTGATGAGAAACTGGGCAGGAAACAGCCTTTGAAATGCCCAGCTGGACACAGAAGGGCCTCACTGGAGTCCTGACCCCACTCACTCCACTCACCCCACTCATAACCTGAGCTGCCTCTGTGCCCAGGGGAGATGCCCAGGGATTTACCAACAGCCCGAGTGCTCCCTCTATACTAGTAATATAAATATGCCTGGCACTGTCCTTGGCCCTGAGGCCACTGCCACTGACTACTATTAAACTTTCTTGTCCCTCAAGCCAGGATGGATGCAGTCATATCAAGACACCCTGAAACATTTTCCAGGAATTGTTTCTGAAAGCATTAGTTGACATGACCCAAAATCACATGCCAGGGACCTGCAACCACAGTGAGACCTGAAAATGTTCTTGATGGTCAGGGAGACCTTCCATCCCCGATCCCTGTGGTTCAACCCTCTGTTATGCCCAGATTTGTTAGGTCTGGGGCAGGGTATGCAGGAGAGGCAGTCCAGGCAGGAAGCAGTGACTTACCTGAATGGCACAGGGCTGAAGTTTGTGCCAGTTTGCCCAGTCCTGGACCTCTTGCTATCCTGAGCTGATGTGTGTTGTGCATTCCCAGCTGACTGTGCAGCTTTCATTGCACAGCCCTTACCTGCAGCACCTTAGTGATGCCCCAGCCCTGCACCAGAGACACATGGCTGGTGTCCTACCCCAGCTGCAGTCCCTCTGCTGCAGAGGATCTGGCTCTTTGGTGCACCCCTGCCTGGCCATGTGCACCACTGAGAGGGCTGTGACAGTGTGGTGGGGAATGAGCACAGAGGAGAAAACACTCCTTTTGCTCTGAAATTCCATGGGAGAGCAAGATGAAGCTGCATTGGGACACCTGCTAAAATGGAGCTCAGAGCAGGAGCATGGGCTGTCCCATGGGCTGGGACAGAAAACTGCTTCCCATCCCCACTCCCCACTTAGGCCAGCACAGAGAGAAGCACACAGGCTCTGCCTGCTGGGGAGGGCAGGTGTAACATGGGGGAAGGGATGAAGTGAGGACACCTAAAGTCACTGACACATCTGTACGTGTCCCTGAAAATCCTTGCTAGTGTTTGAAGCTCTCCTCAGCACCAGTGGGATTTCCCTGCCTTGTTTCCTAAATTCCCCACTGTGGTATTCAGTGCTATTAAGTAGAGGTTTTGTGGGAAATACAGGGCAGTGGGACTTAGGAAGCCTCAGGAACTCCAGTTTTGCTGTTCTTCCTATTGCTGATGGCAATAGCATTATGGTTTCCATAAGGTTATTTGAAGGTTATTTCCCATCCCACTGTAAACCCGAGGAGCTCTTGGCCTGCCAGTGACTGCACTGCACAAAGGGGTTGGCATGCCCAGCCCCCACCCCTGCATGAAACAGCCCCAGGGAGATCTCTGCCCTTCCAGACTTGTCCCTTCCTAAGGCAAAGCATATGGCAGGAGAGTCTTCACAGAGGGAAGCTCTCTCTTCCCCAGGAAACCTTTCCCTCGTGCCCTGTGTCCATGAAGCATGACTGAGCTCCCCAGGGGGAAACCAGGGGTCTTTGGAAGTTTGGAGCAGGACCCCTAGTTCATCCCCTTCCCTGAAAGGCCAGGGAAGGGTTAACCTACATTAATCTCTGGGGCAGGAGCTTCCACAACCTGAGTTTCACCTCTAGGTCTTCAGGCTCCTCTTTTCTCAGGAGCACACTGAGAAGCTCCCTTGTTTTTACCATTTGCATCCATGTTTTCCAATGCACCTGTCGTGGGTTTATCTGGTTAGGGTTTGGTTTTTTTTTTTTTTATTACATAAGAGGAAGATTGACTTCTGTTGGAAGCCTCTGGAAGTTTCCCTCCATCCTATA
>WBMV01002010.1:215975-333828 GCA_013396655.1 Campylorhamphus procurvoides | reverse complement strand
TCTCTCTTGTGGGGGGGACCCCACGGAGCGCAGGGGAAGGACTCAAAGTTGTAATTCCCCTGTGACCGTGGTGATGACTGTGGTGAAGCGAACTGTCCCCTTTGCAGCCCACAGGAAAACCCCCTGAGACAGAACTGCTGCTCGAATTTTGGACTTAGATCTGCGAATGGCTGACCCAGCAACAACTGACACTAAACCTTCCATTCCCCTGTCCCCCACACCATCAGGGAAAGGAGGGGGCATGGACAGACCAAGGGGTGGTGGTGGGAAAGTGTTTCTAACCTGTTTTTATTTCTTAGTTTTAGTTTTTAGTTTGTTAGTAATAAATTTTAGCATTATTCTAAGCTCTGCTTTGCCCGTGGTATCAATCAAAGCTCCTCTTTCGGTTGTTATCTCTAGCTGTAAATTACTAGCTGGTTTTCTTTTCTTCCCTCTGGAAGGTGCAAGGGGGTGGGGGGAGGCCTTGAAGGAATTTTGCTGGACATCAGGCATTTATCCAGGGTCAAACCACGACAGCACCAAACACAAGTGTTCTGCACTGGAGCCGAGTTCCTGGACCTGAGTCCTCAGACGAGCCACCCGGCACTCTGGGAGGGTGCCAAAGTGCTTTCTGCAGAACAGCTGAACTCTTTTCCAGAAAATGTCCTGTCAGTAGCTGGATTGTTTGAATATCCAGGGAAATCAAGCGGAAGCTGCAGATTGGCCAGCCGTGTTCCCAAGAAACAATTTTATCAAAACTTCTGTCAGAGAAGTGCCTGGTTTGACAGAGCCTTGTCAGGGGTGGGCATGAAGAGCAAGGATTTAAAGTGGCACCTTTGTTTGAGTGGAGTCAGAAGGCAACAGCTCCTTCCTCCCAGTGTGTGCCCCAGACACAGGCTCCAGAAACAACCATCTTCATCAGGAGTGTGTTGAAATTCTCACTGGGCCAGGAGAAGGCTGATGTGCCTGGTGCACAGGACACCCCTTTGGGTAACTGAGCTGCTTCTTTCCAGGGTAACACACTAACCACAGGACTGTCTTCAGTGATAAGGTCCCAAATTGCATCTTCTCAAGCATCATCTGAAATGCTTCAGAATTCATGCTGATCATAAATAAAAAAATTGGGGAAAATCTGTGGGTTTTTTTTCCTTTTCACAAACCAAACTTTTATTTCCCATAAGTTGGGAGCACAAGTTTGAGATTCTTGAGAACATCTTCAAATTTCTCTTTTTGTTTTTCAGTGAGACATCATCAAATATCAAGTGGAACAGCACGCTCCAGAGTGTCCATCACACTGGACCCTAAGGAGCCAGCAAAGAGATGTCTAACACAAGCAGCAGGATCAGGTCCTGCACAGGACCACTCCAAGAATCACACCAGGCACATGGCATGATTTCTGGGGGTGTCCTGTGCAGGACCAGGAGTCTGACTTCAAGGATCCTTGTGAGTCCCTTCCAACCTGTGATATCCTGTGGTTTCATGTTCAGCAGCTGTGTTTGCAGTGAGGACATCACAACGCCCGGCATCGGAAAAATCGCACTTCTTCCTGGCTGTTGAAGTGCTATAGTTAGCAACAGTAATCCTGTGGTACAGGAGCTGTGAGGGATTAGGAAGGAAGAGCATTGTCCCTGTGTTGTGGGGATTGCAGAGTAAATTTCCACAGGCTGGTGTGCACCGAGATGAGGGTTTCTCAGTTATAGCAGTCCTGTAATTGCTACCTTTGTGGGCTCTTTAAACAATAAAGGACTCAAGAAAAGGTTGTACCACTAGCATGTAACTATCAAACCCCAAAAAATAGTTGTTTTCTTACAGAACAGTGGTAGGGCGTAAATCTGTTTCTACAATAATTTTGTTGCTGTTGCTTGGATTTCAGGCCACCTTCAGGACTGCTTTCCTAGGACCATGGGGTGGCTTCATTCTTTAACAATGAGTTTCAGCATTGCCAGTTACTGTCAAGACTCAGAAGTATGAAATCAAGTTAAAATAAAGATATTTGTGAATTAAAAACCACATATATCCTATTTTGCCTATTCTATTCTGCCCTCACCTGTGTTTTCAGGCTTTTGTCTATTTCAACTAAACTGAAAGTAAAGAGGCTCAGATGAGCCTCCACAATGGATTTGTGGTGGGAAACCTGTGCCTGCACTTGTAGGTCTTTCCCTGTCCTACTGCACCATGCTCTCTGCTCCCTGTAGAGCCCGCTGCCCTCAGGCATCCCTTTCTCACTGAAAAATCAGAGCCATGGCTCTCCCATGAGCCCCACACAGCCTTGGCCATCCAGCTCTGCATGTAGGTACCTGCAGCAAGAAGAACAACACCTCTCTGTCTGCCTGGCTCCCACTGGTCCGGGCTGTGTTGGAAAGCTGGGCTTTGCCAAAAGGCAGCATTCTGCCCATCACCCAGAGTCCAGCCTAGGCTGAGTGTGCAGCATCTTCATTTGGAAGCAAAACTTAGCACGAAGGATGGGATTTTTTTTTAAGGTTTTGTTACATAAAAGTAATTTAAATACTTCCACATATGGTAAGTAGCTGGGATTGATCTGCCTTCACAGAGGCACAAGGGAGGGCACAGTCCCAAGCAGACATATTCTCCTTCATACTGTGGAGCTTCTTCCCCATTCACATGGGTGTCAACCACAGCCTTGTCCAGGTTCCCCCTTGGCAGCATGACCGGAGTTGTTGTCTGCAGTCTGTATCACTCCAATTTTCCACAGGGCTATAACAGGAGATGGAGTGGTGACATGTGACAGACTGATTTAGGCCTTGCTGAGAGGATGTTTACAGAACTGGGACACCAATGACGTATTACAGAGAAGCAGGATGTCTTTGCTCCTCTAACTCTGTGGCTCAGCAAGCTTAACCTGTTTGTTCCTTCCATAAATGCCCTAAAGAGACCCACGAGGTGTTTCCCACAATGCTCAGTTGGTGAGGTTGCTGTCAGGGGGTTACAGGAATGCTCTGTTCTGGGCCAGTGCCATGCCTGGTATGACCATTATGGCAAAGAACCACATCTGCTGGTGCAGATGCAGCACAACCTGAATTCTCATTTCTTTGGGGGATTTCACTGGCTATGGGAATGCATTTCTTCAGAGCCAGAGACTGCTGCAGGTGCTTCTGTCTCTTTCCTGGGCAGAAGTACAGCCCCTCTGGTGATAAATACACCTGGCCATCCTCATGTTGCATCCTGAGAGTCAGAAATTTTCCCCATGAGTGCGTAAGTGCTCCAGTCAGTGCTCATGGAAGCAGACTGAGAGGGCTGAGGCATTCAGTGACCCCAGAATAATTCTAACAATAATTAGCCTTTCCACTGAAAATTACCTGGTGCCTTACTGCTCTGACGAGAGCCTCAAGCAAAGGCTGTGGGATGGCCCCTGACCATCAGTGTGTGGCCCCTGTGCTGTGCCAGGCCACAGCAGGGCTGCAGGGGCAGCAGTGCTCTCCCCCAGTTTGGAAGTTCCCAAAGTCAGTGCTGTGGTTGGGTCACTTGGCCAAGTCCTGAGTCAGATACTTTGTCCCTGCCATGAGTAAGCAGGCTCTGAGGTCACGACATGTTATGGCACTCACAGGCAGCTGCTGTTACCTGTGCTGCCCAGTTTGTGTCTGTGAGCCTGTTGGGTTTCAGGTGTCCTGAAATCCACCCTCCTGACATGGGTCCTATCCAGACCTTTCCATGACATCTCTTGTCTTGCAGATATTAACTCCATATCCTCAGGACTGTAAAGCTCCCATCAACTCTTCCCAGATGTATCTGCTGTCTGTGAGCAGCACACGGTGGGAAGGAAGCAGCCAGTTCCCCTCTCAAAGTCTATAATGCTGTGACTTGCTCCCCTCAGGTCAGCAGACACAGTCTGCTTGGCCACACCTGCCCTCCTCAAGACATTCTTTTTTCGTAGGGGAGTTTTCTGATGTGAATGTATAAAAGGCAGGAAATGTAAAAATTCAAGACCTGCTAGTAAGAGGAAGCCTCTTAACTTTGTCTATCCAAGCATCTTGGCAATCCTGCCAGGAGCTGCAGGCCAAGGCACCCCCATGGCACAGGGCTTAGTGCTCTGCAGTCAGGAATGAGAAATATTCACGTGCTGTATCCACTTCATGTGACTTCCCTGCCAGAGGGCCATTGCACATAAATAAACTGTTTTCTAACAGTGCCCTGAGCTAGTGAGTTCTGCCCCCATGTCATTAACAAATGAGCTGGCTTAGTCCCATTCTGATTGGCAAGAAAAGCTTAAAAATGTGGGTTAAGTGAAGTGCCTTAGGAAGCACATCCTGGACTCCGGAGTTGTACCTTTGGGAAAGGGAGACTCTCCAGTGTAATGTCAGCAAGTCATTCAGGAGATTCTCTCACTGCCCAAAATCCAGCAGAATGTATTGGCCAGTGATGTTGTCCAGAGAAGCTGTGGCTGCCCCATTCCTAGAAGTGTTCAAAGCCAGGTTGGAAGGAGCTTGGACCGACCTAGTCTAGTGGAAGTTGTCCCTGCCAGTGACAGGAGGGTGAAGCAAAATAAGCTTTGAGGTCCCTTTTAACCCAAATCATTCCATGATTCTACAATTCTATGTCCTGGTGATCCCTTCCCTCACAGAAGGGACTTGTGGCAACTCTTGAGGTGCAGTGTCTACTTGTCTTGTGTGCTCCAGGTCAAGACTGCAGGTCCAAGCTGAGGAGCAGTGTGCAAGGCTGTGGCCAGCCAAGCTCCTGCTCATGCAAGAGTGATTTCCTGTAGGTACACAAGAGGTTCTGGAAGATGGAGAGATGTGCAGCCTGTGTTTGGGCTGAGAGATAGGTGGGAATCAGACCTGGGGAGTAATTTATGAGCCATGGGAAGAGAATACATAGGATCTGCCAAGAAAGTGAGTGGGATCATTGGACTGCCAGCATTGCTGCTGAGCCTTGCAGAGTAGTGCCCCAGAATGAGCATTTAAACAGCCGATTTTGCAAACAGCTCAAGACTCCAAATTACAGATCAACAAACGCAGCCAAGATGGACCCTGCTGCCTTCTGGACATCTCCATCATTTATTGATGCTATCAGGACTCAGCCCTGCTGCCAAAACTGGAGGCACAGGCCCTTTGCCAAGGCTGTGCCCAGCACATCCTCCTGTTCTGCCACAAGGACAGAACAAACCAACCAGGACTCACATTGTGAGCCGGAACCTGGCCCGGCTGTCCAGCCCTCCTGTGAAAACCTGCCCTGAAAGCCAAGTTTTAGGAAAATTCTGTCCTGCCTGTTGAACCATCTGTCTTGCTCCAACGTATTAATGAGCCACATTCTTACCTTTGCTTGTGGGTTTTTTCAGCTCTGCTAGTTCTTTTCAAGCAGCTTTGCTTTAGCTTTATATTGGCAACAATACTACCCTGGAAATCTGTCAGTGCAAAAGATACACATATCCACCACCTTTTCCAGATCTGTGTGAGTGAATTAAACATTAAAGCATTGGCACAAGATCAAGCAGCCCAGACCCTCCCACAACCTCTCTGAGCCTCCAGAACAGCATAGTGAACCCAGCCTGTCTAATGGGCCCAGTGTCACTCTACAAGGAACCCTGAACTGTGCCCAGAAGTCACCTGGAAGAGCATCAGTTGGCCCAGGTGAGCTGTGCCCGCAGCAGCCTGGGCTGTCTCTTGGCACCATTTATTCAACCACTGTAATAGGGCAGAAGAAGTTTTTGATTATTAACAGCAGCTCAGTATTCACTCTGATTTTATGCCACATTAAGGCTGTTGCATTGGCCAGAAATACTGGAGTCTGCTGCCTTCAGAACCCTTGTGGAGCGGTTGCTGGAGGCACAGGGATCTCCAGTGCTTACATATCATTAGTGATCTCATAGAGCTAGATATAAAAAGAAAAAAATAACCTACCAAACCGAACAATTAAAGCCTGTGGCACAAGGAAGAAGGCTGCCCCAATGCAAATATAGGCAGAAAATCCCTAGACCATGTTTCTAGAGGCACTGCAAAAAGTGGCTGAACATAAAAGCTGTGGCTGTTTTCTTCCCCCCTTTTAGCTATTAGTTGGTTAGTTTTGTCTTGTTGCGATTAGCACAGCACTGAATATGTCAGTTAGGTATAAAATTGTTGTCAGCACTAGAAAAATCACTTGCCCTGTGGACAAGCTTAACACACAAGGAGCTGCTGCGGGGAGGGCACAGATTCAGCACGTCCAAACGCAGCGAGCAAACAGAAGAGCTGTGTTGTTCCTCTCTGTGATGAATGCACTGCAAGCAACAGGCCCCTGGTTAAAGTACCACAGAAAGCTTTGTCTCTCAGTACGAGTGGGTATCTGATTTATACTAATAAAAACGTGGCAGTGAGTGGGCACAGAGCCCCAGGACAGTGTCAGCTTGTCCTTCCCAGTGCACGCTTCTCACTGTTAGCTCTGCATTAGTGCCGCACACAAAGACGTGGTAACCTGATTGAGAGGGAAAAGGGCAGCAGTGTACAGATGCCATCTGCCAGGGGACTGAACCTGAGCCACTCTGCTTTGGAACAGGGACTCCAGTGTCACAGCAAAGCTCTGCTTGAAAGGGTGAAACAGAGAGCAATTGACCTTTAGGTGACAGTTTGCGGAGCGTCAGCTCAAATGACACTGTAGAGAGGGGTATGGGTTTTATTGAGGTATATGATATCACCCACAAGCAGGGAAATAACAAAATTCCTCTGGGAAAAAAACCACCGTGATATCTCCCTCCCCATGTTAGACTTCTTGACTCGCTGCTTCCTAGATCCGCTATGGGAGACAAGAGTTTATCACCAGGGTACCTGCATTTCTCATGAGAGGTAAATTGCCTTTTAACTCCTCTCCACTGCTTTATAACCGTCCTACTTAGATCTAATGATGTGCAAAAGTTTACAAAGCATTTTCCAATGACCTGGAATGCTTGGCAGCTTGTGAGCAGAGCAAATAGCTTAGCTGGGATAATAGAGAGGAAATCCACTGAAGAGCTCAAGTCATTAAGATGTTTGTATTTGACGAGACAGCCGCTACCAAGGGCCAGAGCAAAAGAATTGAGCCCGTGGTGCTCATGCCAGCTGCTGCCAGGCATGTCTGCATCCATCACCCCCTCCCCAGCACCGTGGCAGCCAGGAGCTCTTGGCCTAAGACTTTTCCCAGTGCACCAGTTCATTGCTTTCTGCCCAAAATCTTGTAAAGTCACCACACGCAATTCAGCGATTCTACCCAAGGAAATAGATAACAAATTAAATCCCATAATTACCACATCTGCATCACTCCAAAAAGCTTCAAGGAGCAGGGCTGAGGCAGCAGGTACCTCACTGGAGCTCACTCTGGGAAATTCCATCAACCTGAAATTATAAAGTGGAGTTAAAAACCTCATTATTCCCAACTTCCATTGCTGTAACTTTCATTCATATTTTACAGCTTTAAGGAAATTTTGTTCCTCTTTCTTGCTGAGTGAAATGCAACCTTCTTCCCTGGGGTAACTGGGCAGCAAACTGCCTGGAGAATGGGGAGGACCATGGCAGGAGGACAAAGTGCTGTCACTGTGAACTCGAGGGGGTCAGGAGGGAGGCAACAGCCTGCAGACACAGGAACCCTTGAGCTCCTTTTGGATACATCCATTCACACCACACACCTTGGAAAGGGAAATCGAGACAATCACATACCTCATGAGCATCAGATAGAAAGGAGAATTTCATCTTTGTCATTCAGCCTCAGGGACACATGCAAAGGGAAGCAGAAGGGATCCGGATTGCAAGCAAATTTAAAAAAGCTGTTTTACACTGATAGCTCCTGTGAAGAGGCCAGGAGTCAGACACCTTCAGGCAATGTGGTGCAAGGGCCTTTGTTCCTGCCCAATTCTCTACAGCTCCACTGTAGGAGATCCTGCGATGCCATCACAACTTCTGTCCACTTGCTAGGGAACATTTGACCTTCCTCCTTCTCTGTCTCCTACTATTTTGATTTCTCCATGTAGACTCCAGTTTCTGGAGCAAAAAAACAAACAGGGGGTTGTTTGTGTTCAGGTGGGAGACGTCACACTGGGACTTGTGTTTTACCCAAATTGTCACAAGATCACTTGAGGGTGGTTATATCTGAACTAATCCAGATAAACTCTTTGCTTCTTTTCTCCAACCAGTTGGCAACTCAGCATGTCCAGGTGGCTACCTGGACAGACAATGGAGAATCTCTTCCCTTCCAGGGGGACATTAAAGTAATCCCTACTTTGGCTCATTATGTGCTGAGTCCCTGTGGGTCATTTCAACAGCTCATGAGAACCAAATTACTTCAGAGCAATGTACATTGCACACAGTTGCATGGAATTCTTTCCCAAACTTCCTTTTCCTTTGTAGCAATCGCAACAATGCTGGATTTTTTATAACTGGACAACACTGTGGCAGCAGCAATTGTCTGACATAAAGAAGTCCCAAGACAAATTAGATTAGTCACAGATAGAGTGATGAAGTCTTCAAAATCCACTTCTGCACAGGGGAAGCTGTGTCCTTTGCAATGTCATTGCTTCCAGACATGACCCTCTTCTGAAGTAGTACAGGTGCTGGCCCAGGGCTATGAAGCCCCTCTCCCTATGCCAAAACATGATGTTTTCAGACATGAAATTGGTGGGATTCACCTAAAACTGTGTTAGGAACAGTTCATGAGCACTCAGTGGATGCTAGGTTTGCACATATCCCCTTGTCACCATTCATGAATGTATGCACAAGCGTCATTTTATTCACACAGATTTTGGCAAGGGGCCTATTGAATTCAGCAGAGAGAAGTCCATTGACTTTGGTAGACTTTGCACATTGTGGGTGAGAACAGATGGAGGCTCCATTCACCAGTTGCCACTCATTAGTTAAAGCTGATTATTGCTAAAGAGTTTTGTTAATGCATTCCCAAATGGAACATGATCCAAGTGATGTAACTACCAGTGAGTGCTGGAGAATGGCAGACATGCTCTTCCAGCAAGGATGGAGTGAAGAAAGGACACCCCTGTACACACAGGGCTCACAAACTGGAGTTTGTCTCAACCTTCAGAAGGGAGCAGGTTTGCAGCCAGTGCCGTTTGCCCACAAGGAAAAGGAAGTTTCCAACAGGCCCAGTGTGAGACACCTGGTAAGGGAGAAGGAGAAGGAAGCCTCATGTGAAGACAGGTCCTCTGCTGCCAACAGGAAGGTCCCATGGGGTTTGGCAGGACCTACACTTAGCCTTTCAGTGGGAACTCTCCTTGCATTATGTGGGAACAAGTAATCACATTTCCTGAGCACAGCCAGAGGAAGGAAAGCCTTCTAGAGGAAAAGATCTCCCTACATGTGGCTGCTGCAGCTTTGGCCAGGATCTTTCTTCCAGGGACCCACACCATTGTGTTTCTCAAAGATGAATCTTATTTCTCTCCAATGTAAGTACATAACTCCACGTAGCAAAGAGGGCAATGCGGGGACTGGCCACTGGCATTTGCAAAAAGCAGGAGAATTCACTTTGTCTATGGAGCCATGGGATTACAACAACCTTAAAATCAGAGAAACACAGCACGGTTTGCATTGGAAGGGACCTTAAAACTCATCTTCTTCCAAGCCCTGCCATTGGCAGGTACACCTTCCATTAGACCAGGTTGCTCCAAGCTCTGTCCAGCCTTGCCTTGGACACTTTCAGGGATGGGGCAGCCACAGCTTCTCTGGGCACCCTGTGCCAGGGCCTGCCCACCCTCACAGGGACACGTGCCAGTAGTTCAGAAATTTCTAACATTAGTATATTAGGGAAGCCAAAGGCTGTCCCAAACAATCTAGGAAGAGAAGATAAAAATCTATGCTGGTTTTATGGGGTAAAATTAAAAATATAAAAGAGTTGTTGGGCTACTCTAGAGGAAACACTAACTGCTCTGACACGGGAGTAGTTAGACAAAGAGGAACAGCTTAGTCCAAAGTGAGAATTCAACCAGCAAAAATGGACCACTGAGGACAAGGAATACTTTTCTTGTTGGAGGCCTGAGCCCACAGGACTGCTTCATCAGGAAGTAGTGTGAGAAACACACCTGGCACACCCAACACAGAAAATATTCCCTGCTGCAGGTCAGCACTGGAGCTGGTCTGAGCAAATCAGCTTCTGAGACACATACAAATAATGAGCATTGATCTATAATATACCCCAAAACACAGCACTGTGCACATATGTGGCAAGAGGTAATTAATTTGAGCTCCTGAATATCTGATAAAAATAGTGTCAGCGCAGCCTCCTCACATAGTGGCACATTCTGGTTGTTAATTATTAGTGTGCCCTGGATGGAGAATCTCTTCTGCCATTGGAGCCTGAGTACTGGGCAGCCTCACATCTTCTGGTGCTGATCTGTGCTTTAAGTAGACAGCATCAAAGGTGAGTAACAGACACGTTTGGGACCACCCCTGCCCCTGCTGCATCACCTACAACTGAAACTCAAACTTAGCTTTCCTGATTTTGTCTTCTTTTGTGTATTCACAAATGTGGTAGTGGGACTGTGTTAGGGCTTTGGGGCTCTCACCACAGCAGGAAAACAATTTCTGGTCTTGGGAAACAGAAATCCTCCCTAGAAACACAAAAGTGACTTAGCTGTGTCCTCAGTGGGCTTTCTTTTCTGTGCTGGTCTCTGTGGCTTGGGGTTTCCGAGCTAGGAAGCTGCTCATGGTGTCAGGTGTTTCACAACCCTCAGGCATTCACAGAGCTGTGGACAGGGTTCTGTTTTCCTTCCATGAAGGGACTTTCAGAGAAAGGTCTTCTCTCCCCTTTCATCCAGGCTCTACGTCAATGCAAACCAAGTGAACAGAGCTGAGAGATCACATGCAAGAAGGATTTATACTCCTTCAGTGAAGGTCTTTTACATCCCTGGGGCACTTGCTTTCTGCCAGGTGCTCACACCGTCTTTGCACTGAGAGAGAACACAGACTGATCCAGAGCTGCCAGAAAAGAGGATCTGACCACTGTAAATGGCCTTTGTATGAGATCCTTACAGGAGAGAGTCACAGATGATTTGTCCCCATGGCATGGCTTGCCATGTCCACACTTGCCAAGACCCGAGAGGCAGCCCAGCCCCTCTGGGGGGCTGCTTGATGGCTTCTGATTATTGTCACTCTGAAAGATGCTGCTACTGACTCCAAGTGAGCTGCAGGATGGGACGACCTTCTGTTTGAGGAGAGCTGTCATCCAGCTGCTTCCTTTGCTTTCAGTTACTCGTGCACTGGTGCAGCATCACCAAAGCCAAGCACAGACCAGGAAATGGCCTTTGTCAAGCTGCAATATGTCCAGGAGAGGGAAAGCACATTCATATAGGTGTGAGCTCATATGATTTACCCACCATCAGTATCAGACAAACTCATCCTTTTCACGTTTGTTAGACAGTGGCAGCCAGTGGCAATTTCCCCTTGTCTGCAAAAATGGCATTTTGTTTTGTTTGAAACAAAAATGTCTAAATACTGTTTCTGTAAGTGGACAAATAAATTCAGGTTTTCTTCTAGATGTTTTGTAAAGATTTTTTTTTCTTTTTTCCAGCTCCCTTCTAAATTTCACAGGTTTTTTTTCTGATTTTCTATGAGCTGTGGGAGACAGCAGAAGAACAAGAGGAAGGGAGGTTTCTGCACTCACGGGAAAATATTTTTCATATTTAGATTTCCCCAGGAAGCTGAAAATGGACACCTAGTCCAGTGGGAAGTAGTTCACAGTGAAGAACATTTCAGCCAGCACTACCTGGGCTTAGGCTGTGTCCTCTTGGTCAGGAGAGCAGCTCTGAAGGCCATGCAGGGTCACCACCTGGGAGCCTCCATGGGCTACGCTGAGCATCCCATCCGTGTGTGGATAGAGGCTGAACCACGACAGGAACATGCTCGTGATGCATTTCTTTGGAAAGCAAATGTGCTGCCCTCACTACTGAATTGTTCCCCTGCTGTAGGTAAGACAAAGCAGTATTATGTGCTGGAGACACTGAGGTAAAGCCTGGGCTCTGCACATGGGCATAAATGGTAGTACCAACCAACAAACAGTCAGGCAGGAGCCTTCTCTGGACACTGCTGTGAGGGTCCCTTGTGCTGAGGTCCTGGAGGATGCAGAAGAACAGTCTTCAGGTGGCCCCACCTCTAAAGGGGTAAGAGAGACCCCAGTGGCGTTTCCCACCGCAGCCATCCTGAGCAGGGGAATGGGGTGACCAGATCAGCCCCAGTGAGCTGAGGAAGGGGATGTCACCCTCAGATAACACAGGTCATTTTCAACCCAATGCAAAGCTTGGACCAGTCCCAGTTGGCATCTCTGGTTGCCTGAACCCTCTGGCTAAATATAATGGGGGAAGGTTTTAAAAACTATTGGAGTTTGGCTGGAACAATGCAGTTCACAGATTACCTGTAAAAAGATGACTCCCCAGACAGCTCCTCATGAGGTATGGATGAGCCAGCAAGAGCTTGTCCCAGTGGTCAAGCACTGCCCAGGGGGCCCAGGGGGACCACAGAGTGTCTGTCCTTTAAGACTTGCAAAACTTGCCTCAGCAAGACACTGAGCAACCTATGCCAGCAGTGCAATGAGATCCCTCTGATTAGGATTACCCTAACCCTTGACTTTACACTCTATATCCCAGTGGCCCTGGAGCACACCAGGACTGAAATCCTTGCATGGAATAATGCCAGAGTCATGTAAGATGAACAAAATCTGCTGTTTCTACACTTCTTAAAATGGTTCAGGGAAGAAAGTGAACACACATGAGTTACAGAGGAACTGAGCACTCCAGTACCCGCTTTCTTTTTCTGTTCCAGGGCTTTTTGCCAAGACTACAGGAACAGCATCTCTTGGGTCAGAAGGTGGCTAGAAGGGCTTTCATTGGGTTATTTTTTTCGCATCTCACACATAACTTTCCAAGGCTTGGTCTTGTGGTGGTTTCCACCATGGTAAAGGGGCACACTTGCTCACATCAATGTATGAATGTCTTTCCTGTAGCAACTGAGATGTGGATCTTTCAAGCAGACTGGAACTAAGCTCATCCTAAAACAAAAGCTTGGTGTCTTGGGCAGGTTACCTCCACATCAAGTCTCTTTCAGCAGTGAGCTGTTTTTACAATATCTTTTTTTAACCATTTGGCTTGACCATGTACCTGCTGTCTTCCCCTCTGTGCTAACCCACACATCATGCAGCCCACAGACGTGCATCTACACTCATCATGCTTCCCTATATGAGCCACCCTGCTGGGTTGTGGAAGCCTGTCTCTTGCTTTTTTGACATCTATGGGCATGACCAACAGCTTTACTGAGAAAGCCATTATTTTCTACCCAGAATTAACTCATATCCTCAAAAAAGGGCACTCCTTGGGTCTGTAAGGTCATATCTGCCCCAGGCAGGACACTCTCCATCACCTCTCCCTGTGCAATTCTGCACCCAGTGGAGCTACTTAAAAAACATGATCTCCTTCCAATCCGATCCTGGAATAAAGACAGGAGAAAAAGGTCTTTCTTCTATATTTCAATGTTGAGTCTTCAAAAACAAAGCAAGCAAAAGTTCTGACCCCAGATGAAGTCCCACCAGTGAAACCAGTTCAGGCAGGAGAGAGCCACAAGGCATTTTTCTCCCAGATGGCATCACTGTGCTAAGCTCAAATTGAGGCAGTTCTCAGGCTGTCAGGTTGGGTGGTTGGACATACGAAATAAAACTTGAAACTTTCTGCTACAAACAATTACCATAAAAAAACCATGGTAAAATCAAACTCCTACATTTTCAGGGAAAAGTGATGCAAGCCAAAGATGGCAACTAATGCCTGTGCAGAACTGTCCCTCCTGCCCCACCTGCCCTCGTGCTCCATCACAGAGGGCAGAGTGGGCAGGGAGGAGCCCCTGGCACAGCCACAGTGGCTCTCAGCTGGCACAGCCCAGCTGCCGTGCCCTGGACTGGGCAGGGGGGTCACATCTCCATCCACTCCTCCTGCTTCTCTCCACAAAAGTGCCAGTTTGTGCCCCCCAGCCCAGGCCCAGCACTGAACTTGCACCAAGGTTTTGCAGCAGTAACTGGCTGTGGAAGAGCAGCCTGGCTGTGTAGTAGTGTCAGTTAGTGTTTGCAGAAGCTAAAAATAGAGACCCTTCACTCTCACAATGACTCAGAGAAGCAGAAGGGAAACCCACAGGTCTCCATACTTGGCTGTCCCCTGAGCTGACTGAAACGGTTTCATCTAAAATGTTATTTTGACACAAAACAGCTTTTTGAAAAACAAGCTAACAATAATGATAATAAAAACAAACAAACAACAACAAAAACCAAAATAAAACAAAAACTGAAAAAAACTTTCACCAGCAGAGCTGGGGGGAAGACTCCTCATTTGGTCTTTGGAAGAGGTCTTGGCCAGAAAGGCAGAACATTTTGTAGTTTTTAAATGCTAGCTGGCAAGCCCTCTGCAAGTATTTAACTGCTAAGCTCTTTCTTGGAGACCTGTGTGAGCAGGTGAAATGATGAAAGGCATGCCAGTCCTCTGAAACTTTCATGGAGATACAGTACACTTTCCAGACAGCTCTAATTCCAGCTCAGGAAGAAAACACATCCACCAGCTGACCTCACTGAATCCCATGGGAAGGGGATCCTTCAATCTTTTCACTCCCTCTGTGTGTCCCCTGCATCAAGGGCTGCAGCCAGTGCCACCCAGGTTTTGGCCATGCCATGGGTGACTGCAGTCTGGAGAGGAAGCAGAGGAGAACTGGAGACAGCCCGGCCTCAAGCAGGAGGACACAACTCACACTCCTTCAAGAGGTCTCAGAATGTTCCATAAAAACCCAGCAGTGCCAAAGGTCTCAGGGCAGAGCTGAGCCCTGAGGGGTCCCACAGCAGAGCCCAGCACAGCCCCTGTCCCATCCCTGCGAGAGGCAGCCTGGATGTGACACCAGAGATGGGCTGGGGACATCAGGGCAGCCCTGGTCCCCTGGAATGAGGCTGCTCTGGCAGGAGACACAGCTGGACCCACAGCTGGAGCACATTCCCATCTCCCACGGGAACACAGCCTGTTCCTTGGCTCCCTGTGATACAGGGCAAGGGGAGACAGTGAAAATGAAATCAACTGAGAGTGATGAGCTGCCAGTAATTCCCACAGACAGCTGGGATGAGGAGGACCCCAGGAAGCCTCCCCCCTTCCCAGTCAGGATCAGCCCTACCTAAACTAGGAGACCATCTGCCTGCTGACCTGGTCTGTGACCCCAGCAGGGCAGATCCAACTGGCAGTCAGGGCTAAGGGAGAAGCAGTTCCTCCAGCTCCATCCAGAGTCCCATGCCCAGCACTAAGAGCTGAGATCCTTCCACTGTTCCCTCATGTCCCAGGGAAGGTGACAAAGGCAGCGTGTTGCCCCTGTCACTGCATGTGGTTACAAATGTCCCCTATGTGGCAGTGGCCACTGCTCCCATGACCTCAGCATGGGCTTTTCCATATCCTGCTGAGCACCACCTGGAGCTCCTGCAAGTCTGCAGGAATGAAATGGCCTGTCCTGAGCTCACCCTGGAGCTGACACTGGCACGAGCATCTGCCATGGGAAGAAACAGCTTGTGGTGCCCCCTGCTAGCAGGAGTGGTGCTGGTGAGGAGCAGGGGCACAACCCATGCCCAAGGTCCACCTGACCTGTGCCAGTGCCTCAGGACCAGTCTCTGGGCAGGACAGGGTCCATCCCATGGTCCCATCGGTTCCTGACTCTGAGAAACCCAGGTGGCAATTTCTGCTGCAATAACAACTGAATTATCAATTAAATCACTGAACCACAAAAATTGTATCATAATCAAGTCACTTTTATTTTTGCTTTTTCTCACCAACAAAACATTGTGTTTGGGATTAGCCAGAAACCTTTAATTCCAGCTGAAACAAAACTTCTGCCTTTGTTATGACTTCTGTAACAAAGTGAGGCCCTAAGCACTTGGAAAGTCAGTGCATTTCTGAGACCCCTGGGCTTAGGGTGCTCTGGGACATTGGGCATTTGGTCTGAGTTCTGCCTCCTCCCACACAGCAGGTTTGGACATCTCTCCAGGCCCCTCACACCTCCCTCCTGGAGAGTCACTCGGCATTGACTCTCACATGCAGGGACAAGATCCCTGCCTCTACAGGAGGAACCACAGCCCCCAGGATGGTAAGATATTCCCACAGCCATGGGCCAATAAATATTTCATTATTTTTCACAGAGCAGAGTGAACTAAGACAATCTTCCACTCCCTGGCTCTGCACACCCACAGCAGGACAAAGGCACTGCACAGCTCAGCAACTGTGGGAGTTCAGCCCCAAACATCTTATTCAGACAAAAATAGTCTTGTCCAGTGTACTGGGACTGTCACTGGCATTTCCTTGAATGCCACTCACGGCAAGAAAAGCCACTCTGTTAATAATGATACTTGAGTTGGCGGAACACCCTGGGAATTTTCCCCTCCTGATATGAAATGGTATTTTGTTTTGATCTGAATCAAGATTTTCTTTTAATTTCAGTATGAAAATTTTAGAATTTATGGCTTTTTTACCTTCCCAACTTCTTGCCATTGTTCCCTCTGACCTGCCAACCCCCACGGTATCCTGGTTAAGATTCTGAACTTTGTCAATATGAGGCAGAATTCGGATGCCCATGAATTGGTCAGCTGCACTTCAATGCAACATTTTTGCTGCTGCAAATTACCAGAATAGATGTGTATGGATCTGCTCTGAAATAGGGCACTGGGACAAAGAGAGAAACAAAGTGTGCCCAAAATGTTCGTGATGAACAGAAACACAGAAATGTCACAGCTCCTACACACCAGTCTGTCATTAAATACTTCCACTTTCTTTAGTGAAATGACAAAACCTAGTTGATGCTTTCAGCACAGCACAAAAAAACCTCTATCCACATCTGCCTTACAGTGTCAGATTCATGCAGGAAGTAGGAGTGTTCCTGTGAGATTATCATCTCTGTCTAGAACATGTTTGTGAAAGGTGAGAACACAATGCCAGCACAGTGCAAGGTTCCTGCTGCATCTCTGTACATTTTATTAGTGATATCATTGTTAAAAAGAGATATAATGCTCTTTAGTTCAATTTAAAAAAAAAAAAAACCAAACCCTAACTCAAAGTACTTTTTGGTCACTAACCCTTCCAACTCAGCCCTTACAGATCACAGCAGGGCATTTGCCATGTGATTGCTAATGTCCATTTGATAGCACTCAAGGGTCTTAATTCTGCCACCACTGCTCACCTAAATCCCCATGAAGAAATGGTGATTTCCAGCTCTGAGCAGTGCACAGTGTGAAAGCTCAAAGAACTGAAAAATCTGCTTATTTTTAGGAGGAGCTCATCCAAACTCCCCAACTGCAGGAAAAGGAATAAAAGATGCTGCTGAAGAGCAACATCAAGGCAAGAAGTCCTTCTTTCACACAGAGAGACCAGGGTGGCTGTTCTGCCTCTCCCACCTTCTCCACTGGCTGAGGGCAGGACTGGACCCTCCTGGGGCCAGTGATGTCCTTTTGAAGGGGTTAAGTCAGGCTCTCACCTTTCTGTCATGGCATGAGGACAACTCTCTTGTATCTAAACAAGATAGTTGAGTGGTCACGGAGGGATATCCAGAATTTGGGATTACTGTAAAAACACTCATACCTGAAGAGCTGCTCCAGCATTTTGGCAAGGTGGGTTCCTTGTGTCTCACAGCTCAGACCTTCCACACTGTGGTGTATGTGGCTCCACCACAGCCATGAACAGCTTTGGGAGGTTCAACTCCACCTGCAATGTCCTGAAAGGTGGGCTCAGGGTCAGATTACTTGCTCTCCTATGTTAGTGATAGATGGGAGTGCCTTGGGGACTTGTCTTGCATTCCCAAGGAACACCTTCCTGCCTCAAGCAGCACTTCAGATATCCTCTGCTTTCCTAGCCTGCCTCTCAAACCCAAGCTTATTTCAGTCTTTGCAGATTCCCAGGACCAGGGATCGGGAGAGACCTTGGATTCACAAATATGAGTGTAGACCCTGCACAGAAAAGGTCAGGAGAGTCCTTCTGGGCATTCATCACCTCAAACTATCATTTATCTCCTTCCTCAGCTGCCTCAGGGGAGATAGAAGAGGAGAGCAATGAGTAACACCTATAGAAGGTATCCTGGGATTCGTTTAGGAGCCATAGATATTTTTATCTACAGCAATGAAGTGGCTTAGAGAGGCATTTTGGTTTTGTAGGCAGCATTCATGGACTCTGCTGCCAATTACAGTGCCAGCGCTTCACAAAAAATGTGGACAAATTAGAACTTGCCTGGGATTGTCAGATTTCTTGGAAAGCTTGCAGCAGAAGTCTGAAAAAAATTTCTGCATTCTTTACATAGAAGAAGAAAACAATTTGAGATGGTAACCTCTGACTTCCACTGAGTGCCAGATGATCTGACTCCTTCTTGTAGCTTTTCTCCAGATCCACTGGTGACTCAATTGTCCCACGCATGCCAGGAAGAATGGTTAGTCCTGAATTCCCTCCTGTGAGTAGCTGCCTTGATATCTCACTGAGCCTCCAGTGCTGGAAAGGGATTCCTCTGGGAAGGCTCAGAGTGCTGCTCATCCAGTACCAAACAGTAGTGGTGGTCCCTCTGCTCTGCTCTTTTCATCCCTATCATCTTTTCAACCCAAGAGGAAAGGGGATTGGATCAGCACAGAGGAGCTGAGATGGTGCAGTTTGTGGCCACACAAGCAGGGCTGAACTGACCAAGCAACAGTGGTATTTGTCAATGGTCACAGGCTGGCCCAGAGTCTTGCCAGTTCTGCCGTTTCCAAGACCTGCACTTCCATCCATAGGCGACTCCTATATTTAGTAATTGTGCTGGTGGCAAAGGCCCAGCCTGCAGGATGTTGATTCAGACACCCAGACACTCAGCCACTTCCTGTTTGGAAGCACTAAAATTATTTGCATCATTTAAAAAGTGATGTTGGTTGAGGGAAATAAAATGTTATTGTCAGAGGAGGCTGAGCCAGGCTACATGTCCATACACAGTGGAAAAAAGCAGAACAAAATACCTCCACCTCGCAAGAGCAGCACAGCCAGACAGCGTGTCTGGAGACCCACTGTCACCCATCTCTGGCACAATGGCATTGGTACTGCCACAACAGAGCAGCAAAGCTCTGTGGTCCCCTGCTCAGCCTCCTGCCAAGGTGACCCAATATCTCTCTAGCTACAGATTGGGAGCAGAGTCATATCCACATGTGTTCCACTGGCTGGAACAGGCAATAGGAAGCCTCTGTCCCTGCTCTGCCATGAGAGCAGTTACAGCTACAAGTTTTTCATAGCAAAATCCTGCTTTCCCCTATCACAGTCTTTCCAACACCACTGTGGGCATAACTGTGGCACCCAGGATCTTCATAGACTTCTGGTGACTCAAAGTCCAGGGCCCTGAAGGTTTTGTGGGTGGTGACTGTGTCTGTAAGCTGGACTCAGCTCTAGTTTGTTAACTCTGTACCTAATGCCTTGCCTTGGCCTGCAAAATCCAGTGCAGCTGCTGAGGGACAGGGCAGACCACAACTCACCTTGTGGTGGTTGCTTCTGGGTGAGTGGTGGTGGGGAAGACCCCTGCCCTGCTGCCATTCTGCAGGGTCCCAGAGCCTGGCTGTGCCCCAGGGCCACCTGCTCTGCTCTCACACAGAGCTCAGCCAGGACACCCTACGGAAGCTGTACACAGAGACATCACCTGCCCTTTCAGCTGGCCCAGGCTGTGATGCAGTCAGTGCCTCTATGTCTTCTCCGCTTCCAGAGGAGAGGAAAAAAACAATTTGCAAAATATTTTCAGGGAATCCTTGCAAGTGATCCCTTCCCCACTGCCTGCAGGACCTGGATGCTCAACTGCTCCATGCTCAACTCTTCCCAAGCTCCCAGACACACAAAACCCCCCCAGATATTTAGATCAACTGTGCAAGAAGGGAGTTATCCTGGATGCTTCACATCCCACCTCCAAAATATGATCGATTTGGCCTTTCTTCAGTTTTTTCAAAGCCATACCAAGCTATTCCCAGTGTCTAGGAAGGCTGATGACTCAATAGGTTTTTTCACACAGTCTGGACAAGCAATCTCTTGGCAAGGGCTGTTTATGACTTAGCTGCAGACGGATTTGCCTATTCTGTCTTCTTTTTAGTTGAGATGTAATTAGTCGTGTGGATGAGGAACTTCAAAATGAGTGGGTATTTTAGTGCCTTGACTTTCGCACCCACCTTAAAAAAAAACAGCTGGGCACCTAAAAGTGAAGGCGACCTCACTGTCCCTTTGAAAATTCTTTGTCAAAATGCATTTTCCAAGCCCAAATTAGGTGAGTGCACTGTTTAAGCTCAGGAATAAAAGGCAAGTTACAAATAACAGATCTCACACAGTAGGTTCTGAGTCACCTTCCATCAGTGACAGTGGTTCTGCAGTCAGCATTTAGGTCACAACTGCATTGCTATTGTGTGTCCAGGAATATCATCTGGCACCACAGCAGTATTGTGCTGAGTCAGCAACCAGTTAAAGCCAGTTAAAATCGTATTTTTGTCACTGCATTTAGCAACTGTTTCTGACTATCTGCTACAGCAGAGCAAATCTGCAAATTCACAGCCCTGGATTGCTCAGAATAAAGTTGTAGTTTGATTGTTGCAAAGTGTTTTAAACCTCAGGTCAAATGTTATCAGCTCATGGCATCCCAGAGTTCTTCAGGTCTGAATATATTTTTTGATTTTTAGCCACTGATAGCCAATGGTCAGGTAAGCAGTGATGCTAACAGAAACCAGCAGTGTGAGAAGACAAGGAGACCTGGAGCAGGGTGCACTCCTTGTGCTTCCCCTGCACCTTCAGCTGGCAGCAAGCATCATGTGTAGCAATCCTGAGCAAGCCTGGTACAAGTCAGGGGTGGTGGTAGAAGGAGGGATCCTGAGCCCTTTGCACGCAGGCAAAAGGCTGCTGGCACCTCCCT
This sequence comes from Campylorhamphus procurvoides, assembly GCA_013396655.1. Taxonomy (NCBI): domain Eukaryota; kingdom Metazoa; phylum Chordata; class Aves; order Passeriformes; family Dendrocolaptidae; genus Campylorhamphus; species Campylorhamphus procurvoides. Next base: position 313,012 of record WBMV01002010.1, on the reverse strand, counting down.
GAGACAAGGTGAGCACTGTCTGCTCTTCCCGGGCCCAGCCAGGAGCAAACTTTCCCCCCATGGCCCAGCAGTCATCATATCTTGCCTTTACAGCTGGCAAGAAGCAATGTCCAAACTCAGATGTCCAGATCCACCCCAAACTGCACACCCTGAGTGCTGCCTGAACATTTCCCTCTGCTTTGATCCTCTCCTTGTGAAAGATCAGACTTTGCATTTTCAACTTCATCTACTTTGCCTTCTTTCAGCACACACTGGACATGAGAGCATGCAAGCTGATCACACTGCTGTGCAAAGATAAGCCTTTGATTACAGAATTGAAAATAAAGTAAAAAACATGGGAAAATACAAATACAAGGACACAAGACAAGTATAGAGCCAAGATCATTCCTGGTTACTGCCCAGAGTCTGCAGCAGGAGGATCCTCAAACGTCGCTCCGCTTTTCCCATCACATTTCTTTTATTCATTTCCTTTCTCTATTTGGCTCGTGTTGGCAGTTGATGCAAGTAGGCAAGGGGTTTCTCCTCCACTCAAGTCTCCCTGCCCTTGCAGACCTGCAGACTTCTCTGTTCGGTTCACTTCTTTGGGCTTAAAACACCTTCTTGTTGCCTGCAGGATGGTCACACTATTTAGAACTGTCAACGAGACTGCATCTCTCTCAACACACCTCCTGCTTCCTCCAGTGCTCTTATCTGCACCCACACAGCTGCATCAAGAGCCACTACACCAGCCAAGATCCTTCCTTCACACAACTTCCCCCCTCCCTTTGCCAGTTTGGGGGCTGCACTGTTACCCTGAGTGCTAACACATGGCAGATGTGGATTTTGAGTAACTAACCCATGCACTGGTTTTGCAGGACTCCTGGGCTCAAGGCCACCCAGCACCAACAGCACAGAGGAGCCAACACGTGCCACAGCTGCCCAACAGGCAGGAGCCCAGCAGCTCAGGGTGAGAAGACCTGGGGGAAGGAGCTGGGGTTGGACAGGGCTGGGGGTGTGTGGATGTCACAGGCACTGGTGGAGTTGCTTGTTGAAAGAATTTGCAAATTACTATAACTGATTAAGAAATTGAATAATTATGCAATCTGCTGATTACAAAGAAAGGGGTTATTAATCCTCCAGACAGGCCCAGCAAAGGCCCTGTCAAAACATTAGGGAAGACGCTGTGAAGAAGAGAAAAGGCATGTTGTGCTAGTCACATCACACTTGATTGCCAGCTCTGCTGCACCAAGGATTCAACTGATTCAGCATCTGATTCAATCCAAACATCCCCTGGAGACAGCTGGTTTGAGATTCATTTCACTGTGGCATGACCATGTCACCTGAGGGTCCCATTGCAAGCTCTAGTAGAGTCCAACTCATCTGTTGAGCCTGGGTTCAGTCTGTCATTAAGACATTGGGGTGTTTTCATCAGTCAGCGGAGCTTAGGAGAAGCTGGAGGTGCCAATTTCAGGGTGAACTGACCTTCTCTCATGTCTTTGCTGGCTCTGAGTTAAGCAGCTCTCCCACAGGAACCTGCAAAGCCTGGACACTGGCTGATGGGAGACACCCACCCCAATTCCTGAATGTAGGTGTGTTGATCAAAACCTGAATCTGATCCCAGATATCATGGGAGAGGAAAGTACTGCATGCACTGCCCCACTTCCCAGCCTGTGGCTCTCCTGCCCTTTGACTTGCACAGACCCTAAGATATGTTGTTGTCAGCAAAGCTCCTGCTCACACCAGAGGGCACAAACCCAGGGCAGAGGTACAGGCTGACTGCTGCCTTCCCCTGAACCTTTTGGCTGTTTGACACCCTTCCTTTGGCCAGCCCCTCCAGACAGGAGCAGGGATGCTCACATGAAGCCTCACAGGCCCTGAGCTGTCTGGGTGCAGACAGGGCAGCCCCCGTCAACCCTTCTACCAGAAGGACTTTGTCCCCAGGGGTCACACAGCACTGCCTGCTCACAGGGACCAAATGGTACCTGAAGATAAAAGAAGAACCCAGACCCGCCCTGGGGACACACTGAGTGGCCAAGGCATCTCCAAGTCTTGGCATGTCTTGGCTCTAATAAGCATTTGGGGTATTATCCTCCACTGACCAGAGCCATGCAAGAGGCACAGCAGGGGTAGAGAAACTGGCCCAGCCTGTCCAGTTATCTCTGCTCAGTTCCCTTATCTTGTCTGCCTATATATAACCTCCCTCCTGGCCACCTACAACCACCAGTGGGAGTAGGGGGGTGGACGACACACCGAGGGTGGGGGAGGCCAGGAGAAATGTGCAGAGAGCACCTCAGTGGCAGCTCAGCTGCTGCCCCAGGCCTGGCATAGCTGGGATGTGAGCAGCCACACATGCCCTATCACACAGGGAGGGACCATGGTCTCCCCTGCACCCCTGGCACCAGGCTATTCTGAGTGGGGTTGGGTGGTCTAGAATGCAACGATGGACAAGCTGGACCTGGAACTTTGGACAGTCACAGACCTGGCTGGATGTGGAACAAGCGATGCAGAGCACAGGGGAATGGGAACACTCATGGGAGTAAAAATTCCATACAAACAGGAGATTTGTCTTTCTATGAAGAAGCTGGGGATGACAGCTTGGCTAGAAATAAAGAAGGTGAAGCCACAATAGAGAGGAGTGATGGAACTTGTCCCCACATGGGCCTGCTGGGCAGAACTGAGGGACATGGGCCAGGCTGGGCAGAGGGCACAGCTGAGGTGGGATGCAGGAGGTGCTGCCAGGGAGGTGTCTCCAGACTGGTGCAGAGGAGGAATTGAGGTCCTCTTGCAGGATATGAGTCTTCCTCACCTTTAGAGGCACAGTGTCCAATGCAGACCAGTTTGCATCCCTCCCACCTGCCCAAAGTCTTGCAGGATGCCACGCACCAGAGACTTCATTGCACACACTGCCACGGTGGATCTGGCACTGTAGGGTTGCTGAGTCTGCTGAGAAACAGCTGGAGGAAAGTCCCTGCTCACAGCGTGCTTCCTGTTGGAGGAAAAAGAGGAGAAATCCCAGTTCTCTGTGCTGTCAGAACAGAATTTTAGGAAATTCCCTTTCATCCTCACAGACATGTTTTTGATTTAAATATTGATCTTTCTACTTTGAATGTGCTCTGTATCCAGTCAGCCTTGGCATGTCTCAGCCTCTTCCTCCCAAGGAGCTGAGACAAAAAGCTCAAGGTTCATATCTTAATATGCTTTAAAAACCCCCAGAACAGTGTCCCTTTTCCCAGGTTTGTCAGAAGGGAACATGGGGCAGCTCCACATCACACTGCTCTGTGGAGGTGCATCCATCCCATTCTGCAGCCACATGGGGAAGGTACTTACTGGCATCCAAGAGCTCTTGGCACAGTCCTGCAACAGACCATGGTGGTAGCAGGGCCAGCCCCACCAACCCCTCTTGCACCAGAATCCATAAAGGGCTTTGTTGCTTTTTTAAATGAATTTCCAAAATCCAGGTAGCACCAGGGAGACTGGCTGTGCTGATCCTGACAGCCCATTTAAAGCAAAGGTCTGAACTACCCTCATAACTTGGATAATCACTCAAAACACAGAAACACCACCGAAACCAAACCAAACAAAACAACAAACCAACAAAAAACAGGCATTCAGATTCCTTGGTAATCAAAATATTGGAACTTTATAAGAATTACTTCCTTGATTATCTTTCTGTTGCAAACAGGTATCTCCTCTTGAAAAATAATAAATTCATGGATATCCTATTTAAAAGAAATAATGCTTTAAATTAAGCAAAATAACTCAAAATGCTATAATCAAACATCTTGCAGCATTTCCTAAACTTTTTCATCATTCATTGCTTTCTCTACTAGCTACAGAACTGAGACTCTTGCAAAAAATTCATGTCCACTCAAGTCTACATTTTTGTCTTTTCTTAAATATTTGACAAGAGGAAACAACACAAGTTTGCAGTTGTTTCATGAAGACCGTGCTTGTTGCAGTGATTTAGTTTAAAGCCATTTTGCATGAGGGATTCCACATCCTCTCCACCATTTGGTATATTTTACTTTTGTCCTTCCTCAGTCTTTTCTCGTCTGCTTGCAAAGTCAACACCCTCGAGCCTGATTGGGTGTATTAAGGTAAAGTGGAACTAAATCCTATTTAGCTTATGCTCAGGGACACTCAGAGCTTCTAGTGGCAAGGGCTTATTCCAGGGGGATTTGTGGAGTTTGACACAGACGAGTTCAGTTGGAGACACCAGAAATATGTCAATAGGGCCAGGCAAACAGGGAAGCAGCTGGATGTCCTGACTCCTGCCCCCGTGCATCTGCTGGGACATGAATCAGTGTGTGCATGGGACACACAGCCCATGGCTCCTATGGGAGAAGGAGACTGGAAGGAACAAGAAGAGCTCTGGCAGGAGGGGTTGGGACAGCTGAGTCTACTCCACAGAGAAACTAGTATAGGGGATGGGGGGAAACCAGAAGGACAAGAATATCCAGGACTTCTGCACCAGCAGCTGAGCCTTGCTAGTGCACATCAAGCACTGAGCCCAGGAATATTTGGAGTAGCAAGGAAAACAGTGGCAGTGCCGGCTGCTCACTGCCCTGGCAGTGCTGGGTGTGCTTTACTGGTGGCTCTGCTCTTGGGAGAGCCTGGCAGAGAAGGCTGGTCCCTGCAAAGCCATGAGTACAGGCTCTGCCCTGAGTCTGAGGGCTCCCAAACCTGCCTGGCAGGTCTGGGCCTTTCTAAATGCTCACAATCAGTGTCACAGTCTGGTCAAAGAGGACTGGACTTTCACCCAGTCCTAGAGATGAAGGCCTGCCTGATCCATTCCTTCCCAAGGTGGAATGTTTGACCTGGTAATTCCTGGTCACGGCAGTAGATTTTTAATGAACTACTGATGATCTTTTAGAGAGACACCTCTAATCACCAAAATGATGGAGTGGAGATCAATATGAGTCAGTGGTGGTTCAACACAACTCAGATACTTTATAGAAACCATAGGGCAAGTGAGGAAGCCAAGCTCCTCAGCTCAGCTCAACTGGCTCCTCTCCAGCAATGAGCACACTGCTCCTCAGGCTGGTGCTGCAAGAGATCCCCATGCTGGAAGCTGAAACAGGCTGCCTCTGGTCTGGACATGGAGGATGAAGTGCATCCATGGGCTTGAAACACACTTCTGGCTGGGCTAGGTCTGCTTTTGTGGGAAGCCAAGTGTATGTGCCCGGCGTTCCCCCCCTGCTCCTCAGGCAGGAGGTGATGGTCCATCTCTGCAGCCCCACCCACGGAGTGAGACACTGCACAGCAGCAGGTGCAGGATGGATCAGGCTTTTTTGTCCCCAGGGGATGGACAGCAGGGCTTTTCTCACAGCCACATCCCAGGGGGAGGGTACATCCCAGAACCGTGTGGTGCCTCCCATGCAGCCGGTGCAAGGACAAAGCAGGACAGGCATCAGAGTCCTGTGAATGTACCACACTGTGCAGAGCAGGAGGGAGGCAAGACATTTCCTATAAGTGCTCTGAAAGTGGCTCTGCCCCTTCAGGGAAAGGGACAGGACAGGTCCAACTGCTGCCCCAGACCCCTCCCCACCCCATATGCTGCACCAGGTCATGTCCCTGTGGCATCCACAGTCATCCCCTCCCCTCTTAAGGATGCCTGAGGAAAGAGGAGGGTTGGTGATTTTTAAGAGCCCAGCCCCTTTTCCTCGCCGTTCAAGGAGCCCCCCACACACACACCAATTGCCTCCACAGAGGCAACCAGGCAGAACTGGACACGGGTCTCTGTACTTGTACCATGTGACATAAATGGCTTTGCAGACCCTAATGCTTTGGAGCTTAGAGCTGCTGATCCAGGTGGTCCCAGGACAACCATTCTGCTCAGCTCACTGATGCCAGAGTTGTTAGACATGCACCTTGGAAGCCGAGAGACAGAACGACTTTGCGGTTCCGTCCTCCCTCCACAACCATAGGAGTGTCCCAACCTTCTCCTAGAAGCACAGCCTCTGCTTTCTCCCTTGGTTCTTAGGAAGCAGGAAAGTCACACGCAGACCCACGAGCAAGTGCTGTGTTTGGGTTAAGTAAGAGGTGCTGATGGCATCTGTCTGGGAGCCAGCAGGTAAGTAAAGAATTTTCCCAGGTCATGCCTCAGCCTTGGAGTGGAGCAAGCCAAAGTGTTGTAACACCTCCTACAAGCTCAGAAAACACATTAAAGAAGTTCACAGGATGGAAGCACTCTTAGGCCTGTTGCATAATCCAGATAAGTAGATAAGCCTGTAATATTTGCACAACATCGTGTCCCTTCCTTGGCTTTGTTACCTGTCCCATTTTGCAGGACTTAGTTCAGGGGATCTGATAGACTGGGGACAGCTTTCAGGTCATCTATTCCTTGGGAGGTAGCTGTGACCCAGCTCTAGCATTGTGACACTGGGAGCAATCAAAGGACAAGGACACTTTGCTGACAGCTGTACTTTATGCTTTGCAAATCTGCCGCAAAGACATTTTGGAAATGGCACTATGACACCTCTTGGGAAGTTTCTCATAGAAAGACACTGGTAGTGCAAAACCACCATGGGAAGAGAAAGGTGTCGTGCCAGAGATAAAATAACCTTTGCATAAGTACACAGGTACACACAGCTTGGGCACATTCCCAGTCCATATACTTGACCCAAAGGGTACAGGATGTGGGGACTGAGTAGTGTCAGGAATCAGGTGCCAGAGAAAAAGGTGGAACACTGTTGAATGCATTGACTGAGCACAGATATGGTCCAGAGCCTGCTAAGATCTGTCTTGCTTCAGTACCTCCCCTCTGGTAAATCCTCTCTGGGATTTACCAGGCAGCCCAAGGGGAGGGCATGGTAGCATCTACCCATCAAATGGGTGGCATCACCTTGTACTTCTCTTTGGACTGTGGGTGTAGGGAGGATAGAGCCAGTAGGCTCCAGGGGTGTGCCCTAGGCACACAGACCCAAGCAATCAGCGCTGCACTCTGGGCATTGGCACAGTTCTACATTGAGACAACAAGCAAGGAACAATTGTGCCAAATGCCAGTGCCAGCCTTCCTTCCAGGACCTTTCTGAAAATAAGTCCTGGAAGGGAACTGGGCAGTCAGAGCAGGAGGCTGGGACTCAGTGGGACTCTGCTTGTAGCTGCCCAAGACCCACCCATTGTGCACAAGCCTGAACTAAGAAGTTGAGGACTAGAGGAGGTTGGATGTGCAAACTTTCTGCCACAAGGATCTCAGTCTGGTTCGAGGTCACACCAAATGGATTTTCACCTGCCAAAAGAATGCAAACCTCTTCCCTCCTTCTCTGTTTGGAGCCTGGAATGCCTTGTCCTTGGGTGCAGATGGTCTTCTTGAGGGACCTGCAGCATTTCTAAATTGCTGCATAGTATCAGGAGGGACGACATTGCTCCTCACACTCTTTGGAGACAAACAGACTCCCTGTGCTATCCAAAGGCCACCAGCCCCAGCCCACTCTCATTCCATGGGGAAGGTCTCAAGCCTTCCTGTGCACCCCAGTCCTCTGCTCATCCCACAGTGTTTAGCAGTGGAGCTTTCCTTTTCCTCCTGGCTTTCTTTGCCTTGCTCACAGGCCACAATCCTTTGGCATAGCTCATTCAGAACTTCTCCCTAGTGTGCTCATGGCCACAGTGTGGGACTTGCAGGGAAAACAGGCCCCACAGGGATCCCGGGGTCAGGAGGGATGGAATGGGGTGAGGGGAGCCCCTGCCTCTGCAGGTCCCAGCCCTGCTCTGGTGAGTCACATCCAGTGCCGAGGGGAGGGCAGAGACTCCTGGCCTCGGGGAAGAGTTTTCCACACTGTGCTCCCTGTCCCTAAAGCCACCTCTCCTGCCACTCCTTCTACATCTGAACCATGAAGCATCTCTTCTATCTGCCCTGTCCCCACCTCAGCCTCATCCACCTGCCATGAGCACAACGTGATCCTGGAGGCAAGTTTTGTCCTCTTCAGCTGCAGGAGCATGCAAAGAGGGAGAAAGGAAGTAGAACAGAGCTGCCTCATGGTGTGGGTACAGATAGCTCCCCATATTCTCAAAAATCTCTTCCAGGGGAGTGCCAAGGACAAGCCAGGAAGGCAAGGAAGGAGTTGGCGTAAGTGATGCTGCCAGATTTTCCACTCATTGCTTTTCCTTCTTGGTGGAGATTGTAGTGCAATTTCAAGATTGCAAAATCCATGCTTGGGCATTTTTTTAAATGCTAATTCTGGATTTCCACTCTTGAGCTGGCCAGAGGGCCATACTGAAATAACAAAAGACCATTTGTTTTCCTGAGGGGGAAACTAGAGGCTTGTTTGTTTTCCTTTCACACCAGAAAGTCAAAGCTTATACATCTGACTTTCAAAGCAAACCAAATATTTTTTAGTGGCCTCTTCCATTAAATTTTTAACTATTTGCTCTAATTCAAGCAGAAAATGGTTTCAGATACTCATAAACCATAGGATGGGAAATGATAGCTAGTGAAAGTCAGCTGAAAATTGCTCATCTAAAGCGAAAAAAGAAGTCACCAAAGGGAATGAAGATGGGCAAAGTAAGCAAAAGGCACACAAATGGATTTGAAAGGCATGCAGATGGATTTGGCCAGCTCTGGTCTGCAGATGCCAGAGGTGATGGTGACTCACAAGATTTCCGTTCCTCCTTTTTGGCTCATGCAAATACAGTTTGCACTTCTTTCCCCTGCCCACGATTTTTTCCCTGGAAGTCCTGGCTCTGCAAACAGAGGGGCTGGTTCCTGCTCCTGTTCTCAGACATCGAGCCCTGTGCAGACCAGAGGAGCTCTTAGATGAGGTGGTGGCAAATGAGGACAGGCAAAGTTTAGAAAGCTGAAACACTGACAGGAAGCAAAGGGAGTGGGAAACATTCACATTGCTGTTTTCCTCCAGCATCTCATTGGGCAGTGCGTGGTGGTTTGGGGCCAGATGGAGCCCTGATGGACCCTGGAGACCCCTTGTTGAAGGACCATGTTTCTGGAATCCCCCACTGCCCCCATCTCCTGCTCCACATCATTCTCCTTGGATCCCCCTTGTTGATCCCTTCCCATTGCATTTTCCAGTTGCAGTCTACAATTGTTTCCACACTCCTTTCACAGATCGGGGGTGAATTGCTTCTTAGGAAAAACAGGCTAAAGCAATGCATTTGGAGCAACATGTCCGAGCTATCCCAGAAACCCAGTTAACTTCCCTGCACCCACTGCAGAGATGCTTCAGAAATTCCCTTGGCAAGGTTACCCACTATCTGAGACACCATGACTGTTGCCCTGTTTTTGATATCCCTTGAAGGATAGCTCTCCATCCTGACTGCTGGGACCCCTTCAACTCTGCACTGGCTGTGTTTTGCAACCCAGATATCCCACCAGGAGAGCTGTCCCCGGGGGCAGTGTCTGTGCCAGGCACGCAGAGCAGTGCACTAGGTGCCCTTTTCTAACTTAATTCAAAACAAAGCAGAGAGGAAGCTGCAGCGAGTGTCCAGGTCTTCAGCTACAGCCTGCCAGCTCCTGCAAAGAAGGTTTCATTTCCCACCCCCATGATGGAGCTCCACAGAATGATTTTAAACAGTCCCAGATATTGACCCAGAGAAAAGAAGACACTGGTCAGTGGAGCAAGTTCTGTGCCATGGTGCTGAGCAGTCACAGTTCTGATACTGATTGAGACCCATATCCCTCAAATCCTTTCCCCCTAAGAAAAATAAACCACAGCAAGGGCTTAAAAGGCACCTGACAACACCTTCAGGTAAGAAAGCCAAACCACTGCTGGGATAGTGGCTGAGAGCCATAGGTCAGTGGTTGGCCTCAGTGAGCTTAAAAGGTCTTTTCCAGCCTGTGATTCTCTGATCTGAGATGCGCAGAGCCCAGAGGAATTTGTTCCTGCACACCTCCTGGTTCCGGTGTTCTTCAGTTAGGTCTGTCTACAGAGGGTATGAAACTGCAGAGGTATCTGAGCATTGCATTCCACGTAAAAATGAAACTAATAAACCATATGTCTTTAATTGGAAGGTAATAAAAGCAGGTGAAAACAAGACAGTTTGCATCTCCTTTGGGACTAAGGAGCCGACCTTGCAACACTGACACCCAAGAAGCCCAGAGATGCTGGCTGTCATCCAGTGATCCCCATACTAGGGAGATGCAGACCTGGACAACAAGCTTTTCAGGCCCCAACACAGCACCCAGCACCAAGTAATCCCAGATCATTCTCAGCTGGCTGATGCTCACAAAGTCCTCCAATCTCACAAGGAGAGGCAGTAGGCTGTGCCTTACCTGTCACCATCATCTCACATCACCTGGTCTGGTAACTGGGAACACCAGCGATCCTCTGGACCATTTCTGGGTGAAGATGTAAAATTTCTACCAGTGAGACCTCAAGGACATAAATGGAAAATAACTGCATTTTCCATCATCCTTTCTGGGATAAACTATCCCTGCTGACCACAGTGCCACTTACTGCACTTGCTGATGGAATGGATTTGACGTGTCCCTTCCTTTCTCTCACTGGCTAGGGAACATTTGCCTTTCTCAGCAAAGGCAGTGCTCAGCTCTCTCTGGCAGGTAGATCTCAGGACTGCACAGTGAAAAGGAAAGGGGGAAATGAAGCCAGGAAGTGGCACATTATTTTCCTGTCTCTGCAAGTCATCAATAGACAGAAGGGAACATCACCAGCCAGTGACCAGCATGGGTGGAACTGCTCATCCCATCAGCTGGAGAGCAGCCACGGTGTTACAGGGAGGCAGGAGTCAAATCAGGCAGCTCAGAGCAGAGCACAGGAGCTGTATAGCATCAGAAAGCCAGACAAGATCAAGCCCTGCCCTTGGACATAGCTGCAGGAACCTCAGCAAATGGCATTGCTCTGCAGCAATGTCAGTGGAGCATCCACAGCACAAAGAAAACACCAGCAGCACCTTCAGTGCACAGACACCTCTGGGAGCAGCTGGCCGGGGCTGAATGCACTGTTGGGTAGCAGACAGAGACCCCCTCATGTCAGAGGGGGATTTGGATACTGGAGGCAGGTGACAGTGGCACTGGAAAAGCATCTGGGTCAGTAGAAGGCCTTGAGGTCAGACTGCGGTAAGCAGGCTGAGCTGCCTCTGAACTAATCTGATGGCTGTGTAACCCAGCAGATTAGAAAAGGTATGGCCCATGGCACGGTACCCCTCAGTGAAAAGCCAAGGATCAGCACTTTGGAATGTTGTCCATGGGATGGAGAAGATTCCAGCAGTTACAGAAGGGCATCGATGCCATTGTTCATACCACACTTTGCAAAAAAAAGATGGATTTAGATTTCAAACAGCTCAGACTGCTCATCAAGATTCATCTTCTTTCCACTGCACAGGGGGATTGCCAGGCTCAGTGCAACAGCACTGCTGTTGCTGCTACAACTCTTGCTGGCCTTGCCCTTTCCCCTACTTCAAGCATTGCATAGAATGCAAAATATTAAATAAATGCATAATGAAGGGAAGATTTTGGTCACAGAAAGAGGACTGTGAGGGTACAGCTGGTACCAAATATTTTTGCATGTCTGGTGTGTCACTACGAGCTGGGGCACGTGCATTTAGGAAAACAAAGCCTGTGTTTGTGCACTCTTTAAACTGTCATTGAGCTGTGTTTAGGACCCAGCAGGAAACTGAAACTCTTTTTTGTCACGTGGAGACTACTGATATGTAAGTAATCACATTTTATCTGGTTAATAATGTCAGAACCAGGGACTCCTGGCAGGTCTGGTTTAACAACCCAAACAGCAATATCCATATAATTACTATAACATTTATTAATGCCAACGTGCAGAGAGGTCACCCATGGATGAAGGCTGTCTGAGAGTAAGGAGGGCACAGAGGTGCCTTGGACTGCAGGGAAATGCACCAGTCTCCCCAGCAGCCTGAGAGCCTGGGCATGGAGACAGATTAAAGGAGTGAAGCAGGGAAGTTCCCTGCAAACCCCAAGCCCGCACGACCCAAACGATGAGAACACAGTGATGCTGCTGGTGGATTGGCTTGGTTGGACATCCCCAAAGCACAGCACAGCAGCAGAGTCAGGTGCACAGCTAGATTCTGTTCTACCTGTACACAGACACAGTTTTATTATAGAAAGCCCTGTCCAGCTGAAACTGGCCACAAACCAGTTAATCTATGTGCCCACAGGGTCTTAGTCACTGTCTCTGACCGGAGCACCCATCAGAAAACACCTTCCCTGCAAGGGTTCTTTGTAATCTAACCTACTTCCTGAGGTGCTGGAGGACATGGCTGGGATTTGTGGCCACCCAGAGCCAGCCCAGCACTAGAGTTGAGCTCTGTAAGGCCAGGCTGCCATGTGCACAGGTGTAAGCAGTTTGCAAAGCCCTTTGGTTTTAGCTGTACCTCTAATAACCCCTGATGCACCCTACCTTCATTTAGGATCATTATCAAAACCCTGTCTGTCTCCCACAAGTCAGACTCCAGCAGCATCCACAGGGCAGGAGCTGTCACCTGGCTCCTCTATAGAAACACAAATGGAAACAACCACAATGAGAAACACCCATGGAAGTTGCTGGGGAATGCAAAAATTCAAGTTGTAGCAGAAAATTCAACCCAGAATCATCACAAGAGCGGAAAGCAGTTTTTATTTTTGACAAAGTGATCCAGCTCACACTCCATCTCCCCCAGGTTTCACTCACTCATTCTCTCATGCTCACATATGACCACCACAATGTATGTGCCCAGGCAGCTTGGTCAGGACCACTTGTGGTGACAAAGGAAATGGGGACAGCAGCTCCCAGTTCCTCATCACAGCTCCCAGATTCGCCTCAGGTGGATGACTGTGCCACGGATCTCAGATATGCTTCTTGTACCCTGTGGGAACAGACAATGATTGTGATCTTTTGCCTCTTCTCCCTGTCCTGCCTGTGAGTCATGAGGAGCAGCTGATTTACTCAGCTGGTTGGGCTCCTTTGGGGTGTGATCTCTGCTTTGTTTTAGGCCCTCCTTTGTTTTACTGCTCTAATTGTCCTGAGAAGCTGCATGTCACTTGCTCTGCTCTCATGACCTGTTGATCAGGCAGAGCAGCACATGCCCTTCCTTTAACCCTTCCTCTCTTGCTGTTTCTCCTGCTGTTTTCATACCCAGACATCTTCAGTCAGGGCAATTTTAAGTTTTTTTTTACAAATCTCCATAGCTTGAGCTAAATTCTAAATTACTGACACAACATTACAGAATCCCCTAAAAGCACAGCAGGTTTGGGTTTCTCATTGCAGTGTTTCACACACAACTACAACATACTCCCCTCTTGTCAGCTCCTTTGAAAGCTTCAGCATCAGAATTAAATCTGGATTTAGCCATTTATTCCCTACACAGAAGAATGGGAGACATCACACAACCATCTGGTTTGCCAGGACGTTTCCTTTGAAATCACTCCTCACACCAGTATAGTAGACTCCTGAAATAATCCCACATTCTCTTTCTTATGTTGGGGTCCTGCAGCTTTAAAATTGGATCTCCTTCATGTTCAGTTGTATACATGCATGGACAGAAGATATGTAATTTGTCTAAAAATGGATGCGATCTGGCACAAATCCTACATCCAGGAAAGGCTCTGAAAGCTCATATACAGCCTCTTGGTTAGATGGGGGCTTTTTTTATGTGACATCTCCTCTCCCACCTGATATCACAGAATCATAGCAAACCAGATTAGAAAGACCTCAAGGATCTTCTGGTACAACCTTTCTTGGCAAAGGCAAGGTCTAGACAAAATGGCCCAGCATGCAGCTGAATCCTAAAAGTTTCCAACGTTGGGGAATCCACCACTTTTGTGCAGAAATTATTGTAATTGTGAAAAATTTTTCTCGTGTGTGTCTAGTTAGAACCTTCCCAAGAGAAACTTGTACCTCTTGCCCCTCATCTTTTCCATGTGATTCCTTGAAAGAAGGGAGTGTCCATCTTCTTTGTAGCCACCCTTTAAATAATGCAAGATGGCAAAAATGTCTCTCCTAAGCCTTCTTTTCTCAAGATTGAACAAACCCAGGTATCACAGCCTTTCCCCATATGGCAACTTCCCAGTCCTTGAATCATCTTTGTGACCTTTCCCTTTACCCTCTCCAGCCTATCCCGTTCTCTCTTGGGTAGTGGGGACAAAAACTGTGCAGAGAATTCCAGGTGGGGCTTGACAAGTGCTGAATAGAGTGGGAAAATTCCCTCTCTCTCTGAGAGAGAGGGAATCCCACTGCTGATGCAGCCCAGCATTCTGCTGGGTCACTCACACTGAGCTTGGTGTCCACAGGCACCCCCAGGGCCCCCTCTACAGAGCTGCTCCCCAGCCAGTCGATCCCAGCCTGTGCTGCACTGCTGGACAATGTTTTCCCAGGTGCAAGACTTCCCATTTGTCTTTGCTGAACTTCATATGGTTCTGTGAGCCCACTCTTCCAGCCTGTCCAGGTCTTCTGTCAGGTTGGATAATATATCCATGTTTAGGATTATTTCAGCCTCTTCCAACCAAGCTCCTAAGGGTTTCTACACACAAGGCCAAAAGCAGAAGACCCAGATGGATCAAGGAGCATCAGTCTCCAGGTAACCACCCAGCCACATGGGGAAGTGCTTCCAAAAATGACCAACAAAAGCTACAAAAGAAAGGAGAGAGACTAGGACAGGCTGGAGGAAATCACAAAGATTTCCAGTGCACCATGGAGGAATCAACAAAGTGCCATGCTGGAGCCCTTTTCCCAAGTTTCCCTGATGGAAAGGGGCTCCAGAGTTGAATACCACTATCACTCATATCTCATCCCTCAGCAGCACCCAGACACTGCTCAGGCACTGCCAGCCCCATGCACTGCAGTACTCTCTGCTGGTGCCTGAACACCACCAGGAGCCCACCAGAAGCCAAGGCTGCTCCGGGCTGGTATGTGAAAGGAAAATTCACTGGGGAATGCACACACAGGAGCCCACAGCCTGTCCCAAATACCCCAGATCAGCATAAGGAGGAATGCAGTGCCCCATGAAGCTGGGCAGTTCTATCAGCTCTCCTGTGCCAAGGAGATGATAAAAGGGATAGAACAAGGGGGAATGGACTTAGGCTGAAAGAGGGTAGATTTATATTAGGCATTAGAAGGAAATTCTTCCCTGTGAGGGTGGGGAGACCATGGCACAGGATGCTCAAAGAAGCTGTGGCTGCCCCATCCCTGGAAGTATCCAAGGCCAGGTTGGATGGGGTTTGGAACAACCTGGGATAGTGGAAGTTGTCCCTGACCATGGCAGGGGGTGGAATGAGATGATATTTAAGGTTCCTTCCAACCCAAACTTTTCTGTGATTCTGTGATTCTAATGTCCTGGAAGAGGATGGGTAGGAATATAAGCAGAGGAAGGTGTTCGGTGGAGGAGAGACAGGAAGGGGCTGTGAGGAAGGACCTGTCTCACAGGATATACCAGGAGATTGAAGCTCATGGAAGGATATCACAGTCCTCCCTCTCTGCTTTTTTTTAAGGGCAGAATCATCAGTGGCTCAACTCAGGTTGTCCCATCAGAAGAGCACAGAGCAGCTGAGAGCTGCAGAGAAGGCACCCTCCATCCCCTGTGCCCTCAGAGCTGGCACATTGGTCAGGGCATCTTTGATCTTCCTTTCTGCTTGTGAGTGGAGATATGGAACTCCCAAGCCCAGAGGAACCTGGTGGGTGGCCAAGGCTGGTGTTCCCAAACTAGCAAAGGGGATATTTAAGCCAAGTGCTCCTTGGAACCTTATCTGGCACAGCACTCTTGTAGCACAGCCAAGGCATCTCTGCTGGCCTGACCGGCATTGTACCTGTCTGGGCCACCACAGAGGCCATGCCTGTGGTCTCAGGACCTCCCTGCCATCAGCAGCTGCTGCTCATGAAGCCATTGAGTGCCTGAGCAGCTCCCACATCTCCAGACTGAACCTCAGATGCCAGAGCTGGCCCAGCAAGCCAGCCCAGGTTGCAAATCCACAGCTGACAGGACAAGCCCAGAGCAGACAGGACGGCATTCCTGGGCTGCAAGCAGAGCCCTTGGCACACTCTATGAGCTGTTCTGAGTGGGATGCTTGCAAATGAACTCAGCCAGCTGGGACTCCCAAAGCAGCCTATGCAGCCAAGGGACGATCCTCTGTTCCACTCCCAGCACTTGCAGTCTCTGAAGGGGCTGTCAAAGTCAGGAAGATCCCATCGTGGAGTCTGTTCCCCTGGCCACAGCCATATGAGGGATCTCACTGGGACAGCTCTCCTTCCTTACCAAGAGCTTTGCTCTTTGCCTCGTGTCAGGTGCTCACACAGCTCCTTGCAAGGACAGTCACATTGATCTTTTTTTTTTTTATTGATGATTTTCCTTTTCCAGGTAGTTCTCCTGCTCCATAGAGCTTAGAGAAATGGGTCTCATTCTTATCTGCAGGAATGAGCTGATAGCAGATGAACTCTGGCAGCTCTTCCAGGAGGGTGTGTGCAAGGTGATTTCAGCCATAAACCCATCATGGGTGGGGTGGGATTTTTCTTTTACCCTCTTCATTCTTCACTTAGATAGTTGCACTGATTTGCAGATTCCATGTGTCTCCATGAGTTTGTATCTCCCAAGGAACATTTGACTATAAAGTGGCTGCCCAGCCATGTGTGCAGGAGGGGTGTCCTCTGCAGGGTGTGTCCAGTGACTTCTCCAACCCCAAACAGGCAGCCCACGATGATGCTGCAATTTTCCTCACAGTCCCCAGACACTGAGCCTGATCCTGTGGTGTGACAGGGGCACAGGGGCTGAGAACTCACCATCCCAAGGATGTGGAGATCCATGATGGAGCTCCAGGGTGAGCTGTGCATCTCTGGATGCTGCCAATGAGCAGAGCAGAACAATGTAAGGTGGGGGCAAGCAGCCACCAAACAGGCCTTTTGGGGAGTGAGGGGTTTGAGGATGGGCTATGCCAGGTGACAGGAGGGGGTCAGGACTCGTTCTAGCAGAGTTGGAGTTTGAGCAGAGCCAGGGCCACCCAGCCACCCCCCTTCCATGGCAGGATGATGCCTTTGTGCACAGTTTATGCATAATAGACCTTCTGAGGAAAGAGATACTGTCTCCTTGCTCCAAATACAATTTCAATTAGATGAATAGCAGCCTAATCCCATAGAGGTGCTCAGCTGGGAACTGACCATGTGAGAGGCAGCCAGCCCTCCCCCCGCCGAGTGGTGAAAGGGGATCCCCCCCTCAACCTGCCCTCGAGGAAGCCCCGAACCCTCCAACAGGGACCATCTGCTCCTGCAGCAGCCCCTCCTCCGGCAGCCCCCAGCGAGAAAGGGCCAGGGCTGCCAGTGCCTTCTGAAACAAAAGCAGCACTGCGGGGATGGTGCCTTCGGCTCCCCCCCTCCCTGGACAGAGAAAGAGGAGGGAGGGAGAGCCCCAGTGGCTCCTGGAGAGACCCTGTGCTGCAACCCTTTGGGCAGGTGGAATTGGCAGGAGAGCTCCAGGAAAAGATGGGCCACCAGAACAGGAAAGAAACTATTGTCCCCCTGCATCAGATGATGTCACCACAGGGAAAAAGGAGAAAGGAAAGAGGGCAAATCACAAGGACACGCTCCAAACTCTCCTCCAAACTCTCCTCGCACATCCCAGGGCCGGGACTTGCTTCCCCTGCCATCCTGGCCGAAGGGCAGAGCCACTTCACCATCTGCCAGCAAGGAGACAGCAGGAGTCAAGTACAGAGCTGAGCACTCTCTCTTCTCTGAATATCTCTGGGCTCTCGGAGGGAATTTCATCTCGCGCAGAAATTCTCAGACTTGTCCCTTAGTGACAGAGAGGCAATTTGAGGAAAGTCTTGAGAAACTTACATTGCACAACTGGGAGTTTAAAGAGATTTTCAACCCACAAGGCAACTGACAACAGTTTTGTCAGCAACTGTTACCAAAACCCTCTGGTTCCACTGTTACAGCAACCCCTTCCCAAGCAGAAATGCACTTCACTTGCTGCTCCACAGCAGATGTGCTCGACTCACAGGTATCAAACACCAGATCCTTGGCTTTATGGTGTCCTACTCCATCCCCCCACACATGCCAAATCCCTCTGCCTGGGGCACCCTCCCTTTCCCTGCCTTAGGACAGATGAGAGAGCAGTCCTGCAGCACGGGAAGGAAACACCATCCAGCCCAATGGACAGACTGGCAAGCTCTGCGAGGCAACAGCAAGTCAGTTTCTTGCTAAAGTCAACAGCTCAGAGCCTGAATACACACAGCTGGGCACAAAGTGGCTGGAGATCGCATCTGCTGAATAAGTGGCCATTGTTATGCTTTGTCACCCGTTTCAGGGCAGATAGCACTTTAAAGCCATTTGGTGTTGCACTCTGAATAGTTAAAAAGGTCAAACTCTGAGCATGGGCAGTGGGGTGTTTTCCCAGCGCTGGAGCGTGATGTGAATATTCCCAGGTGCGAATATTTGTCTGAACATCCGCTGCCTTCCCAGTGCCCCGGCTCGGGAAGGGAGGGCTTTGATCTCTTTCCCAGCTGAAACCCGAAGCCCGCTGTGCTTGCCCTGTCCCCGCTCACCCTCCGACCCCACAACCTGTTGCTGCGGAGTGGGACCAAAGGCAGTGATGCCACCGGACCGAACCACAGCGCTGGGCTCTGCACAGCCTGAGCCCGAACGTGCTCTTGGTCTGAAACACAGCACAACAGGCTAATGAAAAGCCGGTTATTGGTCGGCAGTGAAAGGGGCGCTGCTTTCTTCTGCGTTTTGTGTCCCGGGATGGTGCTGGCAGCACCGCAGGCACCCACAGCCAGCCCCACTGCACTGCTCCCACAGTGCGACACAAACACACACATAAATCGGAGTTAACCTTTGCTCTCTCTCATATGTTTGTCCAGAGGCTACAGAAATTTAGCACAAGACACGTGACAGCCAGAGAAAAAAACAAAAAACTTTTATTAAACTGTCCCAGAGTGGGAGGGATGGAGGAGTTTTTGGTAAATCAATGCTTCTCACAGTAACAGAATATATTTGGGAAAATAATGCAGATCAGGTATTCCTTTATCAGCAGATAAAGATATGTTTTGAGATCTCAAAAGGGACAGACACACCCCCTCATGACTCACCTACAGTAGGGCTTTTCACTCTGACTTTGACGTCTTTGCTCTTTTCAAAGCCAAAACAACTTTTTCCCATCAGCTCAGCTCCTGGCAGCTACCCTGGGTTTAAAACTCCTGTTAATTCCCTATCTCTCCTCCCCGTCATTGCTGCAAAAACAAAGACGAACATGTCCTAATGCTTTGTTATTTATGAATGACATGGGATTAACTAGAAGAAGAGAAACCTGATTTTGCAAAATCAATTGAGATTTCAATTGCAAGAAAAATAAACACCTTTTCTTGCCCAGTATAGACCTATTTGCAAGATGTTTGCATCTACCTGCAGAGAGAGGTATCACACAGCTGTGCCTGTATTTGTGATGCTAAAACTGGAGTCACAAAGGGTGATAATCATGGGAAAGAACACTCCTGTAGGCTGAAACCCATGGAAGCACCAGAAAAGGTAGCAGAAAACACCAGTGACTATCCAGACTGAGTTTTCTGAGAGGAATCATCTGTACTAGAGCATGCAAATGCAGTCTCATGCAGCTTTTGTATTCACTTGCCACAAACCTGCGACTGAATGAGTTTTACCAGCACAAATGTTGGAGGAAAGTGAAGTTCAAAGCTGCATGCATGAGTAACCATGGAAACGGAATTTTAAATTTGCACATACGAGTATTTGTATCCAAAGTACTTTGTACGCTCCGCCAATGCGGGAAGAGGGACACCATCATGTCACAACTGGCCAATCCCGACTTAGAAACATAGCTTGAATTTCAAATATCACCTACTTACAGCAAACCTCCGTCCCCAAGCCGAATAAAAAGAAATGTGAAAAAACCTGCCTGGAATTGCCATCTGCTCGTGAATATTCCACAATTAGCAGGGACGGATTCGTTGGATACATTATTCATTGTGGATTATTCGCCCAGATCTAACAGCGATAGTATTTAAATACTGTGATGAGGAACCATTACAGACATAGAAGGTGTATGCGACTGTCCCCAAGTATGAATATGGATGCGCTCCTATCCTGCAGGAATCTCTGGGAACAATAGCCGTGCGGTAAATACCTTGCCCTCTGCACCAAAAGAAAACAGAGAACTCCGTGATAAACTGAATTTTTTTAAATCCCTTTTCCTGTCCATTTGTCCTCTGCCTCAACCCCTCCTCCTTCAACTGGGCTACTAATGCCTGAAAATCAGCTGCCATTTCAGCAACAAAGGGACTTGTTGTTTCCCTTGCTGTGACTTAGGTTATGGAAGAGGTTTGGTGCGACATTTTTCCCATCTCCACCCCAGCCTTCCAGTGTGGCCCATGTAAGGGCATGAAAATCATAGAACCAAAACTAAACAAAAACCTCCAAGCTCAATGCTCTGTTTGCACTTGTGGCTTTCCCAGTAAACCTCCATGAGTTGCCTTGTATTTTGCAGTGGCCACAGCACAGATGGTTTTCAGGCCTCTTTGCAGGTTCATCTTTTGTGGCATGAAGGCCACCATCGTCATCAGTGGCAGACTGACCCTTGCAGACCTGGGTGCCAAATCATGGCAAAACAGGGACACCCAAAAAAACTCTTTAGCTGAAAGCCATGACCAGCAGGCACAGAAAGAAACTGCCTTGGGAGAGGAGCAGGTTTGGAGCATGTGAGACTGGGGTAGGATGGAGCCAACACAGCCGGGCTGTGCCAGGGTTGCTTAAGTAGAAACAACATAGAAAAGGAAAGGGAAAAACGATAAGAAAAAGGGAAAAAACCCAATCCAAATCTAACGAAAGAGTCCAAAGTAGCGCCGGATGGGGTTATGCAATTTCAATTTGTCCAGCACTGCTCACAGACAAACACTCCCTGAAGCAGCAGGGGTTGTGCAAGGGAGGGTTGTGAAATCCCCTCGCGCTGCCAGCTGTTGCCCAACTCTGCTGGGTAGCAAGGCTGGACTGCAGGGACAATCCAGGATCCTTCAAACACTGCAGCAACGTTCCAACGCTGTGCACACACAGACATTCAACGTGGAGTCTGGGCTGAAGTGCCCCTGTGGTGTCCGGCAGCACCACGGTCCCTGCTCCCAGAGCTCCCCTTTAGCAGGGCTCTCATGGAAATGGTGTAACCAGAGTGCTGGAAGAGGTGGGCAAGGACAGACAGGTCAAGCCTTCCTGCTGTTACTGGTAGCCGCTCCCAGGCTACTACTGCCAAAGTCTCTGATGGGCCAGGGTTTCCCATGCAGGAGGTCTATAGATGTCATCCACAGGCACCGAGGTGATTATTTCCCCAGGTGATTATTTCCTTTCTCATTACCAAAAAATTAGCTCCTGCTGAAATGGTAGAATGTGAGAAACTCCCATTCCAAAGTGCTTTGTCAAGGACTGTTTGTAAGGAAACAGGTCAAGCTTGCAAGGAAACTGATCATCCTTGGGGTGCATTGGCACACAGAGCATCGTTTCTTGGTCTCAAAGGTTTAAGACAGGGGGTAAACCTTGAGCAGGATCTATTGAACCCACACAGGCCAGAGAAGGATCTGGAGATGCTCATCTGAAGGCAAGCATGTAAAACCCATCAGAGTGGGCTCCAGGAGCCAAAACTGGGAGTTTCCATGGGAGGGTTGCTGGGTCTGGAGTTTATTTTGACCTTCCTATATGGATTCTCATGATTGTTGACTGGAAAGGTAACTCCAGATGGAAGAATAGCTTTGGTAGTAGAATGATTGTCCCGTGTTTGGAGTCTGTAAACCCATGGAGATGTCCTCTCTCACCTCTGCTCTGCAGGGTTTGACTTCATGCAAGTTGCAGAGATGTTCTTGCTCGCCATGCTATACAGGGATTGGGCAATAAAACACTGATTTGGAAAATAGTTTATTTGCTAAAAAATGTGATTTTCATCTCTTCAAAGTTTCACTGTCAAGGTTTAACTTGCAGCATAAATTTAGTTGAAAAGTATTTTTATTATCTGGACTTGCACTGCTGGAGGGAAGGGGCAGTCCTCTTTCACCCACACACCCAGGGAGACAGACAGCCAAGGTCGGGGGTTTGGTCCCCATTTCACTGCCACTTTCCCAGGTACAGGTGGCATTCTTTTGCCCCTCTTTGCTGACCAGCCAGATAAAACACCAGATGATCTCAAAGCAGCTGCAACATGCCCACAGTCTAGGAGAACATCTCCAACTCAGGCCAAATTCACTAATGAGACCTCCCATGCCCCACCATCATCCTGCTCTGGATAAGCTGCATCTAAGGAGTTGTAGTTCATTTGAATCTGGGAAAGGAATCACTCCATCTTTTTGTCCATCTCTTAGACAAAGTCTTTGAGCATGCCCATGAAGGGAAAGGGTGTGGGGAAAACCAGAAAGAATGGTGAGAAAAACAACACATTCCAGAGGACTTAGAGGAAAAAGAGGAAAGGATGTGAGAGTGGCAGTGATGGGTTCACTAAGTGCACCTGAACAGCAGCCACTTTCAAATTAAGTTTAGGCCATGCCAGAGAGTGGTCAGCAGTGAGTTCCTGTCTGAGACCTGTTCATCTTAGTAAGTTTCCACGAGAAATACAGTTGGGCCAAAATAGAAATTCATTGTCGGAATGTGTCAATTTAGATCATACTTTCTATGGAAAAAAAAGTCAAAATGTATCAGCTCATTTTTCTCTTCACGTTTCCGTGAGGTAGAAAGTTAAATTTGACCATGATTTATTTCATTTAAATCTTCAAAGCTAAATAGCTTCTTGCACAAGACTAATGTATGTGCATCAGCATTAGATATTCACCATGCAAATCTTGTTGCAATCAGCCACCAGTACCAAATTTCTGCATCCCGCATTCCCCTGCACTTTGCAACTACTCTTTGCCTGGGTGAAACCTTCTTACTTGTACACTGATGTGAACTCGTGTATTTTCTTACGGCTGAAGCAGCCTTGTCTGATAGGATCTATCCTAAGACCCCACCTAAGTGTGCTTGTGGTTGGATTACTCGATGAGCCTCCAGAACAAGCAGCATTTGCAAAATTTACCTGCAATTCAGTCACTGCCCCAAGGTAACAAGGCACAGACCCAGCACACAGAAAAGCCTACCCTGATGAAGCCATCCTATTCCAACACGGACCGAACCAGACAGGTACACAAATCATGGATAATATCCTCTGAACTTTCATGGTATGCATAAAGACTATTTTAATCCAGAACTGAGATTTGATTTTTGGGAGAAAGACTTTTCAAGCCCCAGGAAGAAAAGGGTTATTGCTTTCTTACAGGAACTTGTGCTCCAGACCCTTCCCTTTGCTCTTTGTTCCTGACTTCTCACCCATCCACACTTCGTCCTGCATTTCTGGGTCAGCTCTTTTCCAGGGTGCTCTCTACAGGTAGTGCAGAGGAGGCAGCCCCAGCTTTGGGTCCCGTTGCTGTTCCCAGACCTCCACTGTCTCAGACACAACCCAACTTGTCCTCCCTGACCCGCAGGAATTGCTGTGACTGTCCTGTCCCAAGAACATGCCCTTTGGGACTAAAGCTGTCTTTTCACACGTGTCTTTATATCACCAAGCACAATGACCTGGTAATTATAACAGAAGCTAAATTACTGCTGAAATTAGGTGCTTATTAACATCATCGCCTCTGGGCACCACCACAGCACTTAATGATGCAGTCTAAGAGGAACTCAGGGCCCATCATAATCTTCATGAAAAACTGTCCTTAGGGAGAGAATTTCCGTACCAGGTCTCCATTTTCCATTAGGTCACATTCTACTCATGGGAAAAATTATCTGTTCAGCTGCCTGAGGATTTCAGTTCAGTTCAACGATTTCAACTGCAAAATGAAGGCATGTGTATGTTGTCAACCCTAACCTTTACTTTTGGTTGTAAGTTTTGAGAACAGTTTTTGGGGGTTAAGGCTCTTGAAATCGGGACACCCAATTACCATGTAAAGGCCAGGGAGGTCCCACACAGCCACCCCTCACACACCAGTGCAATAGAATCGGCACCACAGAGCCAAAGCAAAGTTGTGTTTTCTCTTCTCTGGTTCCCACAGTCTTCTTCCTGTGACCAAAATTTTTGGTGGGGTCAGCTCCAATCCCAGGGTGAGTTTAGGACCATGACTGAAATGGAGCACGGTCAAACTTCAATTTGCTGCTTCAATCTAACTCAGTTGACTGAGGTATTGAAGATGAAATATGGTCCATTGAAATATGGCAGGTTCCTCAGGAAAGGGCGAGAAGCAAGAGGGCAAAGCCAGCTGGTTCAGATGCCTTGTGGTCAGGCAAGGGACAGAGTGAGCTCAGCATGCCATGGGGTGGTGGGACAAGGAGGAAGGGCTATGTGGCACTTCTCGCATCCCAGAGCTGGCCTTTACCAGCCACAGGACCCTGGAGAGGGCACAGACATCCTGGCAGGGGTTAGCTTCCAATCCAGCAACTCCTTGGAGATGCAGAGACAGGAGTAAAGCAGAGCTTGCCAGGACAAGGACAGACTCGAGCACCTTCTCTTAAGACAACCCCCCACACAGCCAGAGCAGGTCCCTCTGTCCCACATGAAGGAATGACTTGCAGCGCCCCAGACACGCAGCCCCAGCCAGCCGGGAGGCCAGAGCCACTATCACTGCACACACTTTCCCTTCTGAGGCTGATTGATGAGGTTGAAAACGAGGGATGGGTCTCCTCCCAGCTCTGCCCCTCATGCACACCCCCACAACCACTCATATTATCTGTATCAAGCACATTTTTATGTAAATGCTCCAACCATCCCTTTCAGAGGTACAATGCCTCCCAGACTAAGCCCCTGAATGGCTCCAGCACATTTCTCGTGCCTCAGCTGCTCACCCAGACAAACAGAAGTGTGACTCTCCACAAAGGGCTATGGTAATGCCGAGCTGGAGGAGAGCTGAGGGGAGGGGGCAAGCAGGGGCCAAGGCTATTTCAATGAAAGAAGAAAAGCCCAGCTCTGGTATCTCAATGAGTCAAGG
This sequence comes from Campylorhamphus procurvoides, assembly GCA_013396655.1. Classification (NCBI taxonomy): domain Eukaryota; kingdom Metazoa; phylum Chordata; class Aves; order Passeriformes; family Dendrocolaptidae; genus Campylorhamphus; species Campylorhamphus procurvoides. The sequence continues at coordinate 288,129 of WBMV01002010.1, read as the reverse complement.
CTCCACAGATGGATAAACGGACCTGCACAAGGCAGAAGGCTCAGTCTCCCAACAACACCCCATCTCTGGTGGCATGGTGGGCTCTGGGGTCCACCACAGGGCCCGGAGCGTTGCTGTGTATGCAGGGGCTGGACTTACAGCCTGGGATCTCTGCATGGAAACAGTCTGCAGAGCAGGGAAGCTGTGTATGGAAAACCAGGAAACACTGAAGACCATCGTGTGACGTCCCCAGCCTCTACATGTGCTCCAGGGAGCAGTACAAGGAACAAGAGAAGGGGTATCGCACACTCCATCCTCATCCCACCACAACTGGGACCTTCTTCCTTTGCTCCCCTCATGGTGGGACTCTAGAAGGCTTCCCCAACATGGGCTGGTTGTTGGTTCTTAGTGGCACATCCAGCAGCTCTGCCTGATCTAGGCATGCAATGGTCTTCACTCAGGAAACAACAATTTCCTCTGCCAGGAATAGATCAAAAAGAAACATGGCCAGTGAGAAAGGTTTGAAAGCATCCACAAACACCTCCTAACCAGAGTTGGAGGCTGGTGTGACAAAGATGTGGCTCCCCAACACCCATCCAGCCAGAGGGACTTTGTTGCTTTTCTCTGCAAAGGTTTTGCAACCAACCACAAGGTATAACTTGGTGCCTCCCTCACAGGAGAGACCTCTCAAGCATAGATTAAAAACAACTTCATTAGAACCCTGACAAGTATGCCAGATATGGCTTGTCTTGGCCTTCCTTTGTGCTCTATCCTGTGCTCAGTAAAACCTCTGTGGGACAAGCCAGGATCAGTGGGAGGGGAGTCCTGGTGGGTGTAGGACCCTGCCTCTTTTGGAGGGGCCCAGAGGAAGGTGAAGCAACTGTGAGACTTGGCAGGCAAAAACCCCTAGGGAATTGCATGTGTCTGTCTGGGGGGGAGGTCTGCATGGGGAGAGTCTTCAGGGAACTGAAGACAGAGGAATGGAGTCATGCATGGATTTGCCACCTTGCACACTGGCTGGAGCAGAGCTCTGAAGATGGGAACATGAGACAAATGTCTGTGCACAAATGGGATGTTTTGGGGCAGCCCAGGTGTCTCACACCAATGTTGTCTGACTCTCGCAGGGTCAAATCCACAACACCAGCTCTGCTGATGCAGACCTCACCTGGCAATATCTTCTCCCTCTCCTGTCCTCTGCTGTCACTCACCCCAGTAATTCACATACACCGTCTCATGGGGCTGCTGAGAAGAACTGGGAAGGGTTCGGTGGGGACAAGGGACCAACACAGCATGGCTTTCCCAGTGTCACTACAAGCCAGAGCACTGAGAAGGTTTGACAAGAAGGTCAAGATCCACATGGAAAGCCCAGGGCAGTGTTTTCAGCTGCTTCTCATGTACAGAAATCGGGGCAGCACAAGGCCTTACTCTTGCTGCCAGCCAAGCCATGCACTCAGCACATCAGTCTCCCTCTGCAAAATCAGGCCAAGGGCATACAGCCATCCTTTCCATTGATTGTTCCACTCTGCTTTGATAATTCACCATTAAACTGCAAGGAAGTTTGCAGTAAGGGGCAGGGAGAGTCATGGGATATCCACTGGATTTGGCCCCCATGTGACAGGATGGGTTGGTGCCTGCCCCACTCCCAAATCCATGAGCACAAAGACATGGCCAAGGGAAGTGCAGTCAGTGACCCAACCCCATGGGCTGCAGTGCCCATGAGGACCACGGGGACCACTCCCATCCCGCTTCCTCCAGCACTACTGGCTGAGTGAGCTGGACCAGCCTCCTCCCCTCTCCAGCTCCTCCAGCACTATTTATTTCAGCAGACTGTGCAGCATTCACCTGCCTACCACTGGGACAAAACAGGAGGGACAGTGCAGCCTTGTGTGTGTGAAAGAGATGCCAGGGACGAACCTGGAATGGGGTGATAGAGCGGATCACTCATGTTGGCATGAGGATGCAGCACCCTGGATCTCTGGGTCCTGCCAGTGCCAGGCCAGCTTGAGGGCTAAAACAAGCTTTCTGACTGCAAGTTAACTTCCCCCTTGCTTCCTCCAAAAATGGAGCTTTCTGACATTTCCCAAGTCTCATCCCATTTCCAGGGTCTCATCCCATCCACCAGGCTTGGAACTGCAAATCCAAACAAAGAGCAGCTGAGGTTTGGGTCAGTTCAGCAGCCCTGCCCTGGAACGTGGGCTTTGCAACAAACAATTATGATAATTGCCAGTGACAATAACAGGCAGAAAATGTTTGTGGCATGGCAACACAGGAAACAAACTCTGAGCAGAGCCCCTGTCCATCAGCCCTCTCTGCCAGGGCAGCTCACACTGGTTGATGCCCCCTGACTTTTCTAACAGACTCTGTACTCTCCTACAGAGCCCCCAAACCAGGGCAGGTTATGTGATCTCAGAGCATTTTCATCTCTTCAAAGTCAGCCACAGGTTCATGTGGGGCAGATTTCACTAGGACAGGGATCCCTGCATTGCTCAGCCCCACAAAAGTACCCCAAGCAGAGTTAATCCTCCAAAACTGGAATGCACGAGGTGACTTCACAGCAAAGAGTTACTTTATAAATGCCCCTAGGGGGTTATTCAGCACCCAATACACACAGGCACCCCTCCCTCCATCCCCCAGCCTGGGTGCTGGAGGTGAGTTGTGTCCCATCCTGCTCAGGCCTTGCAAAGATCATGATGTCCCAAAGCAAAGTCCATTCCCTGTCATTTTGCAGGCAGGTATTTTACCATGTGAGGGAGGAAGACCCAGCACTGCAGGACACCAGCACACAGGCAAGTCACTCCCTGTGCACCTGCCATTCCCAAAGTGCTGTGGTTCCCTTTCTCCTTACTCATACCCATCCTTTTGCATAGTTTTGCAATGATTGATAAGAATTGCCTCCAAATTCCTAATTTAAAAAAAATAAAATAAAAGTAAAAAAGATATACGGACTGGGGTCAGGGAAATAAAGCTTCAGTTCCACAGGACAGTGATTCAGCAGTAAATAACCAAGGTGATAATTGAAGCTGCACTCACTCATACAGTTTGTGTGATGGCATCTGCTCATGAACACCAAACCATGACTGTCAAATTACAAGCCAGGGTGGAGGGCAATCCTGGCCATTCCTGCAACTAAAACCCAAACCTCTCCTCTCCTGGGCTGCCTGCAGGGCTCACACATCCAGGGGGATGGGCCAGATTTCTCCTCTTTTGTCCATCAGCAGCATCTTCCCCTCACTCCAGGTGCAGTTAGGCCTCTGTGGTCAGCAAGTTGGATTCCTGTCAGGAAGGGCATGCCCAGAAGACAAGAACACTGTATAAGAGCAAATGGATGGCATGAAGTGACCTGCAGTGTCTTTATTGCCATGATGATGTGAGAGAAGCAGACAGCACAGGTTGTGTCTGAGGTCCCATGTTGATGCATAGAAAAGATAATGTCCCCTACCTTTTTTGAGCTCCAGAGTCACAGATTCCAAGTATTTTCATTTCACTCCATTTTCTGTTTAATGAGTGAAAGGTTGGACAAGGAGCTCTGCAGCTGACTGCTGTTCACTGGCACTGACTCCAGCCCTGGGGAGTTCCAAAAAAAGCAGGTGAAGGTAATGGTGTACCACATGTCTAGTAAAGGGAGAAATAGTGACTGACTTGCAGGCTCATCTGGCTTTGATACCACCTGAAGGAACAGTTGGTACACTATTCTGTTAGCCAGGAATTAGAACATTACAATTAAGACCAATTACATGGTTTTATGGAAATGGGTTTTGTCAGAGTAGCATGGTGCTTCTTGAGCAGATTGAAAGATTGAATGATAATGTAAAAGTGATTTTAGGTGAATTTCTGACAGAGTTAGTGCCATAGAAAGGCTTTCAGGGACCAAGTGCAGAAGTCTTTGTACACTGTGAATGGGTGATTTCAAATCTGGGGGTAACCACTTTGCTATTTTCTACCCAAATCTCAGCTTGTCACCTCATTTGTTCTGTTTGCTGGGAAAAAAGTCAAACGAGTGTTTTGAAGGAGAAGCCAGGGCTCTCTATGTGTTCTGAATGCCACGGCTCCCCAGAGGTCAGGACAAAACCCTGCACTAGTCCCGTGTGGCACTCCCAGCTGGAGGGCTGCAGAGAGAACAGGCACTCTCTGGGCTAGTAGTATTAGGTGTGGAACAGGGAATCTTTTATGGGGATGTAGGACAGATTCTTATTGTGGAGACTGAGAGATCACTGAGCCACGAATGGGGAGAAAAACCAAACCAAACCAAATACTTGGTCAGGATGAAATACTGTCTAGACCCTGGGCTGCAGCCTCAGTACTGTAACCTTTTTGGGTGACAGTAGGAACAACCCCCTGACTGATCTGGGGCCGTACATGAAGTGTTCAGAGACAGCCCAGTGACTCTGGGATAGCCCCTGGGTGCTTCAGGCAGATTTCAGCAAGGCTCAGATACTGTCAGAAGGGATGGAGTGGTAGGCTCTAGCATTTCTCAGTATACTCAGATGTTAAATCCTGCACATGATGTTTTTCGTAATTGTTCTGGGTCTCTCCAATAGTGAAGACACTGTATAATATTTGCAGATAGGGAAAAGTGACTGACTTGAGTCAGGTAGCAGCTCACACCAGTTGAATATTCAGGAGAAACCAACAGGGAGAGGAATGTGAAGATGCAGAGATGTGGTCCACAGCCTGGTGTTCCTCATTCTGTGCACGCAGCAGCCACCACCAGCCCTGAGAGCAGGGTCCAGGTTTGGTTCATGCATGTGCTGCTGGCTGGGGACCCCTGTGTGGGTGCAGGCAGGCAGGCTCACCAGGGAGAGGGTTTGCCCTCAGTCACACCCACTCTGCTGCTCAGGAGTCCACTGACCTCCCTTGGCCCATCTGCCCCACAGACAGCTTCCCACCCCAGTGTGGGACATGCCAAACCTCTGTCAGTGCCTGGCCCAGTCTCCTCACCACAGCTGTGCCTGAAACCTCCTGGAAGAGAGGCCTGGAAGGCAACGTGCAAGGTATAGGCTGTGTGCCATGGTGAAGGGACACGGCAGGGTACCAAGGCACAGAATGGTTGGCTGGAAGGACACTCCAGAGGTCCCTCATCCACCTACACATTTGAATGGAGGTATTGCCAGTGACAAAGAATATCACTCTGCCTAGCAAAACATTTGGAAGGCTTTGAAAATCTGTCACGGCAAGAGTCCAGAGAAAACTGGCAAATGGCAAAAGATAAATCATCAGCCAACTCTCCTGCAGAGATGATGGTGAAGGGAGAAGTTTCTGGAGCACTCTCCCTTCACTCCTGGGCTGTGGCACCCTGTCACAGACTGCACTGGAGACGGGGATGGTGCCTCGTGATGCTGGAGATGTCTCTAGGCAGTAAAGCAGAGCTGTGCTGTGACAGCAGCTGTGCTGGACTGGCTCCTGATGAAGTACACATGTATCTGGACAGATGAGGAGCCCATGGAAACCACAGGACGTGCTGATACACTGATTGGGGGTGAGCTCAGCCTCAAGCATTTGCAAGGTTTCCACTGGCAGCAGGAAGGTTTGGCACAGGTAACAGTATTGCTGCCCTGGTGTTTATCTCCCTGCACAGAGAATAGCACAGAAGGATGCCCAAAGCAGGAGAGGCAAGTGAAGAAAAGCAGTGCACAAATGACTAAGAGTGGGAGCATACTCTGGTGGGCAGGTGCAAGGTGAACAGGTCCATGGAAGGACTTGAAGGTGAAGGATAATACCTGTACCTGTCAGAGCAGGTGTGGAGAGGGATGTAAGAGGGATTAGGCAGGAAAGCAGCACGACAGCAGGGTCCTTCATGCAGTGATCTGGGTAAAACAAGCAGGAGAGGTGACTGAGAGTACACAAGATGGTGGAGATTAAGAGCTCCAAGAAAGTGATGTTTGCCTTGAGCTGGCAGCTGATCGTCCTAAATCCCTGGTCAAAGCCATTGGGACAGATCCAGTTTCCTTCCAGTGAGAGAAGGAAATTAGCGTGCTGCATCTCCATTAGTTGCTCACAGATAATAAGCCTTTTGGGGTGAGAGCACATCAAGCTGTTCAGAGATCCCTCTCCCACCCAGATCAAGGGAGCAGGAGGAAAGACAAGAGAAGCAAGAGGACTCTGAGGCTTCTTGGTGTCCATTAGCTCCTTGCCCAATCAGAGAATGCTGCAAGAGAAGCACCACTCCAGGGGTTGCCCCTTGAGTCCACCTGAGCCAGTGCAGACCAGTCCCCTGTGCAGATGCCAACCACAGCAGGGCACCAAGGATGCTGAGTGGGGCTTTAAGTTCCAGATCTTGCTCTGTGCCACATCCTTCAGTAATCCAGACCCTGCACAGCAAGCACTCCAGGGATTTTCAGCCAGCAAAGGTAGGAAGCGATGGATCAAGCAAGGAGAATTTTCCCTACTTGCACTGACAAAGGGAAAGAGAAGCTACTCTCTGTGGGATTTTCAGCAGGGCTCAGCAGCCACATGTTGCTCACAGCATGTGATTTTACCCCTTGATGTTATGTCCATAACCCCATAGCCCTGACCCTGCACCAATGCAGAGGCTGAGATGGGTTGAGAGAGCTAGAGGTGTTCAGCCTGGAGAAAAGAAGGCTCTGGGGAGATCTTAGAGCCCCTTCCAGTGCCTAAAAGGATTCCAAGATTGCTGGAGAGAGACTTTGGGCAAGGGCCTGAGGGGCTTTAAGTTGAAGGAGGGTGTATTTAGATCAGATATTAGGAAGAAATTCTTCCCTCTGAGGCTGGGAAGGCCATGACACAGGTTGCCCAGAGAAGCTGTGGCTACCCCACCCCTGGAAATGTCCAAGGCGAGGGCTTGGAGCAATCTGGGCTAGTGGAAGGTGTCCCTGCCCATGGCAGGGAGTTGGAATGAGATGAATTTTAAGGTCTCTTTCAACCCAAGCCGTTCTGGGCTTCTCTGATTCTACATGTACAGTTCTCTGCACTCCAAAGGCACTGCAGAAACAGCACCTGGCTAATCCACCAGTCAAGGCAATGTCTGACCCAAAGCCATCCTTCCTACAGTACCTGAGCAAGCATGTCCAGTGAGGGGCTTCAGCAGCTCAAGAGGGCCATCACTTTCCCTTGTGACACCTCCTGTGACCATGCTGTACCCAGAAGGGCTGGAGAGATTCAGACAACAGAGCCACAGGACTGAGGTTTGGTTCTTTTGCTCACTCTGCCTCAAGCATGAGCCAGAGGCACCACGAGCACCCAACATCAGCACACAGCTGGAATCTGAGGCACAGTCCTCACTGAGAGCAGCTGTGGCAGTGGAGCCTTTCCTTTGCCCCAGGCACAATGGATGAACACATAGCACCCCACGGATCACTTCAATCCCCCACAGACCTGCAGCAACAGAGCACTGCTCAAATCCCCTCCACAGCAGCCTAGCAGTGCACACAAACTGGGGTCCCAAGGAGCACACTCCTTCCCACCTCCATGTCTCCACTACCTTCTGGAAATGCCTTTTTTTTCCTGGGCCTTTATGGTCTTTCTTAGCACACACACACAGGCCCTACACACGTGTGCATGCACACATGGTCACACACACTATTTGTACTGAGCCAACAAACACTCACACCAGGAATCTGCCACCCAAACACTCACAGAGCTGCTGCAGGGGCTGTGTGGACCCTCAGAGAGCAACTTCTGTTACATACAACCACATAGCAAGCAAAAGTCTTGGACTGGAAAGGCAATTAGATGTATAATTCAAATTTAATAAGGTAGTGTGCATCCAGTAAAGTATGATCCAGCTCCTATCACCCCTTTACTGAGGTTACTCCACATAATAAATTCCACATGAGTGATAATGGCTGTATTTGGGATTATATTAATAACTGCTCATACAAAGAGATGGGAGTATGACAAGTACTGCCCGTGCTGTGCAGACATGGCAGCAGGCATTTTGACATTTGGAAATTTTATGTAACTGCTATCAGCTGCAAATGAATGAGTTAATTGACTCCCCTTGCACCCTGGCAGAGGGGACACGCTCTGAGGTGCTGAGGCAAACTGGTCATGTACAAGTGACTGATGGAAAGGAAAGATTTAAAGGGAAACATTTTCTGCAGTGTTTCAAAGGCACTCAGGTCTGGGTGAGAAACTTGCATCTGACCACATCTGTGCAGAATCTGACTGCTTAAGTTGTTTGCAGTTTGGATAGAAAACCTGTAAATGCAGGCTGTAAACCTGGAAGCAAAAATATTTAAAGGAACCTCAGTTAAATCAAGTCCTGAGAGGAACAAGGAAATACCAAATTCAAACTGAAAAGGTACATTTATATTGAGCACTAGCCAAAAGCTTAGAAATAAAGTAGATATTCATTTCAAAAGAAGGCACAACACAGCAAATGTAATTTATTGCACTGGGTTTCTTTTCAAAAATACATTTAATTGTCATTACTTAAGTAAATACATTTTGGGGAGAAGTGTCAGATGAATTAATTCCCTTTAAGTTCTTTATGTTTCTTTAGCTCATTCTGGTGGCCCAGACACAGACTGAGCCCATAACACTTCTTTTTATAATGAAACAAGATTTCATCCTAGCTATTTCTGGATTTGTCTCCTGTGCCTTTGCCCTCTCTGGCAGCTCCTGTGGGCACTCACCCACTGTGCAATTCCCACCTGCATGGGATGGCACCACACGCTCTCCCGTACACTCACACATCTTCATGGCAAGGCAAGGGTAGAGGAGATCCTCAGCCTGAGAAGAATGTTTCAGGAAGGCTGATAGTTGTCTTTTAGCTTTCCTGATGGCTACTTGAGGTCTGGAAAGCCCAAGAGTCACCCAGTTCATCAGCTCAGGAAATTAACTCAGGAATATCAGAGCATCCTGGAGTTAGTAGAAAGGATGTCTGGAAGTCTCAGTCCAATCTGCTGCCACAAGCCCATGGCTTCACCTGGTCAGTCCCTGCCAAAGACCAGAACCCAGCCTGAAGATGTCCTCAACCTCACCCAATTCACATCTGTTCCTCCACACTGTCCTCACACTGGGCAGCTGCACAGCGAGGACTTGCTGCTCACCTGCTACAGGTGGGCTATGGGGAAAGGGCAGGACAGGGTTTTGAAGGGTGCTTAAAGTAGGGCCAGTTCTGCTGTGTGCTCCTGCCAGTGCAGGCCAGGGTCTTCCCCAAGTCCCATGGGTGGTCACCCCATCTCTCAGAGCTGGCTCCCCCAGGGAATCGGGAGTCAACAGGGCTACAGCCAACAAGTGTCTTTTTCCTTGGGAAAGCTGCAGAACCCCCTCCTACACAGAGCAAGCCCCCTGCCTCCCCCTGGCATCTCCCTGCCTCAGCCCCACTCATGGCTGAGTCCTGGGGGGTTGTGGAGCTGGCCAGACATGCAGAGAGACAGGCAGAAGCCCAAGCCACATGGAGGTCATCTCTGTGAGCATCAGATAACAGTTCAAAAGGCAACCAGCCTTTCTCCCTGCTCTCAGGCTCCCTTTCAGTTTCTTTGAAGCAAAAAAAAAAGGCACAAAAAAAAAGGGGGGGGGTGGGGAGAGGAAGAAAGGGAGGGGGAGGAAAGAAAAGAAAGGGGTGATTTCCAGCCAGGCAGTAAAATGCCATCTGTCTCCTGACGGCTCATGTAACACTGACAGACGTCCATTGCCAGCCAGAGCCAAAGGCACGGCAGCCTGTGGTCCCCATCCCAGCCGTCCCCTTCCCCAGCCCTGAGCCCTCCAGAACCAGCAACAGCTTTGGAGGCAGGAGAAAAGAATGGACCCTGCTGATCCTTGGTGCCCTTCCCGCTGGGAGACATGCCCAGGGAGGTGGCAGAGGAGCAGTGTCGGACTTTGGAGCAAGGTTGTCTGTGCTGGGTGATTTCACCAGCCTGAAATCCCCACAGATCCACCTGTTTTCTTCTCAAAAGCAGCTCCCAGGAAACAAAGGGGATGAACAGCAGGCAGCCCACCACCCCCATACAGCCCAACTGCTTAATTGCCCCTAGGAAAAGAGCCTGGCTGACCCTGGGACCCTCTGGGGCTGGGAGGGCAGAGAGCAGAAGGGAGCTGTACAGGACAGCCACGGTGCCCGTGACCAGCCATGGGCCAACCTGCTGACACTGCCACAAAGAGGGAAGCTGCAGCTCACATTTCCCGGGAGAACAGATGTCTCTGGATTACACAGCCACATCCCAGAAAGATATATGCCCCAGTTTGGTCCCAGAGGAGATGTCGGGGAAGTTCCTGTGCACTGGGTGGAAAACGCCCCAAATGTTCCTGATTTCCCTGTCTGTGGTGGTTTTCAGGGGAGCAGGAATCAGGTGGATATTTGAAGGTGGAACTTTCTTACCCTACATCCCAGGCACCTGTGGCTCAGCAAAGTGCTCAGCCCCTGGGAAGCTCAGCACCCAGTGAGTCCTGTGAGGACATGGCCAAAGTGGCCCTGGGCAGGCTGGGGACGAGGCCACACACCTGCTGGTGGCATGGCCAGTTGGGCTGGAACAGCAGTGACTTGTTCATGCAGCCCTTCTCTGGAACACCAGTCCTGCCACCAGGAGCCAGCAATGCAGGCCAGCACACACCTCCTGCCCCAAGGACCTCTTCTCATTCCCAGTCTCATCACCCACGCCACTGCCCATCACCCAAGATGCAGCAGGACTTCACCAGCTTGGTCAGCTCAGGGCTGAGCTGCTCATCTCCTAACCTTGTCTGCTGGGAACAGAGTTGCACAAGTAGCCACCAGCCACACACAGAACTGGGGGGACGACAGGAACTGGCTTCCTCTGCCTGCCAAGGGGCCAGCAGGGTGATGCTACAATGTGCCACAACACCCTTCTTCCCTTCCCTACAACCACCCAGTAGCAGGCATGGTTGGGTGCCCTGCCAGGTCCTGGGCAGGGGATCTGGAAGGGATCTGGAAGCCTGGGACAGCTCCCACCAGCCCAACTGCAAAGTGCAGAGTCCCTTTTGGAACTGGTGAGAGTCATGCGTGGCTTAGCACGGTCCAGGATGGAGTTGCTGCTGCCAGCACTTGGCACCACTTTTCCCATGTTTCATCTTTGAAGCCACCAGAGAAAGGACACCACATTTCACATTGTCCCCCCACTGCTGCCTGCAGAAACAGCCCTGGTCCTTGACATCCCTGGTCCTCATCAGAGGGATGAGGAGGTTGGGCACATGGCTGTCTCTGAAGTGTGGGCAAAGAAACAGCAGGATCATCCCAGGACAATACCAAGGCATGATGAATTTTGCCAGGGCAGCACCTCTGTCCCTCACTGGCTGCAGCAGGTCATTGCTGCCGTCAGGAGAAGCCCCATGCAGGGGTGGTTCAATGAGACCCCCCCAGAGGACACCATGAACTTGGCCTGTGAATCCTGGACAACCCAGCTCTATCACACATGATTAGCCAAGAAGACCCCCACATAACTGCCCCCAGTTCCTGGGCACAGGTTTGCACTGTTTCACCCGTTCCTACACTGTTTGACCCAAGGTGAGCTGTCTGACCTCTGCAGTCAACCCTGACCCTGGATGTATCTCAGGGGACACCTTTGGTGACTCCTATCTGTGTCCTGATCCCCTCCATGCCTGCCCTGGCTGTGCCACCATGGTTTTTCAGGAGGATGGTGCACAAGGGGGACCAGGTCTCAGGGCTCTCTGGGACAGGGAGAGCACGGGTATCTGAACAGTTTTGAGCCAAGACAACAATAGTCACAGGGCACAAAAGGCCCTCCAGAGTTTATTATCTTAGCAGAGGGGACAGATCTGATTGTGTTGTGAAATGATGGTGTGGGATTGCGTCACAGAAGGGATGGAGACAGGAGTTACTGCAGGTGGGGCTGGGAGGTGTGGGGCTGCCTGCAGCCCAGCCCCACAGGAGCCCATCCCAGGTACAGAGAAATGCTCTGAGGCAGCCTGGCCCTGCTGTGTTTAACCTGGCTAATGAACAGCCAGGCAGGACTTGGCCATTCAAGGACACGAGGTGAAAACAGCCCTTCTGCCTCTGCTTGCACAGCACACACAACTGGGCCATTCCCACAGCCAGCACCCAGGCAGAGCCACAGCAACTCTGGCTATAGAACAACTGTGGCTATGACTCTAGGGGAATTGCCAGCTCAGAGCAGCATCCAGCCTAGAGGATGCTGCCCACCCCACCCCACCTCTTAAAACTCCCTCCAAGCAAGCATCGGCCCCAGCGCGTACTGTTGTGTCTCTCCACAGAGAGGCTTTCACATCCAAAGGCATATCTGGACTGGAACTCACACTTTGTTCTTGTTGCATTCATCAGAATTTGAGTCAGAAGTTAATGTGAAGGTCATGAAAAAGGCCTCCTTGTGAGTCCCATACTTGGAGATTCCACAGGTTTGCCACAACCCTCTCTTATCTGCCCAGAGAGCAAGTGCTTTTTTCTCTGGGGCTAGATGCAGAAGTATTACAGCCAACTCCTTCCTTTCACTGCCCAGTTCAGCCTCCCACACCCGCAGGATCCTGCCTGAAGTCTGTGCATGAAGATGTGTGATGAAGAACAGGCCTTGGATCAGGGAGATGACCCCATCTCTGCAATGAGAGAGCGTCAAAACTGAGAACCGTGTGGCTGTGACTGAAAGGATCCCTGCCTCCCTGAGAAACACCCTGCTAAAACCTCATCCAAAGCCACCTTCTCACCAAAAGCTGAAGGCAGCAGGTGCTGTGCTTCCCCCAAGCCAGCAAAAATGTCAAGACCAAGAGGCTGAAGGAATTAAGAGACTGCTTTGCCTGAATGCACATGTGCTGTCTGTGGTGGGATCCAAGGGCCAGAAAACACTGGTGTGGACAAGCAAGGACAAGAGAGTAGGCTTGGCTGCTCCAGGCTCATGCTCTGCTCCGTATGGATATGTCTGTGGGACCCACCTTGGGAGCCATTTAGAGGGAGCAGTTCAGGGCTTCTCTGTGGCACTGAAGAAGGAGGGAATGTATCCCCATTTTGGAGACAAAACAAAGGACATCCTCTGACAGGTACTCATCTCTCCAATTGTGAAAGGCTTGACACTGGGACAGACACACAGAGAAGGGGTGAAATCTTCAGAGAATTTCAAAATTTTAACAGACTGGCCCTGAGATACCTGTTGTGGATTTTAAACCAGCTCTGCACAGACAGGAAGTTGGACCAGAAAACTCCAGAGGTTCCTCTCAAAGTAATTCTTTCTGTGATTCTTTCAGGTCCCTGAACTTTTACCCTTTGCAGAACAGCAAAAGCAATTGGGCCAATCCACAGGTTCCCACCTAAGGCAAGTTTGGGGGAATGCAAGGATTGGAGTTTCCTGGGTGTAAGTAGAGTTGGGTTTATAGCAAGGGGTTTGCTTTGCATAGCTCTGGGAAAAACAAGGCTTGACATCTCTCTCATATATCCCTCCCACTCAACAATATTTATTCTTCTTGTGAAGAGGAAACCACTTAAAGCTCTCAAAAGTGCTTCTCATCAGCTTGAGTGAACAAAAAAAGTGAATATGAACTGATCCTAGGTAAATGAAGTCCACTTCAATTGCCAGTTTGGGGTTCAAAACCATTTAATTAATACGCTTCAGCTTCACATCCCTGCACAGATCCAAAAAGACAACTTCCCCTCACTTTAACTGCTGTTCAGCGACTAACAACTCTACTCAATCCACATGGCATTTGAAGATACTGGTGAACCTCACCTAAGTCCACATCCAAAATCCTCTTCTGATCCAGCAGACCCAGGACAATTTTGCTAGCCCTGCATTTACCTTCCTTCCTTCCTTCCGAATTCCTTTTGAATTTCTTCCCTCTTTCTTCCTTTTCCTCTGCACCATTTGAATGACAAAGGTTTCTAATTACAGTCCTCCTGGGGAATCAAACACCAAGGCTGCTGCTCACTTACTGACTGGCAGATTAAGATGGATAAAGGGAGAGATTTGTATATTGACTCTGTGTTTATGTAACTCCTATGCAAGGCCTGGCCAGGAGCAAAGGGGGATCTCACCCACATAAATAATAATGAGCAACATTTTTAAACTGCATCCTCTGGAAAATTCACAGACGATTCCATCACTTCTTCTATTGTGTCACCAGAGGGTCATAAATAATTCAGCCTTGCTCAAATATTTATGGAAATCAATTTAGCCCTCAGTCCAACGCCACCTCCCTGAGGAAACAGTTTCCTTTCCTATCACAAGTGCAAACTGGATGCCCTCCATCCCACGAGCCTTCCTGGAGCCAAGGACACCTGTAACATTTCAGCAGCATGTCCAGGCCCAATGGAGCAGGACCCCAGACAGCTCTGGGACCAGAGGGACCACCTGGCAGATGAAGCTGCATGTGGTCTTTCAGGAGAGGAATGGGTCCAACACCTGTCCCCCTCTTGCTATGACCACCTAAAGCTCCCCTGTGGGATATCTGCTCTGGCCCAGGGTGGCTGTCAGCTCCAGAGCCAAGGAACAGCCCTTGGAAAAGCTGTGGGCACATGGAGAGCAGCTCCTCTGCAGGTGACAACTGATGCTCGAGTCAACAAATCCTGCACAGGAGAGACTCCTTGATGTGAACAAAGGTCACAAAACAAACTCCCACAGGAGTCAGCAGCTCCAGGGAGCTCCCAGTGCCCGCTCCCAGGGCAAGGTCCAGGGCTCTGCCCTATTCACTGAGGAGCAGGTGCTGTACAGCCTGAGCCATGGCCCAGCACTCGCATCTTGCTTCCTTCCTTCCTCTGTGGTTGGCACATGGCAAGGACTCCTGAGACCGCTCTTGCCAAAAGCAGAGCAGCCACACAGGCTTCCCATCACTGACCAGCACCCAGGAAGATTTCCACCCACATGGTGAACCCACTGTGTTCCTGGCCCTGAGCACCTCATTGATCTTTCTGGAAGCTCAGCATGTCTATGGGTTACTCCTGATCCTTGATGAAAAACCCACTTCTTGGGAATTGTGTCTTCCAGCACCTTCACTGCACACAAACAGGACAAATTCCCTGGGTCAAAGAGCTGTCCCCTTCTGCACACCATTCAGTGGTGCAATATGTTCAGAGAGCAACTAGAGCACCACACAGACTAAGGTCAAACCTCCTACCAGCTCCACCACTCAGTAACTGGGAGCAGCCCCACACAGTTTATGCCATACAAAGAAGCCACATCTCCTCCAGCCTCTCTGTTCCCAGAAACTCTTGATTACCTCTTAATAGGTCACTTATCTGGCCTCTCCCAAAGTTTCTGACCCACTCCTCTCCCATGGTGCATTTTGCCTGGATCAGCATGCAGAGCTGTGCAAAGCCACGACACAGCTGGCAGACACCAGGACAGCTCCTGTGGGGCAGCTGTCTGTCCCTGGCAGCAATGCAGGAGCTGGGCAGACACTGACTGCATGCCACATGAGGACCTGAGGTGACAGAGCCATGCTGCAGTGAATGGGAACACAGGGAGGGAGTTTGGGAGAGATTATCCTCCTGTTTTCACCAAAGGGGTATCTCTGCACCAAAAGTATCAGCCTACAAGCTTTGGCTGTGAGCCCCTGGGGCAGGAGTCAAGCCTGGTGGGGAGAGTGCAGGGCAGACTTCCCAGAGTTTTGCCAGGGTCACTGACAGCCATAGAGGTGAAATTTGAATGTTGCCTCCAGCTGTTCACAGTGTTTCAGACTCCTCAGGTCTTCAGGGTAAGAAAGAACTGCACTGAAGGATAAGAGGTGTGACTGGCAGCTGGAGGGGCCATGGGAGCTGGTGTCACTGGTGTCACTGGTGTCCAAGCTCTGCACCCTGCGGGCTGAAGGAACAGCAGAGGCACACAATCCAGTGTGTGAGGAGGGTTTGTGAGCTTCTCCATCCCTAAAATGATAAGAAAGGTCACAGCCTTTCTCTTTCCCAGGCCTCCACCAAGCACACTGCATCTTGAGTTTCCTCTGAGTTTCCACATCAGACAAGGACTGATCCAGTGCCTGATCCAGGCTATGGATCATATCATCAGGGTCCATCATATGGACCCATATTTCTGACCTCATCTGTGACTAGAGGTATTCTAGATAAATGTTTTGCATTGGCAGTTCTTTCTTGGGCCAAGGATCCTTCTCCAGGAACCTCTGAAGTAGAGACACACTGATCAAAGCTGCCTTAGAAGTCTTTCTCCAAAATCTCTCTGCTTTTCTGTGGTCTCTCATTTGTAGCAAGGGGAAAAACACACGTGCACTATGAGCAAAAGGCCCAAGATGCCATTGCTGCACACTCTGAACATGATGCTCTGGTAGGACACATTGCTCCAGAAGCCCAGTGGCTGTGGGAAAGGCAGAGGATGCAGCTGGGGGAAAGAATCCAGTAACAGTCCAGGCACCAAAAGCTCAAGCTCTTTTCTGTAACACAGGTGACTAATCAGGAGAAAACATCGGACTTAGGCACTCAAGCATCATGTGCAATGTCCTTGCTCTGCCAGTTTCCAACACTAGCTCTGCTCTTTACAAACTCTGGAAGTCTCTGCTGTTATTCAGTTCACCAGGATTTGAACAGCCAAAATCAGCTTCTGGCACTGACCCACAAATTCAAATCAGCTCAAACAGCAGAGAGAGCAGAGGCTCTTGGCTTGTGCTGAGCAGAAGCTGCAGGAAGAGGAAACCCTGCTGCTGAAGAGTCACAGTCCTCCAGGAAGGCATGAGCTTGGTGAAGGACAGCAAAGTTTGCAGTGATGTCTGTGGTGGTTTGAGCTGAATGTGAGTCACGGCACCAAAAACTGTGGTGAAACTTCTCCCTGAAGTGCACAGAAACAGCAGCTTTGGAAGAACTGCAGCTTCAAAGTCCTGGACTTACATCTACAAGAGGCTGAAACAATGACCGACTGCAAACCTTCCATTCCCTGTTCCCCGCACAGCTGGGGGGAGAAAGGAGAGTATGAAAGACCAAGGGGGTGGTTTGGAAAAGAGATTCTAAACTGTTTTATTTCTTATTTCTAGTTCTTAGCTTGTTAGCAATACATTTAAGCATTATTCTGGATCTGCTTTCCCCGTGGTAATTAATCAAAGCTTCTGTCCTGGCTGTTATCTCTAATCATAAATTTCTAGCTTAGTTTTTTTACTTTCCCTTTCCCTCTGAAAGGTAAAAGGGGAGGGAGAGGCCTTGAGCAGTTTGGCTGGACACTGGGCATTCAGCACAATGTCCCACAGTGGAGAGCCCACAGAACTGGCAGCTGTGTGCCATGCACAGTGGAGCTCCAGACAGCTCCATCTCCAGACAGCTCCATCTCCACACAGCTCCATCCTGAACGACAGTGCCAGGCAGGGTGACTGGTCCATAGCAAGACTTGCACCTGAGTGGCCTTCATCCAAATAAGCCCGGAGGAGATGGGAGGCCTTGCAAAGCTGTGCCATTTACCTGCATTGTCAGATATGATAGGGCTAAGATTGAAAGCTCAAACTCCCAGCCTAAGAAAGCCAAGGCTAGGGAAATGACCTCCAAGTTGGTAGTGCTCCCATACCACGTCTTCTGTACATGAAAGCAAACCGCAGGACAGAAAAAGTCAAATAAAACCATGCCACTGACCAGGTACCCAGAGCTGCACAGCTGCTTTCCAAGGGCTTCTCCCAGTGTCATGCCTCAGCACAGGACTGCCAACTCACTTCTGCTTTTCAGAGTCTCTTCTTTCACCCACACTTGTCTCCATCCCCAGAGGGATTTAAATGCTGTGTGGTTGTGGCATGTAGGGACATGGTTTAGTGGTGGCCCACACCTGGGATTCTTACAAGGGTTTGCATGTGCAAAACCTTTACTTCAGGAGGTGACCCTTCCAAAATCATGACCTGCCCTCTCTGCCCTGCCTGCACACCAAAGAGCAGCAGGATGCAGTTTGTCTGCAGCTCCCAACAGAGAGGAGTCTTCCCCAGCACACCTGGGCATGGGAGACAAAGGATCAGAATGTGCACAGATGCTACTAACATGGAAGAGCTTCACTAAGGGAAATAATTATCTCTTTTTAGGAGAAGGTCCTAGGAAAACTTTTGACAAAAGAAGTTAGGCAAAATCCTATTTTGTTTTTTGCTTTCCTTGCTTGGCAAAGTCCCTCCCCTGTTCAGCATATATGATTTAGTGTTGGAAAGTGTACTTTTCTTTGTCTGACTGGTGAATCATCACAGTCTGGAGTGAATTGGATGTTCCTGGGCTGCAGAGCCCTGAACTGCCTGACATTAGGGATGCCAGCTAAGGATTACCCTTAATTCATAGTCTATTGTACAAGTGTCTGCCTCTGCACTCAAGGTAAGGACATCACCTGGGCGCTCGGCAGAGCTGTTCCATGACAGCATGTGCATTAGTTGTATTTTATTCAAAAAGGGTTTAATTTCTGCCCTATTCTCTCACAAGCACAGGAACACAATCAGTCTCAAAAGAGCTGCTTGGCTTTCACCTCCCTTCTCCAGCCTCACTTCTTGGCCCTTAATAAATTATTCAACTTTCCTAAATATGCATAGGGATCTCATTAACAACTAATTTTGCTTATTTAAACCAACTGCATAATCAAACCACTATAGTGTTTCTCCTTTCTTATAACAATGAATTATTCATATGCTGAAAATCTGCATACAAATTTATTGATTCTTAAAAGGGTGCCTTTTTCACAGCATGGAAAAAAGAAACCCTGGTTATTCTGGTGTTGAACATTTTGGCCCAAACTCCCATTTAACAAATCATACAGTGTTTACCTGGGAGCAGAGAGCAGACAAACCCATGGCATCACCAAGTGACCTGGAATTCCTGAGTGCAACAAAAAGGAGTGTTTCCAACACTGCAATCAATACTTTGCAGAATCTCGACTTGAAGCTCTTTCCCAGAGTGCTCGGGGCTTATTGTTGCAGCATCCATTTCACTCTGACTTCTTGGTGCCTTTAGATTCTCCCACACAGGCCACAAAGACACCTGGGCAAGCAATGGGCATCTTGCAAAGGTGTGCAAAGCCAACCAGTATCCCTGGATACAACCTGGGCTTAGGCCACAAAGGAAGCGCTGAAGGTAAAAACATGTACAGGGTCAAGAAGAAACATGGACCAGCATGTGCCACCAGCCCTTGGGACTGCTCAGCCACTGTCACAGCAAGGAGCAGGGCATCAGGGACCCACACGTGCCCCTGCTCGTGTACACCCTCAATTCTATACAGGCCTGTTGAATCTTGCCACATTCTGAAGCTCTTCTGTAGAGCTCTGTTTGGAGATCCATCCCCAGACCCCACATCCTTTTGGCACAGATCCCTGAGGAGCTAGTCCCATTCTGCTCACGGAATTACAGAGGAATTCGGGTCAGAAGGAACCTCTGGAGATTTCTGGTCCACTCTCCTGCTCAAAGCACAGTCAGCTATGAGATCAGACCAGGTCGTCACACCTTTACTCTGTCTTGCCTTGAGAACTTGCAAGGGTGGTGAACACAAAACCTCCAAGCAATTATTCCGATACTTGACCGTCCTCATGGTGATGTTTTTCCTCGTATCCATTCTGAAACTCGATTTTTCAACTTACATCCATTGTTTCCTGTCCTCCTGTTGTGGCCCTATTGTGAAGACCCAGGGTGTCCCTGGTTAACTCCTCCTTCACAACTGTTCCTGGTTAGGACTAAACTCCAGCCTTTGAGGCCTGCTTAATCTCAGGCTGAGATCTGGAGGAAAACTGGACTTAATGACAGTCACAGCATAAAAATAGCTTCTACAAACATCTCCTTCTCAAGAAGGGCATTTTTGGAGAAGGCTTTGACAACCCCATCTCCTGAAGAAGGACTACAGTGAATGTTAGAAACGGAGCCATGGAACAGTGACCTGCAACAGTGACCTTAGAAACATCTGTGCATCTTCTTGTAGGCACCCCCAGGTCCTCAGTCCCTGGCAGATCATAGCTGCGGGTGGCTGGGGCCTGAAGGGGAGATGAAGAGTGGTCTCCATGTTCCCCAGCTGGAGATCTTGGGATGAACCCCTGCACAGACAGTTCCTTCCTGAGGTGTGCTAGGGGCCTCCAGCCCAGCAGCAGGTCCAGAAATGCCAGACAGAGTCCCAAGGAATGCACAGTGCTTGTGTTTGCAGGTAACAGCCATTGGCAGGAGCTGCAGGTGTGTCAACCTGAGCAGAGGAGCTTTGAGCTGCATGTCTCTCAAGAGCTACGATCTTCACCTGTCTGGGGGCACTCCAGGCTCAGGACAGTGCTCATATGTGCAAAGCTAGTGTCCAAGAGCTCCCTGCTTACCCCTGAATGGCTGTAGCAGGATCCACAGGGAGACTGGTTTCGTTGCCAGGATGGAGATTTCAGTTCATCTGCTCCAACACTGCAACCAAAAGTAGGGTAGCAACACATGGAGCTCAGGGCCATTTGCAGTGCTGCCATCCAGGAGAAGCCACCCTGGCAGGGCTGGCTCCAGGACATGTCCCTGCAACCTCTGGTTCAGTACATGTGGATCAGTCATAGATGTCCTGGATGGGGCACAACTGCAACTCCACAGCCACATCTCTCTCCAAGACTCTGCTGACAAAGCCATGGCTTATCTGCCCCACAGGCCATGTGGGTTTCTTCACTGAACAAACACCAGATGATTCCTTTTATTTGTCTCTTGAGAACTGGTGAGGTTCTTTGTTTGCTTGCCTTGTAAAGAAGCAGGTTGCTGTTTCTTACTCCTTTATTATACAAAAACCCCCACTAGCTGTGGGAGGAACATGAATCTGTAAATGTTCTCCTATAACATAACTGAGTCCTGACACAAGATCCCCCTTTTTTCCTTTCCCTGTGTCTGGCTGGCTCTCTACTTACTCATCTGCTTGGCTGCACCTTCTCAGGGTGTCACTTAGAAGCAACCACCACGTGGGGCAGTCTGAGGACTTGATCTGAATCCTAGTCCCTGTGTGTCCTGAAATGGTCTGGAGTTTTCAGCCAGGACTTGTTCAGGGAGGAACTGGTGGTGACAGCCACAGGTGAGATCACAGAATCACAGAGTCATTTAGGTTGGAAAAGCCCTCTAAGATCAAGTCCAACCACTAAGGCAGCACTGCCAAGCACACCAGCTGTGGTGGGATGCAGGATGACTGCTGACTGCCCCCAGTCCACACTCAAGGCAGTGCTGTGCTGACCTATCCTTGAATGAGGATCTGCTTCTTGTTAGCCCTGCAGAGATGCCAGCACATCGTGTCACAGCAAGGTCACCTCAGAGCTGGCAGGACTATACCACACTGCTGTGAGTCACTTGTGACTCTGCCAAAGCTCCTCACATACCACTTGGAGAAGGTAATCACACTCAGGTCACCTCCAAAGACCAAGCCACTGAGAAAATGGCAAGTGCTTTCAGGATGTTCTCGATGTTCTGCTCTCAATGGACCACATCCCTGTGCACCCAAAAGCCATCACTTCTCCTCCCAGCTTGACACACCCCTGATCACAACCCTGTCTGTTCATCCCCTGCTCATCCCCACAGGGGTCAGCCCTGCAGTCCCACCAGCCAGGCTTTGCTGAAGGACCGAACACAACTGTCCTGTCTGCAGCAAGAGGGTGTCTGGGTGGGCAATGCAGGAAAGGCAGGAAATATTGAAAGCAAACAAGGAAAGGCATTGGGAGGACAGGGTAGGAAGCACTGGTAAGCTGCTCCTCACAACCAGAGTTAAAGCAGCTGAACTGGTTGCTTGTAAACCCGGGTCCTGTGAGTATTTGGAAAAGCATTCAGTAGCTTGAGAGAAAATCTTCTCAAGACAGGGCAGCTAACATCCCTGCTCTGATCAAACAGCTGAATGACCACAGGAGGAATTTCATTTAATCAGAGTAGCAGGAACTTGACAAAAATCCCAGCAGAGCACCAGGGGACACATTAACTCAACTCCTGCAGTAGCCAGCTCACACATGGGCAAAGCTCTGCAACCCTGGAGCAGCTGTACGGATATCAGTGGGTCTGCCTGAAGGACACCTGAATACATGTTCTCATGAGCTAATTTTGTACAGACTGCAGCCCTGAAATAGCAGCCTCTATGAAACATAACCAACAGGCAAGGAGAAGAGACTGTTCCAAGCCTGGGTGCTGAAGGAGTTCTTGGCAGTGTGGCAAGGAGGGTTTGGTTACTGTTGAAGCAGCAAGTTTGTGCTCTTGTCTTTTGCTATGTGAGTTCCAGTGAAACCAGCTGAAAGGCATCCACATGGCTTCAGCGGGGAGACTTCTCAGGTGGTGACCTCGGGATGAGTCACTTGGCAGAGGACAATCCATGAGTGAGACAGATACTATCTTGCTCCAGCAGTCACACTCCCATGTGCAAAGAGCCTCTGTGTCAAAGAAGTCCCATTCACTGCCTTGAGACTAAAATCTGCCCTCCATGGCCCCCTTTCCACCTTAAGAGGTGAGGCAAAAGGTACCAGCATGCTGTGTTTACACAGAGCACGGTGCTGGTGAGCACTGACAGCAAGGACAAGGAACATGGAGTTTCCAAAAATCAACCTGCATAAATTTTATGAGGGACAGTTGGGCTCCATGTAACTTCAGGTACATTTGTAGAAAAACACAGAGCTTTTTTTCCATTTTAAGATCAGGCCTCTGGCTCCATGTTTGTGTTTTCAGTCAGTCACTGTTCCTTTGTTGCAGGCCCCTACACATTATGAGATCTAAGGGCATCCTGTGATTGCAGTGCAGGGCTGGTAACCAGGATGCCTTGGTCCTGCAGAGGGTGGAGAAGGAACTGTCCTCAACTTGTTGGGTGAGCTGGAGCCAGTCACTTTCCTCTTGCAGACCTCATTTTCACAACTGGAGACGATTCTATCTACCCACATTCGTCAATGCAGTTTTACAACCTGGGTTAATGCTGATTTCCAAGTGACTGGGTTAAAGTCTCATCTAGTCCTCAGCACCAGTTCAGAGCTTCCCTCTTTCCCAGCACTTCAGAGGTCAACTGCAAAGCAAGACAGGTACATCAAGAAGCTGCAACAGGTGGTACCAAAGCACAGCTCCTTCCTGCAGCTGCTCTTGGGAGTGTTCCTCAGGACAGATCCCTCACACAGCACCCAAGAGGAAGAAGATCACTTGGCTCTTCTGGATGCCTTTTAGCCATCACAACTGTACTTCCTGGCACATATTCCAGATCTGTTCCTCACAGACAGCTGGCTGACCTGCTTTTGACACCCGTGTCCAGGTAGAGCCCAGCACACATCCCCCATTCCCCCCTACCCATGGCTTAGTAGGAGCAGATAAGATCAGAAAAGTTGTGAAAACAAATATACAAAAAGGTTATTTATTGCTTACATCTGTCTGAACAGCTCTGCTAGGCTCAGTGGGTGTGTGCATGGTGCTGTCCCCTCCCAGCCCACCTGCTCACCCCCAGCCCACAGCCACCCCTGCCCTCTGCCCACCCCATGGAAAAAGGGAGTGGCAGGGAATGTCTGGATTCCATAAGAAGCTGAGATCCTCATATAGGCAGTATTAATTACAACTTTTAACCTGTAATTATAGGTTCCCCTGGTTTCCACTGTATATATTCAGCTAATTGCCTCTGTGTTTCCACAGCTCAGACATGAACTCACACCGTAGCGATGGCAGAGCCACTCTGCACATCCCAGACCAGCCTCTGACCTCAATGATCTGCCACCCATTTACAACCACCTAGAGGGAGACAGGTGTTCCCACTGACCTCAGCCTCTGCTTACAGCACTATGTGTCAAAAATGGTCTCAAGTGGTTTAGGAGAACAAGAGTCTCCTTAACATCAGTAGAGTTGTAGAGTTGAGCCTTTGGGGCCAGTAATCCACAGAGAAGCTGGGAGCTTCAGTCACACAAAAACTGTTCCAGTGAAATTCCTTCTAAATGGACTGCAAAAAAGATCTGATATGATGCAAAAATATGCAAATGGAGCTGATTGCTCTGAGTCACCCTGTGTGCTTCTCCCACTGCCCACAGATTCACAGCAATGCATAGGGATGCTGTGCAGCAGGGACAGCACAGGGACTTACCTGGTAAAACTGAGTCATATCATGACGTGTCCCATCCACATCCCTTTGCAATGGTTCCCTGCTCCATTCCCATTCTCTGTGATATGGTGCTGCCTTTGTTTGGGGGGAAGGTGAAAAGCTGCCACGATGGGATTGTACTCCCCTTGGAGCAGTGTGGCGCCAGGCCTGGAGGGGAGCCATGGCAAGGCACAGCAAGAAGGGAGCATCCTCGTTTCTTCACTAATCCCAGAACTCTTCCAGAAAGCTGGACCTGCAGATCTGGGCCTTAATTAAGACTTCAAACACCCCTCTGAGCACCATTATCTCTGCTATGCAAGAGGCAGCTGTTTCCTCCAGCTGAATGATAGGTTGTGTGACCCAGGAACGAGAGCACATGGAATGTTTTGTAAGATTGATCATTTTCCCATGAAGATCCTCCCTCAAAGCTTGCCAAAGGAACAGGTACAACTGGACAGGAGGCACGTGGCCATTCCCAGAACCAGGAATGATCTGTGTCCGTGTTCCTTGTCCTGCCCTCCCAAACACAGACAGGAAAATGCCTTGCACAGAGCCACTCCCTGCCTTCCCTGGAAGTGACCTGTCAATGGCAGGACGTGCCCATGGGATGAGTGTGCAGGAGCTCCATGCTATAATGGTGAGAAGTATCCAGCCTCAGAAAGCAGGGTGCAGCCTTACATGGCTTCCCAGGAGAGCCTCTGTATGCCCTCTTCACTGGGGCACTGGGCATCACAAAATCACCTGGAGATGCTTCCTGCAGTCTCTTTGCATGAACTATGCCAACCCCCACTGCAAAGGGCTTGTAAACATCCTTCTGCCTTATCACATTTAATGCACAACTGCCAACTGGCTCAAAGGGAAAAGGAGCAAGACAGCCAAACTGTCCATGCTCCTGAGACTGCCTGTGCTGCCAGAAGCACACGTGTGCCCAACTTGGCAAGATGCTCCCTGCAGCAAGACCCCCAGGGACCCCACATCAGCCCTGCGAGTCCCCATTCTGCTGGCAGCACCAGAGCTGCTGCATTGATTAGCACAACTGTGAAAGAGAAAGGACTAGGGGTGTTCATCTCATGGAGCTTAGTCCTCTGTGGTTCTGGCCCTCCTGAAGCCTATACATCACAGTACCAGCAGTAGTGATATTTTCATTTCTGTGGGGGAAGAATGAGAATATGCCCAGCACAGCAGAAACGTGAATGCTACCTCCTGCACTCTGCCCTCCTTGGAGACACACAGGATAAATCCTACTGACTTACATCTTCTCCTCCTCCTGCTCTGCATTTGCTCAGGCTGGCACACCAATACCAACAGGGAGCAGTGTCTGCATCACCTGCTCACCACCAGCTGCAGCTGCATAAGGCTGGCCCCAGAAGAGCTATGAGATCCCTCTACAGCTGGGGGTCTTTTACCTAAACCACCTTCCAAACCACACATGGATCCAGCCCCTCCAAGATGGCAAGGCATGAATCCCACCACTGGACTAAGCAGTGTGTGTAAGTAGGTGTGAATGCAGCAGCCTCAGTCCCATCACACTTGTGCAGCAAAGGTGGAGGATGGGGACCCAGAAGCTCTGCCAAGCAGCACAGTCCAGGTTGACACTGCATTCTGCAGCCCCATGTAAGAGGGCAACAAACCCCAAGCCCTCTGAATGCCGCAGGTTCTCTGTCTCTTAAAAATGGCAACAATGGTAATTCACTGTTTTGCAAAAGTGCTACTCGGGGTATGAGGTTCTGTGCACAAGTCTTGCAAGTCTCCTTGAAACATCTCTTGAGGACTGTCTCCTAAGACTCAAGGGTCTTGAGGGGGGGTTGGCTGCCACCTGGAGTATGGCACCTGGGCCCAGGACTGCCTGCCTGGAAACCCTGGCCTTTCCTCTCTGTGTCAGTCATGTGGTGGCACCAATGGTTTTATGAGCCCTTCAAAAGGAGCATCCTCACTGCCTCACTGAAGAAACAAGCTGCTGCACAACCATGACACTCAGGAATCCATCTCTCCTCCATTGCTTTTTCGTTCAAGTCAGTCCATGGCAGGCCTCAAGGCAGACAATTGCAGCAGGATACTGCTTAATCCATCCACTGTTCCCTCAGCACAGACCCTTTGCATTTTGGCTTCATGTGACAGAGTCATCTAGGGAGTCATTCAGCCTTGGGCCACATCTGTCCAAGCACAGAGTTGGTGTCTGGTCCTTAGGGCAGCTCACAGCTGTAACTGGAAGACAGAGAGTAGGACATGCTGGGACACAGCACACCGACCATCCTGGCCTTAAACATCAACAGTCAACTGGCCCAGAGATTGGTGGATCTGCCCCTGGCAGATGGCACTCACTGGTTCATCTGTAGCTTGGAGAAAAATGTCTGTATGACTCTGAGAAGTCACCTCAGCCCTGACAATTGAGTGGAGAAGAAAGGAAGAAAGTATCAGTTTCATCCTGCAAACCAGAGCTTTCCCTCCTGCTTGACCTCTGTGCTGACCCCTTGGTTGGGTCATATAGGTGTGGGGGCATCAGGGGCTGCTGCTCTGCTTTCACAGCCTTGGGTAGCCAGCCCTGCATATGCAGAGTCAGGGAGAGGGGGCCCAGGATGTGCCCCCCACTGGAATCCCTCCAGCCTGCTCTCTCTGGCTGTGCCTGATAAATGCACAGGCTCCAAGTGCCCAGGGCTGTTTGCATCCCCCCTCCACTGACCCTCCAGCCAGATGCCACCCAGCCGGGGATGCCACAGCTCCTGGCAGACCCACATTCCCAAGGCAGGTTGCAAAGGGTCAGTGGCACAGATGGGAGACAGAATCACAGAATCATTTAGGTTGGAAAAGACTCCTGAGAACAGTGAGTCCAGCGTTTGACTGATCGCACCTTGCCAACTAGACCAGAGCACTGAGTACCACACCCTGTCATTTCTTAAACACCCCCAGGGATGGAGACTGTACCACCTCCCTGAGCAGCCCTTTCCAATGCCTGACAACCCTTCCAGTGAAGAAATTCTACCTGATGTCCAAACTGAACATTCCCTGGCACAGCTTGAGGCTGTGTCCTCTTGTCCTGTCACTGGTTGCCTGGAAGAAGAGGCAGTGAGCAGTGAGTCCTCTAGGTACAGCAGGTTTCCCTGCCTCACTGTAGACCTGTACCTGGGATCAGGCTGCAAGGCATCACCACAGAAAGGCGAGCCTGAAAACTTCTCACCAGAGCTGATAACGAAGTGCACAGACACAAAAGGCTCCCTCAGAGAACCACCCCAGGGCAGCTCCACATGCTGAGTGTTCCAGCAAAAGCTCACAGGACAGCAACAGGGCTGGGGAGGAACCAGATGAACCACATCAGCTATGTCATGCCAGCTCCTGACTGGCTGCCCCACCTCAGCCACCGGGACATCCCGGACCACTGCAGGATGCCACCCAGGGGGCACTTTGGAGTGTGACCAACCATGAGACGGAGGCTTCTGCTACACCTGCCCAGACTGTTCTCCAGTTCCCAAGGGTTTTCTCTTTCTTCTGCCCTGCCAGTAACCCCGATGCTGCACCCTGCAGCCTGTGGTCACGGAGAATAGCCAAGTCTCCCCCACCACAGCATCTCATCCCGGCCATGATCTCTCATGCACAATCTTTAAACTGCTTGCCTGTAGCTCAGCCTGTTCATGCTCACCATGGCCACAGACTTCACTGAGCTTCTTAGCTCGCACCACACTGGGTGTTGCTTTGTATCCAAAATTGCAGGATGCTTGTTAAGCAAGGGCTGTCCAGCCCTCATTAGAGCCAGGACCAGAACCACTCTGGCCTTGCGAGGATTTGGGTGAGTCCTCTCTGGTTTCTCTGTCTATACACAACCTCATTCTTTAGCTCAGCGAATCCCAAGGGTTTTTGTTCCCCTGTAGGGAAATTACATTTGCCTGTGTCTGTTTCAGAATGAAACTCCTTGAATTCCATCTTAATGGGATCCTCCCCCTAAGGGACTAAAACTTTTTCTTCACAGCAGTCTCTGTCTGAGCCATGAAATGAGTACTTGGAGATCTTCCCAGTGTTTACCTGGAGTTGGGAATAGCTGCCATTCAGTTGGAGTGCATGAAGTTGAAGCCCTTATTACACATTTCACCAGAGCAGTCCATGGAGGCTGATCCCCTCTGGGTGTGCTCTGCCTCCCCATGCCCCCACACCCATCCAAACTGCCCAGGGAGGAGCTGAACCTTCATTATGTGTCCTGCTCCCACTGGGCAAGCAGGATACCAGAGTCCCTGCAGAGAAGAAAGGGGTCAGATATCTGGCCCCACAAATCTTAGACTTCCGCATTGCTTTGGCTTGAACTAAACTCTGACCCATCACATTACATAATTCAAACTCTGCAAGTGACTTTCCAGGGTGTCAAAAGGGGAAACTATGAGTGTTGGTGTAAGACAGTTGATCTGAATGTTGAGAAATTAAACAGCACATGAATTTCATCATTAACAGCCACAGGACAGCATAATTTTTAATGGTACTATTTGGATCACTGAGGCATAGACCCAGAGCATCATGTGTCTGGGATGGTGGAGACCTCTGATTCATGTGCAGCAGCAATCAAATATACCATCCCACAGCTTTAGCAGAGAAGCCACCCCCAGAGGGTAGAGGCAAAGAATGGTTTGAGCTGGAAAGGACCTTAAAGCTCGTCTCATTCCAAGCCCCAGCCATGGGGAGGGACACCTTCCACTAGACCAAGTTGCTCCAAGTTCTGTCCAACCTGGCCTTGGACACTTCCAGGGATGGGGCAGCCACAGCTTCTCTGGGAAACAGAATCACAGAATCACACCGTTGTTAAGGTTAAAAGTGATCTCTGGGGACCACCTAGTCCAACTCCCCTGCCAGGCAGGGGTCACCTAGAGCAGGTTACACAGGAACACATCCAGGTGGGTTTGGAATGTCTCCAGAGAGGGAGACTCCATGACCTACCTGGGCAGCCTGTTCCAAATGAAGACTGGCTTAGCCACAACAACTGCCATCTCCCTCAGCACCCATGGGTGCATCCCATCAGGGTCCATAGATTCATGGGTGTTAAGTCTGTCTAGCCAGTCTGTAACCCAACCCTCTATGAAAGGGTCTAAAACACTCTCTAGAGAGAGGAAGTCTTCCTTTCTTCAGCTTCCTCCTCTTACCTCCGAGGTGGGAGACTCCTGATGGACAGCCTCAGCAGTAAAGGCTGAGGCATAAAAGGCATTCAGTAATTCCACCTTCTCCGTGTCTTCCCTGCACTAGAGCCTCACTACTCTCACAGGGAAGAATTTCTTCCAGTCTAACTATCTCATCTAACCCTGCCCTCTCTCAGTTTGAAGCCCTTGCCCTGTCAAGGAGTTGAGGGACACCTGTCTGTTCAGGGCTTTCCGTGGAAACCAGGACACAATCATTTGTCAAAGACAGAAGCAGGGCTTGAAGGGTATTAGACACCTCCCACTCAGGACAGGTCAGGCTGTGCATGACTGGGATTCAAAAGATGTTGGTCAAGGAGGGGCCTGTCCCTGCCCTGGTCAGTGTTGTGCATTTCTGAAAATACAAGAATTTACTGGCTGGACTGGGAAAAACCTCCATTTCCCTGCACCTCACTGGTGACTCTGCTTCCCCAGAGGCTGCTGCCTTTTCCTGACTCCACCTGATGAACAGCTGCTCCTTCCTGTTCTGCTTCTCAGCTGCAAAAAGACAGCAGATGATTTGTAATGAAGGAATTAAAGACAAGATTTTTAAGTGGGTCAGAGGGAATTCACAGCCCACAATCTACTGAAGTTCAAAACTGTTGTTTTCAGGCAGAAAAGTCCTTTCAGCAGCACCAGCACAGCATCTGACTTTGTTCTCCAGTGATGAGAACAAGCCCTTTGCTTTCCCAATGGGCATCAGTCCCACCAACAGCTACACCCTGGCTGCACAAATGGGGTTCAATCTGTGCCTGACTTCTGCTAAGTGCATTCAAAACCTACATGATGAAACATTTTAGACGTCATGCTCTGCTGCATTATGTCACATGAAGTCATGTGTTGTCACCCTACACTATATCAGCTCACACAACAGCCATGTCCAGATGACAGTTGCTTAGGCTGAAATATGGTACCCCCTGCCCAGGAATTCATGTCTGGGTGACATCTGCAGAACCCAGAATATTCTGTAATTCTCTGAGTAACTGTTTTCTATGTGTAAAAATGAAATTTCTGAGAATTTACAAGAACATTTTTTATTAGTACATAAGATTAATATAGAGAAGAGGAGCATGTCAGGGAGCATGTCCCCCACTGATCCCATCAGTTAAACAGCACACTCTCCCAACCTCAGATACAAGTGAAATTCTCTGAAATCTCAGGGAGACATTACATTTCAAGAATATTTTCTCAAAAATAACAGACCTTTCTGCCTATAGCTCTCTTTGAGAAATTTTCCTCTGCAGCAATCACTCCTCCCAACATTCAGAGCTGTGTCACTCCTTCTCATCCTCAGTCAGCAGGAAGCCATGGCACTGTCATTAGGAAAGCTCAACTCCCAGAAGGGTCGCTGCAATTTAAACCTAACTTTAGTCATTACTTTTGCATTTGCTACAAGTTTTTGTTAATAAATAATTTCTGAAATTGTTTTATTATCAATTTTCAAATCTGGCCACCCCATCTAAACAGACTTTCCTGGCTGCTCCCCATCCAGAGGTCTTTGCACCTCTGCTCTGTGCAGTGCTGCTCCTGCCAGGTGAGATCCCTCTGTGGGCAGGTGAGTTTCTCTCATTTCTCACACGCTGCACCAGAGCTGTGCTGAGCACAGCCGAGGAGCACTGGCACTGCTGAAGAGCTGGAAAAGAGCCACAAAGCTGATTATAGTGTGTCAGCTTCCCTAACCACTTCCAGCAATTAGATTTAAGGACTTTCTTACTAAATTTACAGAAATTGCTTCCTTCCCTTCTGTTTCTCTGAGCAAAATCAGCAGAGCCTGATCCCAGATCTGCTCCCTTGCACTGTCAGGACAAACAGTTCCCAACACATCCTGGCCAAACCGCACCCCCAGACCCGGTGCAGCCTATCCAGGCAGACCCTGCACTGAGCTCCCCCAGGGCCCTGACCTTTACCAATAACCCAAGCAAAGAGATTTACCTTCAAGCCAGATGCATGTTAGTGAGCAGGTGAAGGAGCATCAGCTTACAGACAGTGGGAGCTGGACTCAGGTCAGGGACTGTGTGGATTGCTGCCAACCAATTCTAGGGATTTGTGGGCTAATTTCTTCCTCTTTCTCCTCAACCCCACGCACTCAGTCGTCTTGCAATTTAAACCTCTCTAATTCTGACAAGCCAGGACCCACCTCCACCAGCCCATGACACAGCCCTTTCCTTGCACCAGGCACTGGCTCTGGCCAAGCCCACAGCCATCGCCTAGGGCTGATGTGGTCTAACACAAAGCACTTTTTCCAAGGTTCTTTTTCCCTGGATTAACTCAGCCAGCACTGGCAGAGGCAAGCAGGAAGATGCCACAAAGGGCAGGAGCCCTGGCAGGGTCATGGAAGCTGCCTCTCAGATTAGCTCTGGCCACGTGAAATGGATGCATGAAAGAAAAGATCTCTATAGGGGACAGTTCATCCCCTTCCTGTCCACACTCAATGTTCCTTCCCTTCATTCTGTCCTTGGCATAACACAAGCTGTACCTTTCCATTGCAGAACACGTACTTTTTTCCTCTTGCAAAGGACCAGGCAACCCCATGACATCAGGAAGGAGGCAGAAGCAGTACCAGAGTCCTTGTTTTCCAGAGGGTCCCTCCCCAGGAGACAGATCAGCAGACATCTTGCAGAGCAGTGGTGTGTCCTTTGCGTGTCAGACACAGAGCTTCTGGAAACATTCCCATATCACATGGGATATCCACCAAGAGCCTGAGTGAACAAACACAGACCTGTCCAGGCAAGGGCTTCAGGGACCTCTTGTGCTGGAGAGCACAGGGAGGAACCTAAAGGTCTGCCTTCCTGCTCAGTTTTCTCCCCAAGAAAACTTCAGGGCTAAACAACAAAGCTGTCTTTTAGCTCATCCTGTTTCTTGCAAGGCAAGTGGGAATCCAGGAGTGATTTCTCATGCACTATTTTGCCATTTTTGCTCTGTAAAGAAGAAGCTATGGATGACAGAGAAAAGCAGCTGTGTGGTGATGTGCAGAGGCAGAGCAAGTGCTGCTACCACATCCCAAAAGGGAACTCTAGCTGCAGCAGTTCTCATTATTTACTTTTTAGCTGTTTTATTTAGCACATGTGTTCAGGTGTCAGGAAAGCTCTTCATCACAGAGTAACTTCCCTCAGTGATGAGCTCAGTAAACCTTCCATCCTCTGAGCTTGACAAAAAACAAGCAGAGACTCAAATTGCCCTCCTGTCTCTTCAGTTTTCCCTAAAGGGACACCTTGTCAGTGGAAGAGCTCTGGATGGTTTCCTCATACCTCCCTGGCTCCTGCCCCATCCTACACATTGGTCCCAGGTAGACACTTCATGGGGAAACATGATCAGGCCAGGGACAGCTGAGTCTGAGGCCCCAGCACAGGGACATTCTTCCCATGAGGATCATGCTGCTGAGCAGCTTTTTTCTCTGTCTGTGCCAGTTCCCCACATTCCCTTGTCTTAGGAAGTATGTATAATTGAGAAAAATTGTCAACACATCAATTCTGGCAGGTTTTTGATCTAAAAATCTGTCACTTTCCCCCCCGCCCCACTGATCCCTGCTCCCATGTCAGTCTGCCTTTTAGCTGTAAATACAATGTCAAACAAAATCTGAAGTCCCCCATATCATCAAATTTGCTTAAAGATCATTTAAAGCATAATTTTTAAAAATCATGAGAAAACTAGCTTGGAAATCTAGGAAACTAGCTTTGCCATCTATTCTTGAACCTGAAAAGGTTCATTTCTGTCCAAGTGTCTCCATCCAAGATCCTTTTCCCTAAGTGACAGCTGAGGTTCAGCTTGGCATCGCCTCTGAATGGAGCTTTGTTGGGAACCTAAACTTGCTTGAGTACAAATTTTGCTTTCAGTTTGAACCTTTGGGGCTTCCCAAATGTAAAACCTCAGGCAAGTTCCTCTCACAATGGCATGCAACCTCAGTTTGGTGCTTCCTTCTGGCTTGGGCTCTGCCCAATGCAGCAGAACCCAATAGCGTGCTTATGCAAACAGGGCAAACCATCGACTGGAGAGGAGGAGCTGAGCTGTGCCTGGCAGGCTGAGGGAAGGGATTATCTGCCCTACTTGGGGCTACACCTGGAATATGGGGGTCAGTGTACCCCAGTTCAGGAGGGAGGTGACGGAACAGGGGAGGGCCAGATCCAGGGAGCCAGAGCACTGGGCTAGAGGGAAGGGCTGAGCCAGCACGGCAAAAGAGAGGCTGGGGGTAACCTAACAGCCCACATGGGAACGGAGACCTTCACCTCTTCTTCGTCTCAGAATACTTCAAAACTAAGCTAGACACACACAATCAGCTTGATCCAGTGCTGAGAATAGTTCTGCTGTGGATATAGTTCTACTCCAATTGTGAGACTTTGAGACATCTGACACCAGTGATTCTGCAAGCCTCCTGCCCCTGCTATGAATCACCCATTACTCAGTGTCATTCAAAGTTTCCAGAGCTGCCAAAAATATGAGAGAGGAACCCAAATAGCTGTGTCCCTCACAGATGCTGTTAGCTATTTTATCAGTCTCCCAGGCTGGAGCACTGCTCAATAGGTGCAAAATATCATGGAGAAGCATTGGAGACGCAAGAGGAGTACAGAAACTTCCTTGTGGTGTCCACAAATGGGCCAGGCAAATCTCCCCAGCCTGTGGGAGATGAAGTGAAGGGGAGAAGAAATGAGGAGACCAAGTGCTGCCACAACCCCAGTACATGCTCCCCTGAGCTGTTCCTGTGCAGCTCAGGGAGTGCAACCCAAACCACCCACAGCAGCATCACCATGGGGAGGGGCTCTGGCCAGTCCTTACACCCACTTCAGCCTCCAAGGGAGAGCTCCCACTCGGACACGTCTCCAGGCATGTGTTGCACAGTGGGGCCCAGTGCTCACGAGCCTGCCCTGGAGCATCCTTTTCCACTCTGCCCAGCAGCAGCTTGGCTTCTCCACACAGCCTGATGGCAGCAGCACCAGCTCCCCCTGAGGCCCCAGATCAGCTGCCCTTCCAGCCTGGACATCACTGCAGAAACTGCTGTGCAAAGCCAAAGAGCTGGCAGCACTGGAAGCAGCCAAAGCAGATCTCGGAGAGGGTCGAGAGTTTGGCTGGAGCCTTCATACCATCACTGTAGGCCTAGAGAACTTTCAGCAACCCTGGAGCCTGGTGAGGAGAGCCTGGGGTGGCTTGTGACCGTCTCACCAGGTATTTTCCATCACCAGTTTGCAGGTTGGGAGCAATCACCTTGCCTGTTCTTCTCTGGTAGCAATGCTGCTCAAGGGCTGTCAGCAGGAGCTGTGGAGCCAGGGGAGTGATGGAGTGAGAGGCAGCCCTGTCTCCTCACCTCTGTAGAGAGCTCAGCAGGTGCAAACCTCCTGCAGCCACCCCACAAGTCTCTCCAGGAGTGCCACCTTCTGCATCATTCAAAGCAGCATCATCTCATTCAACAGCTCCCAGCCAGAAAGGGGCTGGGACTGCCCCCAGCACAGCCCACAGACAGGGCTGGGGTCTGCCGCGGGCTGGGCGGTGTGTGCCCCTCTCTGTGCCCCGCTCCTGCCCCGACCCGCACGGCTCCCGCACCCCGAGCGCACCGAGCTCCTCCCGGGCCGGGGAAGCCGCTTCCTCCCCGCCGAGCCCACAGGAAGCGCTGGGGTATTTATAGTGCTCTGAGAGCGTCTTGCACAAAGTCGGGGAAAAACCTACGCACGGGCAAGAACATCCTCTGTGCACCGGGGGCTGCACCGGGAGCTGGGGCCACGGGACCAGAGTGTTCTCAGCACCCTCCTGGGCCTGGATCTGCAACATACGGACAGGATGAGCAGCCGCTCCAGGGCTATTTCTGCACTTCTCTGCTGTCTCCTCCTCATGTGTCCCTTCCATCTCCATCTCCCACCATCTTACTTGTGTTCCTTCCTTCTCCATCCTCCTCTTCCCTTCTCATGCTCTGTGTGATCCAAGTGAACTGCTCCTACCTGGCCAGGTGCACTGAGTGAGGAAAGCAACCACCAAAACACAGAGGATTCTGTTGCACGGGGGGGAGAACAAAACTGCTGCCCTGTACTGTGTGCGGAAAAGCAGAAGAGTCAGAGCAACTTATTGACCAGTGGCAACCTGTACTCTGCTCTCTGGGACACGGGGAAGCTGCAGAGTGCACAGACCCCTTCCACCAGGAGTTTCAAGACATCGGGGTTTGAATTCCATCTTAACTGCCATCAAATGCACAGAAACAAAATTTTGCATTCATTGAGAATTCCAAGTTTCCATTTTTGTTCAGAACTTGAGGTAATTTTCTGATATCACAAAAAGAAGGAAAATATTGAGATTTCAAAATATCCACTTCAAAAGAAAACCTGGAAGTGTTTCACTCTGAAGGAGTTCTGAAACAGGATCAATTACAACTCTGAACTTTTCTTTCCTGAATGAATTCTGATTCATCTGGCCCAGTTCCATGATTTCTTGGTAGATTTGTATAAGCTGAAGCAATACAGTTTCCAGGAAATTTTTCCCAGCCAGTTCTGGCCCTAACATGGGTCCACTTCCAAGCCCAGTAATGTTAATTTCCAGTTCGTTTCCATCTGACCTGGAGATATCCTTGCCCTTTGCTGTGTTCCTGCAATCAGCTCTCTGAGCAGCCTGCAAAACACAACGGGTGATGAGATAGATCATCTTCCAGGCACCTCATCCCAAATGACCCCAACAGGACTTTTTTCCCCCATTTCTCTCAGTCCTACGTCTGGCCAAGTGTGTCCAGCAAAGCTCTCCTGTGGATGGGAGAGGCACACAGCCAAGATTATCCACCTTCCATTCCAGAGGGATGCAGAGGCACACAGAGCCCATTCTGGACATGCTCAGACCAGCAGTCCCTTTGGAGGAGCTAAACTGCTGCACCATGGCCAAGGCTGTCCCTCATGCAGAAAGCTGCAAGCCTGAGGTGACCCACTTGTGTCTGGCTGTGCTTAGTCTATGCCTGGAAATGCTGCTGTTACCTAAAAATCATGTCAGGAAGCCAGGAAGCCAGTGCTGCCTCAGGCACAGGAAAGTAGAGCCTTTGCTACATCGTCCAGCTGAGGAGATAAACCACTTGTTCCTTGTTCCTCCACCATGAACGTGGAATTGGCTCTCCTAGCAGAACTGAAAATGGTCAGAATGGGCTGGGTCCACAGGATCTGTGGGCCTTCCTATCTCACTGAGCCATTCCACTGGAATCAGACCCATTCCTAGGGATATACAGGCTCTCATGTTTAACAAATCTGCTGTATCTGAAAACTTCTTCCACCAGAAAAGTGCTCTTTGCTCACTCCTTCTGTGCCCCGGCTGTGCAGCAGCACAGCTTAAGGAGAGCAAGCAGAGAGAGCTCCACCAGTCTCAGCCCCAGGGGCAGAGGCAGCAACAGCATCACTGAGCAGCTGTGCAGAGGCCAAGGCTGGAGCTTACCTTCCAGAAATGATGCCTAAAAGCCTGTGTGCAATAGGGGAAATGTTTACTTTAAGGTCACTGTCTGCACTGCAGGGCTTTCAAACAGTGCTTGGTACAGAGCAGAAGGAAGAACAGGAGGAAACTCTATCGTCCTATTCCAGGGCAGGAAAAATGCCCAAGAAAACAGCAGGATTGAGTGAGACCAGATATTTAGTAAAGTCTCTGCATGCAGCTGTTGTGCCTGTGCCGGTATAAGATTTGTTCCTAGCTCACTTGTCCCAGGTCTCATGGTTCCACTGACACCACTTGCTCTCTCCCAAATATCAGGGAGCACATATGTATCCTGCAGAGGCCAACCAAGCCTTGCTTTGAGTGATGGATGTTAATTCGTCCTGTGTTTCTCCATCAGCACTCCCAGGCACTGGCAGCTGGGCAGTGCAGCTGGCTCCTGGCACAGCCTCCCTGTCCATGGCCACTGCAGTGGGTGCAGTGCATATGGCCCTCCCACAGACATTTTGGAGAGGTCACAGAGCTCATTTTGGGTGTCAGATCAATACAGCACTGTTTCTGAGGATATCAGACCCTGTAGTGGTGCTGCTGGTTCAGGAGTGAACCCCAACAGCCTCCCATGCTCCTGTGAAACCAGACCACACCCAAAGCCTTTCAGGACAGGCCCAAAGAGTTTCATTTCTGGAGGGCTGCAATCTTCGACCTTGTTCACATGCAGTCTTCAACCTTGTTCACATGCAGTCTTCATTTGCACTGAAGCCCAGAGCGGGTTACAGGCCACATGGCTGGAAAGGAGACCCATTCAAAGGATCACCAAAGATGCGAGAGGAAAACCCCAGCAACTCAGATACTTTCTTAAGCGGGAGAGGAATCAGGAACAAAAAGCCAGTGTAATCCAAGTGCCAGCCAAGTGCAGGGGGCTGTAACAACTTGGCTCTTTCCTAACACACTTTCCACAGAGGGCAGTGGGCAGTGACACAAGCCCAGCCCTCAGCCCTGCATGAGACACTGCAGGCAGCATGTGCACAGGGACCTGCTCCCTCCTCTGCACCAGCAGCTCCTGGACCTTCACACAATCACCAACACTGCCATCACTGCTGCATCCCTGCAAGGCAAGACAGAGTTTCTATTCCCGCTTGCACCTCAGATCCTGGGGTCACTTTTGGCCTTCTCATGACAAGAAAGAAATTGAGGGGCTGGAGCATGTCCAGAGAAGGGCAATGGAGCTGAGGAAGGGTCTGGAGCACAGGCTTTAGGAGGAGCAGCTGAGAGAGCTGGGGCGACTCAGGCTCAAGACAAGGAGGCTCAGGGAGGACCTTCTCACTCTCTACAACTCCCTGGCAGGAGGTTGGAGCCAGGTGGGAGTCAGTCTTCTCTGTCATGTCTCAGGTGAAAGGACAGGAGGAAACAGCCTTAAGTTGTGCCAGAAAAGATTCAGATTAGATAACAGAAAAAAAAATTTCACTGGAATAAATTCCAGGAAGGTGGTGGAGTCACCGTCTCTGGATGTGTTCAAGAGGCATCTGGTTGTGGCACTTGGGGATATGATTGAGGGGTAATTGTAGTGGTGCTGTGTTGACAGTTGGGCTTGAAGATCTCTTACAATCTCGATGGTTCTGTGATTCTGTGATACTGCAAGATGCTGGATCCTCAGAAGGACTGAGGTAAATGATCAGCACTGGGACATCTTATCTTAAAATATGCAGCTGCATAACTCCTGACACCATTGCCTCAGTCCACTTAACTGTGACGAGGAGTCACAGGCTCAATTACATTCCCTCAGCAGCCATGGGTATGGGAGAATTGGACAAGCTTCTGCAAGGACTAAGCATGCTCAGATCTGAGCCACCCTCAGCTGTCTGCTCCAGCTGGGGGCTTCCTCCTCAGCCTCTCTGAATGGTCATTCACAGAGTTCCTTTCCTGGGAGGCACACCTGCCTCTGGCAGCACCACTCTAGGGAGCCCTAAGGCTTGTACTGCTTCAAAGAAAGGAGATGGCCAATGACTAAAGCCATCTGCACTCTCTCCACTTGTACCATCCCACCCTCTCCCATCCTATCCCATCCCACCCCATCTCACCTGTAAAGTCAGATGCACCAACTCAACAGGAAACCAAGAAGGGCTACACTAAAAAGCATTTTACTTCAGAGGCACAATGCATGAAATGTATATGAAATCCGTGCTACAGCTCCATATTTAGGACTTTTTTTGGATTAGCAGAACCCATCACCATCGCTGCAATGAGCTGACAGTTCCAAAATACCAGCAGGGAATATAGGAAAGGTTTTTGATGTGACAGAACTCAAAATGGCATGGATTTTGCCATTTTGCTGGTGTCATTCCTTGAAGCTGAGCCCACAGGGACTGTCAACAAACACACAACACACCCTCCTTTAGCCTGCTGCCCCTCTCCCTGGGCATATTTTTTATGGGCACAGATTCTCCTTGCGGAGTGCTGAGATGATCCGCCTTTGCCTGTAAACCACTCTCTCTCTATCCTCTTTGGGAAAGACCCCAGCTGAGGCTGTATCTTGGAGATAAGTGCTAACAGGAATATTTGCACAGGTCTCTCTCCTGGAGCCAGGCCAAGCTGCTTGTGGTTTGTGGCCGGCAATAACAAACGTTACAGCAGAAGACAGTATTTGTTTAACTGCTTGTTCTGTCAATACTGCAGCTTGCAAAAGCCCAAAGATTGCACAGCCAGAGCTGGCAATATGTCAGAAATCGTCTGTTCTTGTGCCAAAGTAGGGACTGTTTTCTTGCAAGGTGGGACTCTGCCAGGGTTCACTGCTCTGAAGACCAGAGGGTGGGGGTGCACCTGCTTTCCAGAGGCTCTGCTTTCCTGTTACACTCTGAGCTTGGAAGTCTCCAGCATAAAACTGTGCCCTGCTCTGCCTGGGTCTGACCATGCCTTCAGCAAAAGCCTCTGCACTCCAGGTTTTGCCCTGTGGAAACCCAAAGCTCTGGCTGTAGGGCAGTCTGTGAGCCAGGCAGCTCCTCTCAAGGTGCAGCTGTATGAAGCCCTGGCAGCAACAACCACCAAAATACCTGGTCTTCTCAAAATGCAAATAATGACCAGTCTTGGGTGGCACAGTGTTTTTTTCTACCCTCCAGGAAGCTCCTTCAGGATGCTTCACATGGCATAAGGCAGCTTGGTGTTTGTCCTTTCTTGGTCTGAACTGTAAAACTACACACAATGCATTGCAAAGAGCAGATGTTCCTCTCTGGACACTCAGCAGACCCTGACACAAAAGAACCTACAGCCTTTCTGACCACAGAATCTCATAGACTGGATGTGGCATCACCTTACGATGAGAAGGGACTTTGGGTGAAACAGACCTGCCCTCCAACTCCAGCCATGCTTGAACTGTACTATTTTAAAGTGCTTACAAGATGAAGAGGTGTCTACAGGTAGGAAGACCTTCCTTGAGTCTTGTGAGTCCTCCTTCCTGCAGCTGAAGCCTCTTAGCAGCTGGGCACCATGATCATGGAGAAAGATCCATCCTCCACCTTCCCAGCAGTCCTCTGTGACTTTGAAGACTGTTATCCTGCCTTCCTCTGCTGTCCCTTCTCCAGGGCAAACATCTCCAGTTGCCAGGACGGTACTGGTTATTGGTCTCCTTAAAACACTCCCCAGTCAATCCATATCTTTCCCAAAGTGCTGGGCCTTCAGGAATTCCCTCTCCAAAATCTTCCCTATTCACAGCCATCCCATCAGATCTATTCCATTGTGCCAGGACCACACTGAGCCAAACATCACCATGTGTGGGATTGCAGCACAGCAGCACTGACTCAACTGCCCCTGTTCAAGGCAGGGTCATACCCCAGAGCAGGGAAGGTTCAGTAACCAGAAGCCCCCGTATGGGGTTGACCCTTTGGCCAGAGGATCACAGAGTGAACAGAGTGAACTCTAAGAAAACCTTCAGCAGACAGCCCTGTACTCATTTCAGCTCCTGCTGTCTTGCTGATGGTTTCTCAGCATCTGGCCACAACATGGCGCCAGGTGGAGCATTATTCATCAGTATTAGTACATAGCCTAGAGCCCTGGAATGGCACAGGTTGCAAAAGCAGAGTGAATCAGAAGTGGTATGTTTTCTGGAGCAGCAGGTCTAGCAGGTAGCTGTGTCTATGGGCTTCTGCCAGAATGCAGGTAGGTTCTGTGGTGGAGCTTGGGAGTTCAAGAAGTGTTTGAACAATGCTCTCAGGCACATAGTGCAATTCTTGCAGCTGTCCTGTGCTGGGAGATGGGCTCAATGATCCTTGTGGGTCTCTTCCAGTTCAGGAGATTCTGTGATTCTATGTACAGTGCAGCCTCTGGCACCCAGGACCCTGTCTCTGTAGAGCACTTCCACGGCCTCCTTTGCAGCCCACTCCCACTTTCCTCTTTGTGAAAGGTTTCAGGTTTCTTTCCATGGTGACTTGAGGTAGCTGTGAACCAGAATTGAAGTGTTGAGGTGGAAAAGCTGCCAATTTCATTTCTTCTCAGAATAGCAGCTCTATTTCCTAAGTCTTATTTATAAACTGCTGCTGTTTGGGGTTTTTATGATAGTGAGTTCAGGAAATCAGCAGTGGTTTCTGTTATCTGGAGCACAGCCACACAAGAGAGGGAAGAGGGTGTCACACTCCAGGAGCCTGTTCATGGAAACTAGTATCTCACTGCTTTGCCCCTTGGGAGCCAGATATTTATAACCCCTCACATATTCTTTTCCTGCTCCTTGCTGTCACCAGCTCCTAAACTTGCTCATACTTTTCACCCCACAAAAGGGCCAGCAGGGGAAGGCCACTTAACTTCCCATCCACCATTTCCATATGTAACTCATTGCTCACACACTGCACAGACCAAACAGCATTTGCAGCAGCTCAGGTTGTTTCCAGTGGACCCTCCTACTTATCAGAGTCCTTTGTCCTGGCCTTGAGGGTCCCCCCACCGACCTAGGCACACATCACGTTCCACTTCTTAGGCACAGCCCAGGTCAAAACAGCCCTTGACGTGCCCCACACTTTTGGGACAGCTCAGCCCTCATCCAGAGCAGAAGGACCCAGCAAGAAGCAGATGGACAGCACAGGGGGAACCCAGCTACCCCAGGGCAGGCAGACCCTGAGTATCACAATGGTCAGAGAATAAGTACATGGGCACCCACAATGGGTCCAGCTCCCTAATGCAGATTGCAAATACATCAGTGAGACATCAGCAGCATAACCCTCCAAGGCATCCCCACAAGAAGAGAAGGTACCCAGAAGCTCAAGTTGATCTCAGAGAAGCAGTAACCAGACACTTGTGTGCAAACTGCAGTGCAGGAAAGATGTGGACTTACTGGAGCAGATACAGTGCAGAGCCAAAACATGAAGGCATTGGAGCATCTTCTATATGAGGAGAGGCTGAGAGAGATGAGACCCTTCAGGTCCAAGAGATGTTCATGCTGTGCAGAACAGAGAACTTTCTGGCCCTGGGAGAGGAGCCCACAGAGGCAAAGGACAAGGCAGAGATGCCACAACAGATCTTGTTGAGCTGGGAGACTTTAGGACTCACAACAAACTATCTCTGCAGAGGCCACCTCTGAGACCTGTGCTCCCAGTCCTGCTGTGACAGAGAGCGTGGGCAGCCCCTGTGAACAGTGCAGACTTTTGCAGGGATTTTGTAGGATTTGCAGACCTTGATCTGAAGGTTTGGAGCAACTTAGTTCTAACACAATGCTCTGACCAGAGCCCTCCAGGGTGCAGCCACAGACTTCACCACATCCCATGTAGAGTGTCTTAAGGTAACTGCTCTGGGACCAGCAGTGGTGTGGGTGCTTGTTACCAGCCCAGCCCTGAGAGACTGGCAAGTACATTCAGCTGCCAGGAAAGTTACTGGTGTGTGGACCCCCTCACCTGCACTGCCCTCCCCTTCCCCCAGCATCACCTGGTCCAGAACACACCCAAATCTCAGGGACCTAAATGCTGCACAGACCAGTCCAAAACATGGGCAACACCTGCCGCATTCCTGAGCAGTGACACTGGGGCACCCAGTCACAAGCTCAAAAGCATTCCATTGTGGCCATAAAGCAGAAGCTATGAAATGCACGCCAAAATCTAGACAAACCCATGGAACACATGCATCTCCCGTGTTGTCTCCAGTGAATGGTGATCATTCCAGGAGTGCCTGCAAAGTTTGTGTGCTAAGAGTGTCACCTGCTCCCACACCTTGAGAAAGAAACTCCATACCCACTAGCACCGACTATCCCAACACCATCATCCCTGAAGCCTTGTCAGGAGGATCACAATGCAGAGCAAGGAACTTCAAACACCTTCCAGAAGCCCAGAGTATGGCCATGGCAGCAGGAGGAGGGTTTCTTTCCCTGCCTGGCACTCCTCTGCTTTCACCAGCTTGTCCCTTACACAACAGATGCCTTCAGCAATCAGTGTTCTCAAAAAGGGCAACTGAGTTTTAATCCTGACAATGGCAGCAGCAACATGAGCTGTTTTCCTAACATCACATATGCCAATAGCTCCCATGGATTTCAGTGGATATTGGCCAGGAACGTGCATTTACGGATAGCACATGTTTTCAGGTTGCTCCCAATAAATGAATAACTAACTTAAGCATCCAGACGATTTTCCTCCTGTAAAAAGAAAACCTGTCCACATGAGAATTGGCCCTCCTCTGGCCACAGGCCCCTGCTTTGGCTGACTTGCATATCCACTGTGCCAGGCAGCAGTGCTACTTGAGCCCACTGCCACTGCCACCCTGGTGACATGACAAGATGACTAAAGCCCAGGCAGGCAGCAGCAGGAGGGCTGCTCAGTGAGATAGGCACAGCTATGCTTCTCTCACCACAGACACCAACAGATGTTTTCTTCTTTATTTCTAAGATCAGGAGGAGGTCCTGCTCCCTGTCATCTTTTACCATGACAAAAAGGAGAACGGATGAATTGTTTCTGTTTCTTCAAAATGAAACAAACATCTTCAT
The DNA here is from genome assembly GCA_013396655.1 of Campylorhamphus procurvoides. Lineage (NCBI taxonomy): Eukaryota > Metazoa > Chordata > Aves > Passeriformes > Dendrocolaptidae > Campylorhamphus > Campylorhamphus procurvoides. The sequence continues at coordinate 244,846 of WBMV01002010.1, read as the reverse complement.
GTTTACGTTTTGCCATTAAGCAAAAAAATACCTATTGGTGAAATCCCTGGTTTAGCTGGCAGGTTTTTTTGCTGAAGATTGGCCTGAGAAGAAATGTCCTGTCCAGCTTCAGAAAGAAGTTGTTGCAGATGAAGGAAATAGCAATATCCCCCCACAAATATCTTCTCCCCAGGACTGTCTGCAGCCTCCCAAGGTGTCTCAGGCGCTGCAAAGGGCCTTTACATCAGCTTGTTGCCAGCTCTTTCCCTTCTCTACATAACCAGGAGTTTCTCACACAGCAGTGACTCACAGCTCTGTCTTGTCCTATCCCAACCCAGTGAAGACTCAGGGACCATCACCAGCCCACAAACTGAGCCAGAGGCCAGCAGAGTTCACCCCTGCTGCAGGAGGGTACCACCTGGAGGACAAAATATAGGGGCTTTTCTCACAAATCCCACTGAAGGGTTTAGAGGGGAAGTCATACAAGGAGCAGCTGAGGTCACCTGGCTTGTTCAGCCTGGACAAGAGACTGAGGGCAGAGCTCATCATCATCTGCAGCTTCCTCTGAGGGGCAGCGCCGATCTCTGCTCTGTGTGACCAGTCACAGGACCCAGGGAACAGCTGGAGCTGTGTCAGGGGAGGTTTAGGTTGGATATCAGGAAAAGGTTCTTCCCACAGAGGGTGGTTGGGCACTGACCAGGCTCTCCAGGGCAGTGGGCACAGCCCCAAGGCTGCCAGAGCTCCAGGAGGGTTTGGACAAGGCTCTGAGGGACAGGGTGGGATTGTGGGGGTGTCTGTGCAGGGCCAGGGGTTGCACTCAATGATCCTTGGAGATCATTGAGTCCCTTCCAGCTCAGGAAGGTTCTATGGTGTTATGAAACCCCCACCTGCTGTGAGCTCAGCCAACAGCTACACAACCTTCTCTGCACACAATACACACATGACAGAGCCTGGAGGTCCCCTCTGATATCAAAGGCTGTGCTGCTCTGCCCTGGCGTTACAGGAGCTGGTGGGAGAGCAGGTCCCCAGGCAGTACCAGGGCTGGTCCCAGGGACACAGTCCAAGAGGAGCAGCTCCTGCTGCAGGTAGCCACAGGACCAGCACAGCTTCACATGGCCACAACAGAGTCAAAATCTGGTCACTGCAGAGCTGAAGTCCAGCCAGACAAACAGGCACTGCATGCAGGACACACTGCACATTCCAATGCCTGTCATGCCAATCAGGTGACAACAACACAATTTGTTTTCAGGAACACTGAGCTAGTGAATAACAAAAGTAGGAATCTGACAAGCAGGTCCCAGAGACTTAGATCCCAGGCAGCTCTCTTAGGACAAAACTTTCAGTTGCCCTGAGTCACCTGCCCTGTTTCTCCCTTGGCCATGCGAACCAGAGCTGCTGGCACTCAGCCCATCTGCGAGCTCACATCTGCCCAGGGCTTTGCACAGTCCCTGCTCAACATCTGAACTGGTCAGGAAGTAGAAAAGCACTTGGGCATCCTAATGCAGTCAGAGGTATGAGAGGGGCAGGAGCAAGATTGGAGAAGCACTGTCATAGCCATGAGGGGCTGAAAATACCAGGAAGAATTTCGTTGCTACATCAACCCTACGAAAACAACCACTGGCATCTGAAAAGGAGGTTGCATAATATGAAGGAAAGAGAAGGCAGATAAACAGTAACAGCTATTCCTAATGATAACGAAAAAACACCACACTATGTCCTCCTCCAAAGACTCTCCACCGTGGCCCTTGACTGCCCCAACCTCCAAATGCAAGGCAGTTGTATGAGGCAACAGCAGAGCAGAGAAACTGCCACAGCTAATCTGCCTCAGGACAGCAACAGTGCAGGCACCTGGAGATAAGAAGAAATAACCCCAAACCTCTCTGGCTCTCTGCCCCTGAGGACACTGGGTCTCACAGGAGCAGCATTTGGGCAGGAAAGCCCCACTACTGTCCATGTCCACTGATCCCACACCAGTTCCTGGGAGGAATGGGCAGAGGGACAGGGCATGATGAGGGGCACAAGAAGAGGCAGCCTTGACCCATGGTAAGACAGAACTCAGTAGGCTCTTAACCAAAGAAACCACAGCCCTGCTCTATCCATTTGTGCCTCAAATCCAGCCTCAGGAAAATCCCATTGACCAGGACATCCAGAGAGGCCATGCAGGGAGGACCATAAGCCCAGGCAGTGATGTGAGCTAGGCCCTGGGCAAAGCAGTTTCTCACCTTGAAATGACCCTATGGTCGCTCACATGAGAGAGGATGACTCCTTGGCTTGTCTGTAGCAGGGAAAGGACACACTGGGGGACGTGGACAGGACAGTCATTGGACTGACAGGACTGTGCAAGAACAGAGCCCTGTGCCTTGGCATGTGGACCATCCCTTGAACACCAGAGCCAGCTGGTTCTCAGTCTCTGGCCCACAGATACCTACAGAAGCCTTTCCCAAGTGGAAAGGAAGATTATAAAAGGGAAACACCAACAGAACACAAACAAGGCCTGTGCAAGCTGTGGCCCAGCTGTGGCCAGTGTCAGGACGGTCAGTGCCTCAGTTTCCTTGGCTGTGGCAAGCCATCTGCCTGTGCTGGGGAGGGGTGACAGCACGGGGAGGAGGTGAGTGGTGACACGTGCAGCTGAGGCAGAGCTGGTGACACCTGGCCCCGCAGCACACTGGTCTGGCAGGCTGCCTGCTCCGCTCGAGCAGCACCCGCAGCCCCTTGGCCAGGGTCAGGCTGCACATCCATGGCCAGCTGGTGCTCAGGCTGCCAGCCCTTGCCAAAGCAGGACTGATTTTCTGTTCTCAGACCCCATAGGGAGGTCCCTGAGAGCTCAAGGGGACAAAAGTGGAATCTCTGGGCAGAGTGGGGACAGGCAGCTGGGTGGGCTGGGAGTCAGGTACCACACCACCTGTACTGGGGTTGGCTCTGCCACAGGACTAGAAGCCCTTCGGCCCTTTGAGGCTGAAGTGCAGCCCACATCAGTCACGGTACAGGTAAACCCAAAGCAGATGCCCTGGCACAAATGCTGCAAGGAAAGAGCCAGGATCTGAGCAGGACGTCGCTGAGTCTGGGCCCCACTCTGCAGGGCATCAGCAAGAAGAGCCCAGACCCCACTGCCCCTCCTGCTCCCTGCCAGCATCCTGGCCCCAGCACCACAAGGACATCCAGGGAAGCACGAGGTGGTGCTGGGCTCTCTGGCCACTCTCCTGGAACTGGGAACCAGGAGCAGCAAGCAGAGCAGGAAGCAGACCCAGAGGAAAGCAAACAAGAGAAAGCAGTTGAGGAAGCTCTTGTCTCATTCATGTGTGTCTCAGCCAAAGTCCAAAGCAGGAGGAGCTTGCAAAGGACACTGGAAAAATTCCAGTGATGTTATCTGCCCCCACAAAGCAAGATTAGTCTGGAGGAAAAAAAAACCAAAAGTTGTTGACAAGCTGTGCAAGCCAAGCTCGGTGGCTGGAGCACACGGGCACCAGAGTCAGCTGCTTCCGCTGTTCCCAGAAGAAACACCAACCCCTCCATGACCAGCTCTGGCCTCAATCACCTTTGCACTCTTTAGTGGCCCTGGCAGGTGAGATGCTGCCAAAGGTTGTGCAGGCCCCCATGGCTGCCAGTGCACACAGGCAGCTGTGCATCCCTGACTGCGTGTGCAAGGAGCTTGCACACCTGCCACCTGCACACTTGGCAGGGCCTCACAGAGCTCAGAGAAGGCACAGCCTTACCTTTCTTAGCATCTTTGCTCGCAAACCCCAGCAGGGTTAATGACAAACCCAGTTTCCCCAGAGCTGTCCATCAGCTGCACATCAGTCCCTGCAGCCAGCTGGGCTATCAGGGTCCAACCTGCCCTTGGGCCCCTCCCATGGGCTGTTTGCACTGCTGGTGCTGTCTAACACCTCCTGCCTTTTATGAAGTGTTTCTATCTAAATAAAGATGAGGAATCCCAGACTAATGTAGCACCTGGATTCTGTTCTGCTGGAGGACCCTTCTACCGTGCAGAAATCCAGGAGAGAGGATTTGGGGTTGCTGTTGGGAGAATGCTTGTGTGGCTGTTATGTGGCTGCATCCAGAGAAGTCACACCACACCCCTTTGGGGCTCCTCACTTTTTCTCCTTAATCTTTGGAATTTTTTAATTGTAATGAAAAATCTTTCCTACTGCACACCTGTAGAACTGGTCTCAGTGAAACCCACACTCACCCCATCTCTCTCCTGAGTACCTGTCTAGGAGATATTTGCTCAAGGATGCTCCACAGCAGCACGAGCCTGATCCTGCCCCACATGTACTAAGGCACAATGCCATGACTGTGCAAGGCAAAGTCCTTCCTGTAAATCATCTGTGGGGTCACAACTCCACAGACCCATCACCAGGCCACCAGTGTCTGGGGCACATTCCCAGGAGACCTGCTCACAGCTGGGAGCTCAGATCCACCACGTATCCTTGCTGGGCCATGCTGGGACCCCCAGCCCTGATGGCACCACAGATTCCTCATGTCCTGCCCAGTGAATGGTGCTTGTCACCTCAGTTGTCCACAGCAGATTCCTCTGGGGACAAAAAATATGTTTGGTAACAGGTTTCTGAAGTAATTTGCTGTTGGCCAGTCCTCTTAGTCAGAGACATCTGTTAGTGCAAATCTGCATCAAGAAGCTTAATATTTAATTTAATTTATAAGTCATGGCTTGTTAACATACTTATTTAAAGCCAAACTGGAGAAACTCCATTGGAATATGCTCCAGGTTCAGATTTAGAGCACCATGGCACCTGCTGGAATTCTCAGCTTCAGAGTCAAGGTTTACAAACCACTGCAATCATCCTGAAAAAAAAATGACAGCACATTGCACCCCCTTCTCATCTCCTGGTTGCCAATAAATGAATCTGCTGGGATAGCATTAGATGTGCAGCAGAGACTCAGCTCACTAGGATCCTTTCCAATCTAGTATAGAGACCTCCAGCAGCTGATAGTGAATATTTGACTCAAATGGATGCCCCAACATAGTCAAACATTAGGTAGGAAAACTTTCAACCCCTTGGCAGTGCAGGGAGAGGCAGCAATGTGCCCTCAGGAAGGCCTTGAAGGAACCAGACCGTGGCAACCCATCCACCAGAAAGGGAAAACGAGGCACTGTGGGGTGGACGCTGTGGTCTCTGGGCCACTCTGGGTCCAGCAGATCTGTTTAGCCACCCTGTGCCTTGTTTGTTGCCACTCTTCCTCCCCAGGAGCCTGAAGCACCAGCCACACAGATTTCCCTGCCCCAAGAGAGAAGGAAAAAAAGTACCCAAAAGACAATTGTAGTAAAAGTATATATATGTATTCACATATATTGCAATTATATACAATCAAACACTATGAATATACAGAATAAGAACCCCAAACAACTCCAAAAGGGAAAAGGGGGGAAAGGGAAATGGAACAAAAATGGGTAAAACCAAACAAAACAGATACACACACTCATCAACTCAGGGAAAAGCTCAATAAGTAACTAACACAGTAAAATCTCACCAAACTTCCCTCAAGAGTAGAAATCTCTACCTCCATGTTTGTGTGGCTGGGACAGCAGCTTCTCCGACAGGCCTCAGCTCATACAGATAAGAGCTAAGCTGACACAGAGACCTGATGTCCTCCAAACACCCGAAAGGAAGAGAGAGACAGACAGACAGACAGAGAGGAAAACTTCCTCCCCATCTTATATACCCCTGATTACATGAAGTAATGATGTGGAATACTTCCTTAGTTATGACCTTGTTACCAGGGAAGACCTAGACCAAAACCAAGAAAACTAAACCACCACAGCTCATCCAACCCAAGATCTTCCCAAATGCCACAGGCCACCAGCTGCTGGGCCCATAGGAGCTACTGAAGCCAACAGCATGCAAAAGCAGCTACCCTGGAGCCTAACATGTTCTGGAAAAACTTCCAGTGCTTCAGGAATACTTTGTGATGCAGCTGAGAGCTGCAAGGAGTTAAAGTTGATGTGGAGAGGGGTTATGCACATAAGCCCAAGGCAAGACTCAGGTACAATGTCAGACAGTCGTACCTGATGTATCTCAGTCCAGCTCACACCTCTGCAGATTTCCAGCCTCCCTTTGTACATTTCTACTCTCTGTATTTCTCCCTCAGTGAGTGGGGACTGCAAAGGGGCTTCTGCTGGACCTTTGTTCCTCAAAGCCAAGCTTCTCCCCTATTGTGATATTTCAAAGTGCTTTAGCATTTATCTGCACACCTCAATTGCTTTGAAGCATGCAGGAGTTCTGTAGGGCCAAGCATTGACTCAAGTGCGCGTCCAGGAGTCCTTGAATTAGAGGGATTCTCAGATCCTTCCATCTACTCTAAACTACATAGCTCACATCACTACTCAAATTCTTCTGCGCTCTCCATGCAAAGGTATCTCACACCCCAAAGCAGTGGGTGGACTGTACACTAAAATGCATAGTGAGAATCATTTGGTCATAGGTAATTCCCAAAAAAATTCTCAACCCACTCTCCATTCATCAGTACATCTTGCATTCTACAAAGCTCTTTGTAAACATGTTCTTCTTTTTATCTCCCCCAGAACTAAGGACCTCAAGACTCCTGCCAAAAAAAAAAAAAAGCAAACCCAAACAAAAACAAAAACCCCAAACAAACCAAACAAACAAACAAAAGATCTTGGACTGTAGATCAGCAACTGGAATTAGCAAGAACCAGTTCTGATACATGCAAAACCTTGCAAGACAAAAGTCTTCGCATCTCTGCTTACAAAAAGCGTGTGCTCATGCCACCTCTCATCTCTTGGGGGCTTGGGGACAGGATTTTACCACTGCAGGTGTGCAGTCAATGGACTGTTTTCAGGGATCAAGTATGACGAGGGAACATCACACATAACCAAATTCATAGGTAACACAGAGTTGTGCCTCAGGCTGCCTCCTAAGAGGGAAAAGGGAAGGCATGCAATGTGCTGGTGGTCAGATCCCTGAACTGCTGCCCACCCACATGGATGCCCTCACCTGGGACAAAGACACATGGGCAGTGCTGCCACATCCCCAGTCATGCCGAGCCAAACTGGTGCCACTGGAGCTACAATCTGATTAATTCCCAGCCTGGGTAACCCACCCCTGATAACACTGGGCTGATGATACCAGTACAGCCAGCCTGGGGAAGTCCCATGTCAGGAAGCCGTGAATGACACAGTGCTGGAGGTGGCTGATGCGGTGACTTCAGTCAGGTCTGACTGACTGACAGCCCAGGGCTGGATCTGGACGTTTATCTGCTTTCCCAGAAAGGCCAGTGCACTGTCCATGGGCTGATGGCAGTTGGCAGAGCAGAGGGGAGAGACACAAACCTGGGGTTAGATGGGTCACACACTTGTAATTATGGCTGCAGCATTTTGGGTCAATGCTCAAGACCTCAGCACGAAAGGACCCACTGCTTGTTCTGAGCCAAAATGACCCGTGAAAGAGATGCTACCAGAACTGGTCAGCTTTTTCCCAACTCTGACCCCCAGCCACGGGCTGGACAGCATGAAATGCAGCAAGCCAGTCTACACTAATCCCTGTCAAATGAAATATTACTGGTTCAAGATCAGGGAGCCCTTTGGACACAGCACAGGAAGATGGCACACACAGGGCAAACATGGAAGCTGTGGATCTGTGGACACCTCTGCCCATCACCCCAGGATATGCTGGGGAAATATGCAGGGACAATAGCACAAGCTGGACGAGACAGCTGATCCCAGCCCACAGAGTTCTATTTCTGGTCAAACTATTTTCAAACTGGATGAGTTGCAGATCTGGCTTACCCTTCCCAAAGGAGATGGGCACGAGTGAGGGCAGAGATAGAGTGGACCTTCACACTTGTGTTCAATAAGAGTATTCTCTCATCTGCTAATTTGTTTCTAAAATGAGGAGTCATTACCACCTTTGAGGTCTTCTGTCATGCAAATGGCTATGGAGAGTCCTTTCCCACCTGTTACTCCTGTCCAAGAATTCCTGCCCCTGACCAGGTCTTGCAAGACACACCACACCTTTCCTCCAAGTGAGAGATGTTTTCATGGCTGGATGCCACGGAAAAGACAAGGGCAGACACTCCCTCATGTGCAAAACAAACTGCATTTGTTCCTCACCTGGGTGTGCATCTGCATGTGAACTCACAGACAGGCAGGTATATGTATGTCAGCATGTGTTTATTAGCACTAAAAATGCATTTGTCAAAATCTCTAGAGTTAAAAAACAGTTGTTACATAATTACATCGAACAATTAACCAACTGATTCATCAGCTAGAGGCTCACCAATAACACCTAAACCCCATCCCAGCCACTTAACAAGGTAGAAGGTGGCACAAACAAAAGCAACTCCCAGAATGTCCTGGAGGCTTATGGCCCTGTGTTCTGTCCAGTAAGAGAAAACACTTTCCATTCCTGGCTGTTGGCCTCTGGAAGCTGAAGGCTCTGAGCTGCTCGTTTGAAGTGCTGTGATACAGAGATATTCCCTATAAGAAAACCTTCAGGTCAGTCCTGAAGCTCAGCACTCACACAAGGTGTCCATGCTGCCTGACTTAGTCCCTTCATGGTACTATGAACTTAGATCTCATCTCTCATGTTATGCAGACTTAAGAGCAACTTGAGGTGACAAACAACTTCTTCAGCATCATTTGAAAACCTTTGTTGGCACTTCTTTCTGCTCACCAGGGTCCGTGAGCACTATGAATATGCAGAACACCTAAAACTGCATGACACAACCTGCTCCAAGCCTCCAGAAAAGATCTACCTGGTCTTACCAGAGCCATGGTCTGTAATGCTGAGGTTAAGGGGAGAGGACAAAGACAGAACGAAGCTGGGGGAACAAGCTGAACTTTGTCATCCCGTTTTCTAAGCAGGTAATCATGCAACACTAATATCTTTAAAAAAGAAGTCTCTGGGTTCCTTCAAAGCACAAAACAGAAGGGGAAGATCACCACTGTTCTTTCATGCACTACTGAAAAGCACCAGGTCCTCTAGAGAATTCCAGTGCTGCCGTAGTTTAGGCCTATGGTAAGGTAATTTGGCTGTTCCATGGCTCAGTGGATGGGCATGTGGGTTACACTGGGACCCCATAAGCCAAAGCTCACCTGAGAGGTGAAGACACTGCTGCAGACAGTTATAGCAAAGCTCTGTGTGTGACAGCCCCGTCGGTACCAGCTGTGTGTGGGAGGCTGGTGCATCCTCGCTAGGGAGGTGCTGCCGGCCGAGTGACCAACCCCCAGCTGCTGCCACCGGGTACCCTCGGCCCCGGGAGCACCTGAGAGGGGCATCCCTGAGCAGGAGCGGGGAGCTCCGCAGTGGCTCCTGAGGCCCCGACGGGGTGGGAGCGGGTACCAGGGCTTGGGCAGAGTGACACTCCGAGGGCGGAGGAAGGCACGGAGGGGGAACTGTCTCCAGAGAGCCGATCTCNCGAGCCGAGCCGAGCCGAGCCAGCGGCGCTGCCGGAGCCCGGAGCGGAGCCCCGACAGGAGCCCCGCACCGGTGCGTACCGCACGGGCACTGCCCGCAGCCCGGACCGCTCTCTCCGCTCTCTCTCCGCTCTCTCCGCCGCCGGAGCGGAGCGCCGCCTTCCCCGGCCGAAGCGGGGGCGCTCCGGGGTCTCTCGGCGGGAGCGGGTCGCGGTGCCGTCCCCGGGAGCCGTGCCCGGAGCCGCTGTCGCTGCGCAGGGACCTGGAGCCATGGCCGAGCACATGATGATGCCGATGAGCCACGGCGGCAGCGGGCTGCAGGGCTACCGCGTGGGGCTGCAGGGACCCCCGCAGCACGGGCAGCATGTGCTGAGGGCGCTGCCCGCCGCGCAGATGGTGCCCTACGGAGGGACCGGCATGGAAGGCGCGATGAGGCCGAGACCCACCCTCGGCGGGCAGATGGGTCACCACCAGATGCAGAACGCGATGATGTTCGGCGGGCCAGCTCAGCAGCAGCAGTACATGGGACCGGTGGGCACCCAGCAGCTCATGGCCAGCATGCACCTACAAAAACTCAACACCCAGTACCAGGGCCACCCGCTGGGCATGACCAACGGGCCCATGGGAGCTGGTGCCCAGCAGTACAGAGTGGGGCCGGGCCAGCACCCAGGCATGCAACACATGCCCTCTTCGGCACTGACTTTGAATGTTATGGACACCGATCTCATAGATGAGGAGGTCTTGACATCCCTTGTCCTGGAACTGGGGTTGGACCGGATTCAGGAGCTGCCAGAGTTATTCTTGGGACAGAATGAGTTCGACTTCATTTCAGACTTTGTTAGCAAACAGCAACCTAGTGCCATCAGCTGCTGAGGGGCTTTGAGCTCCTCCTCGTGTCTTGGTGGTTTTGAGTTTGTTTCTAACTTTCTTCACCAGCGATCATCCTCCCTTCCCCTGCCTTGTCTTGTCCTGGATTCCTGCCTTCCCCAGAGGGACAATCGTCGGACACTGTCTTGCAATGGATTGTTTTTCTCTTCTGTGTGGGAGTTCCTGGAGAGGGGGTGTGCACCCCAAACATATAGCAGATCAAGGGCTCCTGCTGTAGAGCTGCCTCTAAATGGCATTAACAGGATTTCTGGCTTAAGTAGAAATAATGAATTTATGACTTTCCGCAGCTAGGCTTGGAGCATGAGAAGCGATGGGCAGCTGGCAGCCCTGCCGGTAGCTGGATTTACTTAAGGATTCTGTGGTGCCAGTGGAGTTGAAGGATCCCGAGGGAGGATTGTCTCCCTGGTGCGTGATTTGAACAGTTTCCCCTTGCGAACATGGGTGGGGTTAGATATTTGTTGGGACATTTTACTGTGACAGTAAATGGGTCTTCAGTCGTGTCTGTTCAGCTCGGGAAGGGACACTTCCCCTCAGCAGGCTTTTTTTCTAACTCAGCAAAATAAAGTATGCCTTTGGGAAGGGTGTGCATATGTGCCTAATGTTCATCTCCGTGGAAGGTCGGATCTCCGACCTGTACTGCTAATCAACTGTAAAATTTACCAAGTGTTTGAGGTTGATTCAGGCATGAGGCTTAAAGCTGCAGTCTGGCTCCACTTTTTTCCACCTCTGAAACCAAATAAAGACCATGTAACTGTATACTCCAGTTCTAATCTTATTTATTTTCCTATGATTATTTATTTGCAAGGGCTCCTTTTGTTATTTGGCTTTGGGACTGCTGGGAAAGATGCCTGGAGTGTACTGCAGCTTTAAGATGTTGGCTTCGGGAAAAGCAAGCCTGGGATAATTTTCAAGCTGCTCTGCAGAATAGTCACTTCAACCTGAGATCGTTATGCTGAACGCACAGGACTGTAAATCCAACACCTTTCTGAATGTGATAAAGATGACTCGATTTCCAATTCCCTTGCTCAGAGAACGTGAGATGTAAAAGCCGGCGGGGTTTGGTTTCCTCCACTGTCTCCTGTTTCCAGGCGCTGGGAAAGCTCCCGGGAATCCTGGTTGCTGCTGCCCCCTGGTGCTGCCGGCCCTGGAAGCTGGCACTCGGCGAGTCGGAGTGTACAGATGGAATTTGCGAATAAAAGCTAAAATATCTCCTGCATGCTTTTGTTCAGTGCCCGTCTCCGGCCCGGTGTGGAGCCCTGGGAGAAGTGTTGTCTTTGCTTCTGCTGATGGGCTGCGGGTCCGGTCACTTGTGTGCCTCACCTGACACACGAGTTGGTAGGATTGTGTTTCTATTTTAATGCTTGGACTAAATCAATCCTTGAGTGGCTGGGAGGATGAGATGCTCCTTCTCAGCACTGAGGGCAAACTCCAGTTGTGGATGGTGTTGCTCTGCAGCAGGTTGGCTGCTGTTGCTGGCTGACCTGGGTCGTAGAACCATAGAATGGATTGGGTTGGAAAGGACTTAAAGATCATCTAGAGTTACTCAAACAAGTGGGTACTGACTCCTTACACTGCTTCCAGACTGAGTGCAGCCCTGACAGCTGGGCTACAGCTCTCCTAGTAGCTCTCTGCTGCAGTTTTCTGTACCACAAAGGCTCTAAAAATCAAGACAGCCTTTGCTCTCCTACTCTTCCAGGGCATAGGTTTTTCTTTTTAAAGGTTTCCAGTCAGTCCCTTTGCAGAGTTCAGGGACATTTCCATGTGTTCCTTTCCTGCCCTGTAGCAAAGGAGCTGTGTATACTGGTATTGGAGTGGCTGAATCACTTTGGCTATGCTTTGGATAGTCTGTCTCCCTGGCCTTGTTTCTTGCACAGCTCCAGAGCAGTTGTTAAAGTCCTGTCTTCTTGGTGGTTATGCCTGGGTAGTCTGGAGAGCTGGTCAAAAAATAACTGGTAGGGCTGGTGTTGCAGGTGGGAGAGCCCTGCTCAGCTCTGTGGCAATGGACTGTTGGTGACCTGGAAGAGCTTTGCTGTCTCTGCATCTGCAGGTTGTAGGTAAGAAGCAAGGAGTTGGCAACCTCAGAGTAAAACTGAGCTGAACCCCAAAATAAACAAGCATGTTCTAGTCTGTCAGTTGTGGTTGTGAGCAGTGCAGGCTGTGTGACACACACCATTGTGACCTACAGTGTCCTAGCTACAAGTGGGGAGCTGTGTCCAGCCCACAGCTGAGGACTGTCAACTTCAGTAATTTCTGCAGAGGTTTACACAGGAACAGGTTTCTCTGTAAGAATTTGATGGCCAGAGGGACGTGTCTGTATGTCCTCTTGGAGGATGTGCAGTGCACTGGGAAAGGTGCTGTTAATTTAAGTCAGAGTAAGGGAATTAATAATACCAGAGATGTGGGAGGTCACAGGACTTCCTTGGGAATCTGTCCCAAGAGGGTCAGTTGAGATTATTTCAACCCTCCTCAGGTTTGTCACCTCTTCATTTCCCCAAAAGACACTGTTAACTGTGGTCAGTCTCTGATTTTCTAGGTAACACAGGCCAAAACCCCTTATGATTTCTGCTAGAGGCATATTGGCCTGGGTTGGACTAGACAAGCGCTGTGATCATCTTTTTAATGGTTTCTTGGTTTAGGTGCAGTTTGCATTCCTCCCCTTCATACTGCCAGCTCTGCATGCCTTGCATCAGGCACACAGGACCTGCTCCAGCAGCACAAGATGCAGCTCAGAGGGCTCAGTTCTCCCTCCCTGCTCTGCTGTTCGATGCATCCTGCCTGCCCAGCTCCCCTGGCAAGGTGGCTGACACAACACTGAGCAGAGATGCCAAGTGGCACAATGGGGTGATCCAGATATCTGGGTCTGCAGGCAAGTTTCTCAAAGATCACCAAAAATATAATGCGGTTAAGCTCTGCTTTTCGCATCCAGCTGGCACACCTCTCCATCCCATGCCAGGCAGGAGGGCAGCAGGGGCACACCCCAGAGCTGTGGTAGGGGCAGACAGGCATTGCTGGGCAGTGCACACTGCAGAGTGACAGTGTCTGTTGGCTTGGGAGTTTTGAGGACATAAGTGAACTCCTCATGTGGAGAGTGTGTTTACAAGCACCCTTCTCTGAGGCACTGGGAGACTGTTTTCTGTGTTGGGGAAGAAGGAAGGTTCTTCAACCCCAATGCCTCGTCCAGGCAGAGTGGTTGGGACAAGCTACCCTGTCTCCTCACCTAGACTGGATCATCTGCAACACTCCAAATAGATTTTGTAGCTATTTGTGTAGTGACCAGGGCTTGAGGCAGCCTCTGGGAGCATATGGATGTGAAGGCACAGAAAGACAAGACCTTTCTCCACATCCCTGTCTCTGACCACATGTCCTTTTGGGGTGATAAAGTTTGCTCATAGTGCAAGGTGATGCAGATTTGCAAAGGTGAAAGTCTGGTGCAGAGCTGGTGAAGGATCTGTTAACAGTGCATGCCTGGGCACTCAGATGAGCAATGGCTGGTAAATAGGAAATGTGTGGAGGGTTGATCTTTCTGGACTTCACACAATGCTGTGCTCTAAATCAGCTACTGCCACTCAGCAAAGATCTTAGTCTTACAATAAATGCTCCTATGAAAAATCCCATCTTATTATTCAGGGGGAGACAGACAAGCAAAGGGAAGGTTAGAAAATCATTAGAAGAGGAATGAGAAGTAAAATCAAACAGTGAATACCCTACAGTACCAACAGACAATTCAGCTGCATCCTGGGCACTGTCCATGCTGGTGAATTGTCCAAAATTCTGGACTATTTCTAGAAATATGACAATGTAAAACTAGAGAAACTGTAGAGAAAGAGGAAACAACTGAGGCAGAGTAATGCTTCTCCAAAGAAGCCACAGAATAGCCTGTGACGACTCAGTCAGGAAGATGTGTAACAGAGGTTTATAATGTAAGTGAAAGGAGGGGTGACAGGGAATTATTTTCCCCAGGTGTGATGGGAGATATCTGGTGATCTCTGCAAATGTAGGTGGCCTGGGCTAGGGTCAAACTGGAGTGAACGAGGTCTCTGTATGGAACGTGGAGCTCATTGAAGCTCTGACAGCACGAGAGGTACATGGACACTTGGGAACACCTGAACATTTCTGTGTTACCTAAAGGCACTGATCTGTGGCTCAAAGATTCCTGACTCAGAAATAGGATTTTTTTTTTTTTTTAATTCATAGGTACATTTTACTTCAGCAATATCTTGTGCCAGTGAAATCCACAAGGGAGTAATCAAGCTCTTCATAAGAAGCTTAAGTTCTGTAAGCTCCTCTTCATTTTAAACCTGCCACCCCCTGACTTTTTTGGGTATCCCCTAGTTCCCAGTCATTTCTTGGTCATCTCCATAACAATAATGATTTTATAGCTTCCAAGATGTTCCCTCCTGAGCCTCTCCCCATTCAAAAATCACTTTGTCTTGTGGATTGTTGTTATCACCTTTTTCTGTCCTGCCTCTAGCTTTATGGGATGGGGGAGGGAACAGCACTGGTTTAAGCTGTAGATGTGTCATGGATTTCTCCAATGCTATAATTAGATCTGGTTGTTCTATATTTCAAACATTCATCATAGAACTACAGAAAGATTTAGACTGGAAGGCAACTTTGGAGGTCACTTAGTCCAGTTCCCTGCTCCAAGCAGGACTACATTCAAAGGCAGGATGGGCAGCCCAGGGCCTTGTCCAGGCAGATTTTGAAACCTTGAGAGGATGGGATTTCTCTGGATCTGTATTTCAGTGCACTTATTTCCTCTGCACTGCTCTTATTTCTTTACTAATTTCTCCCTTTCACTTGGTTGCTGGCTGGCACACACAATGACCTACTGTTTTCAGAGACCTGTGTGCAGAGACTCCAGATATCTCTCTCAAGGGATAATACTCTACTGTAGCCATGTTTGCAGGAACTGGCAGGGTTCTCTCTCACTCTTGGCCTAGGATATGGCATATGGCCACCTCCACATCTAAAATACAAGTTTTGCCCAAATACTCAGCTCCTAAAGACTGCACCCCAATGGTCCCTCGGTTCTTCCACCAGTTCAGGCACCTCCTGGGGCCATCCTTGGTAAAGTCATTCTCCCACCCACACTGCAGCTGCCAATAGGCACAGGCCAAGGCCACCCTGCCATGAGTCAGTCCTTCATCTCTGCTGCTCTTGAGGTGGTACCACACTGTTCCTCCTTGAGCCTCCCCTCAGTGAACACTGTGCTCCTCCACCCTGGACAGATCAGCTCCAGGAGACAGCGCTCTTGCTGTGAGACCCTGGATGGCTTCCATCATATGGCATGTACAATGGACAGTCATACCTGAAACATTCAGGGTGTGACACCCTCCTGAGCTCAAGGCTGGATTTCATTTTAGTTTTAGGGCTCTGTTTATTCCATTAAGTCCCATATTGCTGGGTGTGCATTTACCTCAAAAGTTTGGAGTGAGGAGTCTCCTCTGCTCCTCTTCTCCATGTTGCCAGGCATCTTCCCCTTGGGACCTCACAGTTCCTGCACCCTTGTCTTCTCAAGCCTTTGGAAAAGTCTGTTTTCATTTCCTTGAGCAGGAGTAAGCTTTGCTCTGCTCCTCTGCAGCACATTTCTGGAGGCAGTTTGTACCTACTGAAAACAGCCAGAGTGAGAATACATTTTGCTCTTGAGACATCTTGACTTTGCTTATGAGTCCTTTGGACCAGAGCAGGGAGGAAGAAAGTGGATTTTTCCTCACCCCCAAACTCCAAAACACTGTTACTAAGAAATATGCAGTCAAATAGCTTTCATGTTCTTGGTTACCACAACACTGTCTCAGTGTAGTTTTCTCCTGTAGCTGAACTGGAAAAGCTCCTGGTCAGAAACTGATGATTTTTAAAAATAAAACTATGGCTATGCCTGATGTCATCCTGTGCAGTTCCCAAACCAAGTCACAGCACCTGCTTCAAATACAAACTGGCTGCTAAGGACACCCCTCACCCTGGCACCTGCAGCAGGGTTCCATGGAATGCTCTGCACATCAGGGACAGTCCTGTCTTACAGGTAAGTAACTCTTTCCTTCCATACCAGCTCTCCTCCTGGGGTGTATGGCAAGAAGCAGAGAGAGGTATCAGCTCCCAAGGAAAACATTACTCCACCACCTCCAACTCCATCACACTCTGTGTTTGGACAGTGCTGAGCCCCTTAATTGTTGTCTGTTCCCATGGGCTCCCTGACAGTCGCATTGCCTCTCTGCACTACCAAGGAAAAGGAGCAATTTGAATTTGAGAAACCAATGGCAAAGAGATGACAAAGAGTCTCACAGCTGCCACAATGGGGCAGAATCCCTCTGGCTTGGTGTGGGATTGCAGCCTCTCCCCAGGGGCACCAGACAGGACATCCCATTGTAATGGGTAATAAAGGCAAAAACATATAATTTGCCAATCAAATTAAAACTTGTGAAAGTTTTCCTGAAGTTGCCAAGTGTTATGCTTGTGAAGGTTTTCTTGAATTGCTAAATGTCATGCTTAAGCTGCTAAATGTTAAACCACAATGTTATGCATGTTGTGCTGGTTGTAAGTTTTGGACTGTACTGATAAAAAGAAGACTCGCTGCCTTCATCTTTGAACCACCTAACAACCCCTAGCAACAGGACAGAGCCTGGAGTGGGAACGAAATGGACTTTAATTGAAAGATTTGAATGAGAGCGGGAGGGGAGTGGATTTTGATTGGAGGAGCCGAAAGAGAACAGAGGGTATAAAAGAGAACTGGGGACCCATTAAGTTTGGGGTCTGTGCGGAGCGGGAGGCTCCCCGGCCACCCAGCGTGCTGCTTTGCTCATTTGCCTTTAATTTGCCTTTAATAAAGTTTAATATTCCAAATTTTTAAACTTATGGTCTTTTGCCTATAACACCATGTACCAGGTGCTTTTGCAGAAACCAGAGTGAAGCCTGGTTATGTGAATGCCAGAAACATTTGTGATGTTCCCTCTTCCAGATTCTCGAGTTCCAAGCACATGCTAATGAGGGTATCTGTGAGATCCTACATGTGATAAGCATTGGTAGACCCGTGAAATAAGAGGTCTCTGACTGTAGCAAAGGATCCTAGAGACTTTCTTGGCTTATTCATAAGAGCTAAATCTTTAGAAAGGCGGGCTTGGGGCCTTCCAGGAAGTGGCAGAATCACGCCAGGGTATCTCTGGACCCCTTCTTGCTCATTTCAAATAAAAAAACATATCTGTCCAGTGCACTGGACTGTGAGGGCTTGTGTGACTTACACAGCACTGCCACTGGGTATGGATGAGAAAGCCAGAAGCAGGCAAAGGTCTCCAGTCTAAGATTGAACATACCCAGGAGCATCCTCCTTCAGCCACAGTTACACACATCTAGTGGCAGCCTGGGGCTAACAACACTCTTTTCTCCTCCTTTTCCTGGTCTCTGCCATCAATGGAGGTGCTCTGTGTGAGGAAATTCCCTGTGCTCAGATGCACCTCAGTGCATACATACATTGCACTCAAAAAGCAACCTTTCTTTTCCTCCTTCTGGGTTTATCCTGCAATGCCAGCAGCAGGGCAAAGAACCAGGCAGCAGGTCTGTCCCGCGAAAACAGCATAAGAAACAGGTAACAATTCATCTCCTTGTTATTAGTGATGCACCAAATGAAATCTGGAGTCACAACAGAGCAGGTTCAACCATTTGCAAAACATGGGCTCCCCAGGTAGGAACCAATATGCAGTAAAGCACAGTGTCCGTGTGTGACATGGGGAGGAGCTGGCACATCTCTGGCTCATCAGAGAAACTACCCCCACGACACCCAAGACTGAAAACATAGCCGGGTGCTCTCCTTCTGCACCTCCTCCACTGTCTCTGCACAAAGAAGCAATGCCTTAGGGACAGGGGAAATGCAGCTACAACTTGGCACCACTCATCTGCATGTCCCTGTGGATCCAGAAGAGCCAGCTCAGGCCTCAGTATATGCACACAAGGCTCTGGCTTGTGCTTGGTGACTTGCTGTTTCATCTCTCTGTGTATTCTCAGGTGACATGGGGAAGGATACCACAGGAAGAGCAATGCAAGGGTCTGTGATCACTCCCCAGGGCCAGGCAGGCAAACTGGAGGCCTTTGAGGATGCCACTGTTGAGTATTCACAGGGGGCATTCCCGCTTTGCTGAACTCAAGATCCTAGTGCAGCAGGGATTCCACTGTGTCTGCATGAATGGGGATTAGGGAAAGTAGCTCTTTGCCAAATCCAAGTGATATTCCAGAGACAAAAGACTAAACCCATAGTAAACGATTTGCAAATGACTGCTTTTGCAAGCATCTAATCCCAACCCAATTCCCAGATCAACCTTTGCCCTGAAGGAGAGGAAAAACAAGGGATCTGGACCTTGAGCCTTTGATAACATGCTGTTGATTAGAAAGACGGTGGATTACACTGTGGTCCATCCCAGCAGTATTTTCATGCTGAGGGGCTCTTCTGGAGCACATCGTTGTTCATGGCACGTTACAACACTCCTGGTTTTCAGACACTGGTTACAGTCTGCCGTTAGGTTGCTTCATAATTGCTACACCAAGGTATGGACCAAGTCCTGCTTTTCCTGTTTCAAATGTAAATACAAAAATCAGTTGATTGCAAGGCATTGTAGTGAGTTGAGGAAAGTTTTGACAAGTCAGCCAAGTCCTTTATCGTTGTATAAGTGCAGCTCAGAGGCAGTGGGACCCTTCCACGTGCAGGGGCTGTGCTGCATCCTGCAGCCTCCGGATGCATGATTATTTCCTTTCCAAATTTGCCAAAAATATCCCTGAGTTCACATTTCCAGGGAATTCTGCAAGTTCAGCCTGCTACAAACATCCATGACCTGCTCATGACCACTGAAATACCGAGGGGGTGAAGAGACATCAATTCAACAGTTTTCTGATCTCCCACGCTGTTGGCTGTGAGCCACAGTCCATCCTCATTGCTTCAGCTGTGTTTGGTGTGCAGAGCCCCATAGAAATCTGGCTCTCCCTGTATGGCTGGAGAGCTGTGTGGCTGCTCCATCCTCTCCCCATCACTCTGCACACCTCTGCCTTTCTCCAACAGCACAAGACAAACTCCAGAAGGGGACAGAGAGTTTTATTTATTTATTTGATTATTTAATTATTTTTTTTAATTCCCAGCCTAACTCCTGTGCCAGTGGTTTTTCCAGGCACACTTGCCTTGTGTGCCAGAGTCACAACCAAAATCACCATGTCCCTACAGGTGGGAAAATTTGGGTGATGCCGTGGTGCTGTACTGTGAGCAGTGCCAAGAACAGACTTGGTTTGCAAAGTGGGCACAGCTAGGTCTGGGAAGGAGCAGTAGTTTTAATAACTAAATCTAGTCCTAATTGCCTCAGAGTTTCTGGTGAGGTTCAAGAGAGTGTCCATGGAGAAAGAGGAGCTGCTCACAGAGCCATTGGCCTGCTCAGACAAGATGGAGGTAGAGTGTTGCCCAGCATCCCAACACAATTAGACTGGGTCAAATCTGAAGAAAGGCATCTCATAGAGATGAGGTTTGAAGGGGCCTATTTCTCTCCTTTGACAAGTGTTGGGAGAAATGGGTTAAAAGCAGAAGACTGACGAGGAGGATTTTAAGTGCTCAAGTGACCTTGCAGCTGGGAATAACCCTTGATAAAACACCATGAGCAGCAGACTGATCTGGCTCCAGCATGGACAGTTTGTGTACCTCTGTCTGGGTATTGTTTCAGGAATCCCTGGGATAGCAAGGTAATGGAAATAAATTTGCTCTTTGTGCTTGAGCAGTGGGTTTGTGGCTGTCCCAGCTGCCTGCCTGTGCTGACTCACACAACAGGGAAGTAAAGATAGTCAAGGCTCCAAGGCTGTCTTTCACGTATCTTGGAGCAGCCAAATCCCAGCTCAAATGTGTGCATGCAGTGAACACTGCACTGCTCAGGAGCTTGGAACGGTATGGCTACGAGTGCTGCTGACTTCTGCCCATACACGACAGGGATCAGCCTCCTTGGACAAGCACAGCTGTGTCACATATTAAATTACAATTTCTCCTGCAAAGCCTTTGCAAGAATCCAGGGCTGTGAACAGAATGGACTGCACAGCCGAGCGGTTTAGGGCTGAATCAGGTACTCACTAGAGTTTGGTATCTCCAAAGAGATATTACAAGCTGTTGGTACAGGAGCATGCCCCCAGCATACGGGCAGTAAGACCTGCTCTATTCACTCCTGTCTGAAGGATTTCTGGGTGAACTCAAGGCAGTGAAAAGAAGGCTGCAAGAGTCCCTGGCCCCCTGCAAGGAAAGGCTTGACACTGCAGGCAATTTATAAATAGCCAGCTTCAGGAAAAGGCCCTTTCCGTTCTGGTGTCAGTACACTTTAAACACCTTTCAGAGCTGAAAAAAGTCCTCCTTATCTTCTCATGCAAAACCTGCATCTGCCTCCATGTGCTCAGCAAGCTCCAGCACTCAGGGCATGGCTGGAATCCCCTTGGCCAATGCGGACACAGGCAGGGGACCCTGAGTCCTGTCCTCCACAGAAATGTTTGCAGCAGTTTTGATGCAGAAGGCAGAAGATGAGCTCAATAGCACAGGATGTGCAGTCAGGGCCCTCTGCACTGCTGACCTGGCTTACCTGGGATCTCGAAAGAGCAAGAGGGCTGAGCATGCTGGAATAGTGCCCAGCCTCTTCTTCAAGGACATTACCATGCTGCCACAAATCACCTGAGCTGGACCACCAGCTAAAATACATGGTAGCCCAGGTGAAAACCAGGTGAATTCTCTGCCAGTGTGAGACTGGCAACAACAGAGCTGGGAGCAATGGGAAAAAGCCTGCAGCTCCTCCTTGGAGCACTGGGCAGCTCAGCCCAACAGTGCCACACGGGAACTTCTTTATGGACTCAGTCTAAGTCAGAGTAACTCTCAGACCTCTCTAGACAATTTCTGGAATGCTGGCACTTTCTGGAAAGCACACCCTGACTGTTCCTTTTGTCTTCATCCCTGGGAACCACAGGACTATTCTGATGCCCGATGGAAAGTGGAACAGGAGGGGTTTGCCCTTGGTAGGGTGGAGGGGAGGCAAAGCCCTGCAGACAGGGTCCAATTTCATGGCAGGGCCTTGAACTCAGCTCTTTGGAGTAGCCAGCGTAAAGCAGAGAAGAGTAAGGACAGGGTGCGATCCCCATCCGAGCACGGCTGCCCCCGAATGAGGAGGGGTGCTCAGGTGCTGGGGACGGATTGCTTGGGGGCCATCGGGGTGACAGCACCGCCCTGGCCGGGCACCGCTGAACAGCCGCGGGTTGACAGAGGAGNGGTGCGGGGTGCTGGGTGTGGGATATGGAGTGCTGGGAGCTGGGTGCGGGTGCTGGGTGCTGGATGTGGGGTGCTGGGAGCTGGTGCGGGGTGCTGGATGTGGGGTGTGGAGTGCTGGGTGCGGGGTGTGGGGTGTAGGGTGACGAGCGCAGGGGCTCCTGGGGTTCTCACCACTGCGGTCTCTTCTCAGAAGCGAGTGCTGCCCTCTTCTTTCCCCAGCTGTGTTGTGCCAGAAATGCAGGGATGTGTGGTCTGTGTGTAGTGGCAGTGACATCTTGACGCTGTGCACCCTCAAAGTGAGGAGCCAGAGCCCTGGGAATCCTCCTTGCTGAAGCAGAACACATCGTAAGCACACCAGTGCCATGGGGATCCCCTTCACAGCAATTGCTGTCACTTTAACTCCTGCAAAACTCTTTTCCTTCCCACATGAGCTCCCCATGACCCATCTTCCCTCTGTGTTCCAGGTAGTGTGAGTGTGACTCCCGGAGTGGAATCTGAGTGGGCAAGACAGGACAGTTTCCCAAATGCATTGGAGCAGAGCCAGCCATGAGCCACCAGGCTCTACCCCAGGCTCTGCTCCTGCACCAGCTCTTCATGGACCTACCATCGAGGTCCCACTGCCCCAAACTACTCAACAATTGCTTTCTGATGCTTTCTGCAGCTTGGATCCAGGGAAGCTGGATGTGCTAGGGAATGGCAGCATGGCCCAGCCACTACAGTGACACACTACCAAATTCATGCACCGTTTGTCAGAAAATGAGGGGTATTTGGTCTAAATCAGAACTGTAGGTGACACAGGTCTCCTTTCTGGCTCTGACACAGACTTTCTGTGTAGTCTCAGACAAATCTTTACATGTCCCCTCTGTTCCAGTTCCTTATCTGCTCCATGATGATGAGTCTGTATTTCACAAAAGCCTTATGATCATTGTCCCTGTGTTCAGGTAACACAGGTATGAAGTGCACGATAACCCACACTGTTGTATCCAGGAGCATCATTCTCCAAAAATCTCTTCTGTAGCCATATGCTACAGACTCCCAAAATCCTGTATCACCTGGCAACAAGGATACCTACTGACCACATCCTCAGAGCAGGTATACAGAAGCTGTCTGGCAGCAGAAGGTCTGAGGTCTGCCAAATCCATTGTGCTCTCTGCATGAGCAGCCACAATGAGCTGCTCCAGCCAGAACCAGCAGCGATTTGCCATG
Organism: Campylorhamphus procurvoides; assembly: GCA_013396655.1. Taxonomy (NCBI): domain Eukaryota; kingdom Metazoa; phylum Chordata; class Aves; order Passeriformes; family Dendrocolaptidae; genus Campylorhamphus; species Campylorhamphus procurvoides. The sequence goes on along the minus strand of WBMV01002010.1, from coordinate 222,125 downwards.
AGACACATCTTGTGAGAGCCTAGGCTTTTATGTGGGCAGCACAGCAGCCCTTTGAAAAGTGCTGAAAGTCCCTCTGGAATTATCTTTGATTTTATTGTTATCCCATCCTTTTGCTGAGCATCCCCCAGTGACTTCCCACAACAGTGGGTTCCATTGGCTGATTACACAAATTGGCTTGAATTTCCATTAAATAGCACCTTGTTCTTGGTTCAAAACAAAATAAAGATGATGCTCAAAATCTTGTTGGTGGAGTTTTTTCAGCCCACCATCCTACCTACTTCCCAGCCCCAGGACTGAAACTAAGCAGAGATAGAGGCACTGCAGCAGGACCACACACTCCCCTGGGCCATCAAGTATCTCCCACCTCCCCGATGCAGCAACTGTTGCCGTCCAGTTTGTGCAAGGTTTTCCTGTACCAGGAACTTTACTGACTTTAGCAGTGAATTGTGATTTGAAAGAAAATGGTTTTGCCGTGTACTGGCTCGACTGCGTCACATCATTGTCTGCTTTCCACTTGCTGACTATGGATATCTGGGTCTTGTCCCTGGTTTACTGTTGCCAAGTGTCCTAGTTCAGCAGGTGGGACCACTTATCACTGTGTGGGGGTGATCAAAGCTATGTATTCTAACCCCCTCTATTCATTTCCCAAAAACAATGGACCATTTGCAGCAGCTGCCCAGGGAGTCGTTAGCACCCTCACACCCGGCCTGAGGGGGCGTGGCTGCTAATGGGCCATCAACGGTTCAACAATACCCCATGACTCACAGAGTTAATTACCCATTGTGTGAGTCCCCGCCCTGGGGGAGGGACTGGGTGCTTCCTGAGGGTACATAAGTGGGGCTCAGAAGACCTCATGGGGATGGACATGTTGGGTCCAGAGTAGCAGCAGGACCTCAACAGGAGGAAACCAACACTCTCAACCAGACCACGACCATCATCTGCACCAACAGGTTCTTCACTTCCTTTTGCTTTGGACTCGGGGGAACCACGCGGGTCTCAGCACAAGGGCTAACAAATCCCTTTGGGCTTGTGCCCTGGGGCACTGGGTTATACTGCTGGGTTTTGGTGAGTTGAAAGCAGTTTTCTCTTTGTGTCTGTGTATTTATCGTAATACCTTTCATGAAATTGTAACTCTGACTTATAATCTCTCTTGTGGTGGGTCCATTTCTCCTGCCGATTTGCCTTTAAACCAGCACACCAAGTACAATTTATAGCCGTATTTTAAAACCATTTAGGACATTTAGCACTTTCCAGCCCCCCAGCACACAGACTGTCTCTGATTATAGTGCCTGATCAATGTAAAATAAAATAGCAAATGAATGACCAGTGAGCAAGAAGTTTTTCCCAAATAGTGGGAAAATACCAAATGCTCTCACCCACTCAGATGCTCAGTTTCTTGAAGCCTTTGCCTTGCTGATCAACACTGTTGTGGCCTCTCCTGAAATCAATCACAGTCAACAAGCTTAATTCCTGCCTGGTGTGGAGCCTGGTTACAGCTGTAAGCAGGGCAGGAACTCAGAGATCTCTCCAAGCCACACCGTGAGTCTGGTGGAGGGGAAGCGAGGCCTGGCTGAATGCAAAGGATTCTGTCTGGTATGCAGGCAGCTCTGACAACTCCAGTCTCCTGTGTTGTCCGCACAGTCTTCCCAAGCTTTGTGTCTACACTTTCCAAGGATTTTGAGGCACTACAGAAATGAAGGCAGTCCCTCAGGTCTCTGCCACAGCTTCACATGGCCAGCATGCACCACATGATCAGATGTCACCACCAGTGTCCTGTCATCTGCATCCCCTCTGTGACTGTTATCAAACGGGATCCTGGAGAGGAACTGTTCTGCAGCACCCTAGAGACAGTCTTGTCATCATGTCATTTGGAAACACAGCAGAAACACAGGTTATGCCTAGGTAGCATGCCGAAGCAGGAGAGAGTGAATGATGCCTAAAGAGGTTTCCAAGACTTCACGGCCCCACTTTTATTTGTTTCTCAAATTCCAGGCTCTCCAAACATCAAACCTCAATGACCTGGCCACTGTCAGCCAGGGAGCACTTCTAACTGGCAGTGCACTGCCTCCCACTGCTGACTGGGAGCAGTAAGTAGCAATTATGTGAAAAGCACCTCCAGAGAAGATCCTGACAGGCAACTCTCTCCACACCTCCTTGCCTGCCAAACATTGCTGTGTTCACTAGGAATGCATGTCTGTGGTCTCAGAACCAAAACCAGTAGGCAGAATTGTAGCTTGCCAGGCTTCCAGGCACCACCCTGATTGTGGTGACCCACGGTGCCACTTTACTTGTCGTTTCCTTCTCTGTGGTTCCAAATCTACCTTTGAATTGACAGGTCTGTAGTGCATTCAACCAAGCAGACACAATGTTTTCCACATCTTGCTTCCCTCTCCAAGGATGACTCCAAATTAGATTTATCTCTGTGAAGTTCTTTCAAGACTCATGAACAGGCATTACAGGCACTCTGGACCTGCTAGTTGTTTTCTTCTATGATTGGATTTAGCTTATGAAGAAGCAAGATCCTAAATTCATGCTAGCAGCATGCAAGCTGGTGACTCCTGTGATGGTAATGCAACACAGACAGCTGTGTGTGCTCCAGCCTACTGTTGCTCGCCTCACATGTGTGTGCTCTCACTGACACCCTGTTTCTCCTCATGACAGTTTCTTGGGGAAGAAATAAATCTACCACTGAGAAAGGACTAATCTCTCTTGCAGAGCTGGAGAGTTTTACTGGTACACCTAGAAAGTAGGATGAATTCCCACTGCTGAGTCTGTAGGCAGAAATGCAGCACAGGTGGAATCCCAAAGGGATTGTGAAGAGCAGATGAAGAAGCCAGGCATCACCCTGCACTGTGAGTGACACTGTGTGTGCCTTACACCTGAGCAGTGACCTCTGTGGTCTGTGACTCATTCCTCTTCTTCTATTGCCCATTTGGTCTGCAGGATTCATTTCTCTGTAGCTGGTCCCATGTCATTGAAGAAGTGTGAGAAAGAAGATACTGGCAGTTTTGCATTTAAAGAATCGATTCTTCAAACACTGAATAAATTCCCCAACTTAAAACCACGTAAACCTTTTTCCTATAACCAAGCTTTACCTTTTCTACAGGGGTGGACAGAATTGGAGCTGGGAGATCCAGGAACACAACACAGATTGATTTTGCAATCTAACAGTTATGCCTGATGGTGATGGATATGTGTAGAGTGGGAAATAGCCAGCATGAAGATTGAGCTGTGCTCCCTTCCTCCCCTATGAGTCAGTCAATGCGTGCAGTGAAAACATGACCCACACATTTTCTTTTGGAATTAAGATTTTTATTGGCCTACCAAAAAAACCCTCACCAAACCCCAACTCCCAGCGCACAAAAGCACCTAAAGAAGGTTCGAGGACTGTTCAGCCAGACAATATTGTTTGTAAATTATCAGGCCAGACATTTCCACAATAAAGCATGTCCATCTCCAAGCAACTGGCTTTTTGTCTGTCACCTCCTCTGAGCTGAGGCTGAAAAAACAGAACAAAAGAGAAAGAAAAAGATCTCTTCATCTCTCAGCTGAAAGTGTCATTATTCTTCAAAGCAAGGGAGGAGTGTGGGATTTTATCACCACAAACATGCCATGCTAATATGGACACTGTTTAGAGGAACAGGAGAACATACTATACATCTAGCTTCAGCCAAACAATTCCAGTCTCATTACAGATTTTCAAGAAACATTACTTGAATGCAACCAATACAGGGACCTGGATTTACACAGTAGCCCTCTGTCAAGAGACAAAACAATCCTTTTAAAGTGCTGCTTATCTTCTTTAAAGTGTATTTTCATCCCCTGACAATGGTTTGCCTGTTTAGTATATGTAAGACACCACTTGCAGTCCAAATTACTTGCTACTGCAGTTCCACACCCCCATCTGTTTGCTTTACTTCCATTTATTTTACAAAGCCTTTCTTAGAAATATAATTTTTGAGGGTTATTTCTCCTTGAATATTTCTGAAGCTGAAAAGCAAGTTCCAGATGGTCAATGCAAGTTCTAGTTTGTTAATACTCTCAGACAGAGTAAAAAGCAGTGCATCACTTAAAGGTGTAGTAGTGTTTATTGGGATTTACTACTTTCTATTTCAAATTAGTTTCTGTCACAAATGGTGCCCTCTACTGCTGGCTTTCTTTGTCAGAAGCCCTATTTTGCTCACCAAAGATTTGCTGAACGTGAACAAGTGTTTTAACAGCTCAGGAGCTGCACATATTTGCCTCCAGGCTGCTTCAAGCAAACCAGGTGAAACCAACTTCAACAAACTGCTCACATGCATCAAGTTGAATAAATATCAATTTATAGAATCATAGAATGGATTGGATTGGAAGGGACCCTAAACACCACTTTGTTCCACTCCCTGCCACGGGCAGGGACACATTCCACTAGCCCAGGTTGCTCCAAGTCCCGTCCGTCCTGGCCTTGGACACTTTCAGGGCTGGGGTAGCCACAGCTTCTCTGGATAATCTGTGCCAGGGTCTGCCCACCCTCACAAGGAGGAATTCGCTTTCAATATTCCATCTAACGCTGCTCACTGGCATTGGGAAGTCATTCCCTCTTATCCTGTCACTCCATGCCCACTCCATGTCCTTGACCCTCTCCTGTTCTCATGGAGCTGTTTTAGGCATTGGAAGGGCACAATAAAGTTACTCTGGAGCCTTCTCTTCTCTACTATAGAAGTTTCATCCATGGACCTGCTCCATATTTACCATCATTTTGACTTCTTGTGGAGGCTTCTGAAATTAGAAGTTTGTTGTATTTCTCAAAGAAATATTTACACTCTTTTAATCACATGTACACTGACTTCTTTAGTTCTTTGACATCAGATTTTTTATTAAAAGATTGGATGAACTTTAATTACTTAAAACACCACAGCTTCTACAGCAGGGAGCAGAAATGGATGCTCACATGAACTGCTTTGCTCTTGATTTGGAAGCATTTGCCTTATTACTGGTTGTCACTCCAGCCCTCCCGCTGGGCTGGGCTGATTTGGCCTCTATCCATAATAGTGTGCCCAGCAGGACCAGGGCAGTGACAGTCCCATGTGTGACTGTCCCCTATGTGACTGTCCCCTGTGTGACTGTCCCATGTGTGACTGTCCCCTGTGTGACTGTCCCCTGTATGGCTGTCCCCTGTGTGACTGTCCCATGTGTGACTGTCCCATGTGTGACTGTCCCCTATGTGACTGTCCCCTGTGTGACTGTCCCCTATGTGACTGTCCCCTGTGTGACTGTCCCATGTGTGACTGTCCCCTGCACCAGGCTCTGCTTCAGTTCTGGGCCCCTTCCTGCAAAAGGGACATTGAGGGGCTGGAGGTGCCCAAAAAGGGTAACAAGGCTCGTGAGTGCTCTAGATAAACACTAGGAATGGCTGAGGGGGCCGAATTGTTCCTTGTGGAGGGGAGGAGGCTTGGGGTCTCCTCATCTCTCTCTGCAGCCACCTGAGCACAGGTGTGGCAGGCAGGGCAGCTCTCTCCCACCAGGCCAGGGAGGGGACAGAGCAAAGGGCCTTCAGCGGAGACAGGGCAGACTCACACTGGGCATCGGAAAAATGTTCTCACTGTCAGGGTGGTGTGGCACGGGCAGGGGCTGCCCAGGGAGGTGCTGGAGTCCCCAAGCCTGGCCATGCTCCAGAGGTGATGTGGCCCTGAGGCTCAGGGGTTACTGCAGCACCGGGTGGGCTGTGGGGCTGGGCAGTGTCACAGCTGTCCCACCCCACCCGTGGCTCCGTCACTGTCACAGTCTCTGTCACAGTCACTGTCTCTGTCACTGTCACAGACTGTCTCTGTCACTGTCACTGTCACAGTCTCTGTCACTGTCATTCACTGTCAGTCACTCTCACTGTCACTCTCACAGTCTCTCACAGTCACTGTCACTGTCACAGTCTGTCCCAGTCTCTCTTACTCTGTCACTGTCCCAGTCTCTCACACTGTCTGTGTCACTGTCACAGTCCCTGTCCCAGTCTCTCTCACTGTCCCAGTCTCTCTCACTGTCCCAGTCTCTCTCACAGTCTCTGTCACTGTCACTGTCTCTCTCACTGTCCCATTCTCTCTCCCAGTCTCTCTCACTGTCACTGTCCCAGTCTCTCTCACTGTCCCAGTCTCTCTCACAGTCTCTCTCACAGTCTCT
>WBMV01002010.1:201409-215820 GCA_013396655.1 Campylorhamphus procurvoides | reverse complement strand
GAGGGGCCCGCTTGGGGCCCGGCTCCCCCCGTTGGTGCCCAGCCCGGACTTGGGGCGGGCTCAGTCCCTCTGCCGTGTCCGAGCCCCCCTCCCGGTGCGGCCCAGCCCCTCTGCCGTGTCCGAGCTCCGGTCAGCACCCGGCCGGGCCCCGAGGGCCATCCCGGCCCCCCGAGGGCCGTCGTGCCGCTGTCCCCCCGCGATCCCGGGCGGGTGCCCATGAGGGCGTGGTGTGGCAGGGTCTTGGTCGTGTGGTTGTCATTAGAGAAAGTTATCGGTATCGCAAGCTAATCATGGAAATACCGGTGCTGATCGCTGAGATGCTCGTTAAAGGAGTCACTTCCAAAGGAGTCTGGTATAAACCTTCCTAAGGATACAGCCTTTAACGAAAAGGGCATTAGTTGTTCAAGTGGCCATGCAGGTTTTTAGAGGCAAGGTCAGTTGAACGTGTTGGTTTCTCAGAAAGTTGGTGACTTCTCTGATTATACAAAGCTGCCAATATCACTGAAACTGTTTTGCTCAGTGATGTTCATTTCCTCTTGGTATGAGCATGACTGAATTGCTTCAGAGTTCACCAAATAACAGGCCTTGTCTGGTTTTTTTTCCTTTTTTTTCTATTCTTTACACTCTTTCTCCCTTCCATGGGACTTCAGTGAGCCTCCTGTTCCAGCTTGGCTTATAGGACAGGCTTCTGCTGTCTCATGACCCACAGCCACCCTATTGCCGTGCTCTGCCTATCTCAAGTGAAACAAATAGCCTTACAGTTTTATCGAGGGGGGCGGGAATTCACAGAACATCTGACTTAATGTTACAGTAGTTAACTTTATTACACGTTATATGAAAGCTTTCCATTCTGACCTAGGAGAAAAAGATACATTGAAGTCCTTATTTCTCCTTTCATTCCCTATAGGGAAAAGAGCAGGCAAACAGTAGGCACAACTGAGTAATATTCACTCCTTTGGAAAATCTCTGTAGAGTGAGCATTTCACACAAAATGTACAGAAAACTGGTGGCCTGAGCTGGCAAAACTGTTGCTTGCTCAGGTAATGTGACCGTCCTGCAGCTAGAGCAGAGACTGAAGTGTTTTAAGTAATCTTAACTGTCAAGTAGCCAGTATGTGGAATTAAAAGGGCTTGGAGACTGAAAGCTGTTGACTGAGGGGGCTTCCTGTGTTGGTGCATACCCCCTGTCCAAAGAATTAAGAGGTTCATCCCTTTCCTTTGGATTCCCAGATGCTTTTCTCTCATTTTGTGTAGGCTGTGTGTTGTTGTTGGCTGAGATAAACTAAGCAAAGTGAACTGCTGAACCTGGCTCAGGATAGGACAAACAGCACATTGCCTGGCCTGGAAATGGGACTATGCAAGAATCTCCCCTAGTGGAGAAAAATGAGTCACAGAGTATCTGGACATTATGGCACAAATGCCATTTGCCAAGTCCTCGACATCCGCACACAGAGTGCAGTCCCCATGCCATTTGTCACCAACCTGATTACAAATTTTTCTGACCTTCCTGTGTCTGACAGAGCTGTAAAATGTGTGCAGTCTTGCTTTCTGGAAGCCAAGCTCAGAGTATAAGGAGTTGCCAACCAGCTCCTCATTGTGTAACCTAATAGAAGTCCGGAATTCTCAATGAGGATACCCTCAGTGGATGCAAAAGCTGATTACTGGCTAATTAATGATTGGTTTGTATTGTAAGCTTGGCTGACCTTCCCTCCTTATAAGCCATTGGACATCACTTTAAAAGAAGTGGCTGTTGTAGGGATCTGATGTTTCTTCAGCAGCACATTTAATCAACTGCAGAGGCTCCAGGCTGAAAGCAGAAGTTACATGGCAGGATGTCACTGAATTGGAAAAAGCTCTTGTTAGACTCATGGGGTAATTCAGTTCAGTTCAGCTGCCTATAGAACTATATTAAGGTGATTCTCCTTGATCTTGCCTCTCAGTGGTGGTGTGATAACATGCAATTTCATGATCGATTTGAGCTGATCAATTTTTCTGCTGCTGTTGTAAGTGCTGAGCCCAGTACCTCAGTAATGATAAAAATGTGCTGCTGCAGAATAAAGTGGATCAGCTTCTTGATCTGTCAAAAAAGTATTCTAAGGTACAGGGAGTGGGGAGAGACAATGGTACTTGCTTTTTAGGTAGGTTAATCGTTTGATGTGATTTGTTTTGTGGTTTCATGATCACTAGTGCCTGCACAAAAAAAGTATTGGAAAAACACAGGAGATAGGGGAGAAGGAGGTCCCAAATATCTCTTGCACTACAACATAATTTCGAATTGATGAAAGCCAACTGTGCAGTGTACTTCGCTATCTGCTGTTCTTGAAAGATTGTTTGTGCCAGTATTGTGAAAGGTTTCAGCTATGATGAGTAGAGAAATCAAAGTTTGGTTAGGTTTGGGGTTTTTCTCTGAAACTGATAGCAACCCATGACTTTTTTTTAAAAAAAACAGAGCTGTAATAATTTAAGTAACTTAAAAATATGTAAAAGTGGCAGCACAGCATATTGAAGTTGTTCCGCAGTAGTGATAGCCTAAAATACAGAAATAACAAGGCTGATAGAAACCGTCAGCTCTGTTAGTCAGTCTAAATAGATTGAGGAAGAGGGGAGCACAAGCTTTTAGCTCCACAGACTTGTCTTCAGGGTATCTGTGCCTCATGGTCCCTTTCTTACCTGAAAGTTAATTTGTTAGGCTAAATCATGTCTAGGTAGGGATGTTTAAAATACATTTTGGATTTCACAGAATCCCAGAACAGGTGGGGTTGGAAGGGACCTCAGGAGTTTATCTGGTCCAACCCCTGCTAAAACAGGTTCCCCCACAGCAGGTTGTGTAGGATGGCATCCAGGTGGGGCTTTAATATCCCTGGGGAAGGAGACTCCACAGCTTCTCTTGGGCAGGCTGTTCCAGAACCCTGTCACCCTCACAGCTAAGGAATTTTTCCTCATATTTAGGTGGAACTTCCTGTGTTGTAGTTGTGCCTGTTGCTCTGTGTCCTGTCACTGGGCACCACTGAGAAGAGTTTGGTCCCATCCTTTTGGCATCAATCCTTAAGATACTTGTGTACATTCAAAGCAAAGAAGTGTTGTCTTACTAGCCTGAGTTAAGTCAAACATTGAAATAAATCTCTTTGGGAAAGCTAAAAGAATATATTCAAGAAGGAATAAAGAACTTGTCTTACTAACTCATCTTGTGATCTCTTTATCTTCAGCTGCTCAAATAAAGAATTTGATGAGCCAGCTGGGAACAAAGCAGGATTCCAGCAAGCTTCAGGAAAACTTGTAAGTATTAAATGAGCAAACATTGGTATAGGTCCTCTTTGATTTCTCTCTGTATTCTTAGAGGAACTGGGTTACTTGTTGCGTGGAGATACTTTATTAGATATATTAGTGCAGTCCTACAAACCCAGAATGACTAGCTGCATTAAGTAGTTTACTGGACAAATTAAAAAAGTCTGCAGGACTCTGGACAAGCCATTCAAAACTGTTTGATAGGAATGGTTCTGTACTGTTCATCTATATAGCTTTTCTATAGTTTATTTAAAAAGTAATAGTACCTCAGCCATGCATTAGCTGTCCTCTGAGGAGTAGCCATGGTAGCTTCACTTGTGGTTTAGAAGTAATTAATGCCATAGTAGGTACTTGGTCCTCACATAAGGAAAAACATCAAGGAATCCCCATAAGCTGTGAAAAAGTAGCTTGTAGTACAGATGTATTTATGCAGCAGAGAAATTAGCAATCCTATATGGCAGTCAAAATGTCACATGTAACTTCAGAAGAATAATATGCCAGTGGGGGACAATGTAGAAGGTGTTTAAACAGGTGTAGTCCTAACTGACTCCTGGAGAGATTGAACAGGGACTCTCTTGTGTCTGTGCATCTTTCACGAATTCATAAAGCATAAATAGCAAGATACGAAAATAATAATTTCTAGGCTATCATCAAAGAAAACTTGAAAGTAAGTTGTTCCATTCTCTCTTCATGCAACTCTACCTTGAATCTCTGAATGCACAATTTTCCCTGTTTTTATAACAGCTGATCTTTTGATAAGGCTGTGACATACACCACATACACCACATTTGAAGAATGAGGTCAGAACCCACTTAGGAGAGAAAGGGATTTGCTTCCTTGAGCTCCTCAATTGACCCAATCTCTGTTTGATTGGTAGATTAAAGAAGTAATCGCTGGTGACCAAACAAATGCCTTTCCATTTGACATCACTGTAGAAGTGGCATAATCTCTCCTCTTTGAGGTGAGAGTGACTGCACTCCACAAATTGTCAGCTACCATACAAACTTAATACCAAAATGCATGGATGGTTATTCAGGTTACATATACAGGTTAGGCAATAACGGAGCCTGAATGCCTTGATTTGTGCACCTCGTGGGCTGAGTAGGTGACTTTCACTTAAGCATCTTGTACCCACTGAATGAAACAGAAATTGTTTCTTGGTTTAGTATTTTGTGTCTTCCCGGTTTATGGTGTAGCTTTTTGTAGTAGTGTTAGGTACTTTGCAACAGTAACTTCAGATTGCGATGTCGTTGGAAAACATAAAGGCTCAAGGGAAAGCCTTGCAATTCCTGAAGTAGAAGCTGGATCATTTCTCTCTCTCACCATTATTTTTCACAAAAAATGAAGAAGTTAATATCTCAGAGTCCCTGTGCTTTTATCAAATGTGCATTTAACCAATGGAGTTGGTGGTTGTCAAGTGAACAGTTAATTACTAATTGATACCACAAGGAATTCACCCTAAAAGAGGGTTCACTGAATACAGTTTCTTTCTTATGCTGTTGGAGAAAAATATATTTGTAAAGCTATTGAATTATACTCATTAGCTGGAAGCACAGAAATTATTTGAATCTATTTTTTAAAATGTAGTTCAGCATCAAGTTGATGTTAAAAACTACATGTACATCTCTGATCCTTTAGGTGGAAAAAAATCTACTGTATAGTTGAGTGATCTCATCACTGTGGACAAATGCTCAGAGACTGCTTTTTAGTTGGAACTTGTGTAACTGCTTTTGAACTTTTATTTCAGACAACAGCTGCAGCACTCTGCAAACTGCCTTGCCAAAGAGACCAATGAATATCTAAAGGAATTGGGATCTCTGCCACTTCCCCTATCTGCTTCTGAACAGGTAGGCAGGCAGAATTTTCTGGACATATTTCTACATTACTCATTTTGTGAAACTAGTGTAGACTACAACCTCACAAATCCTGAACTGGCACAGCTGAGGAAACAGCAGCCTTTGAGAATGAAGGATGTTGGTGTAGTAGGGAAACTCACTGAACTGGCTGCATCGTAACTGCTTATATGACACTGTTTTCCAAGGGGCAAACAGGTGTAAAACTTTCTCACATGAGAATAAGAGACACTGAATGTTTGGGGAGAGCTCAGTATGCAATTCTGATTTTTCTGTGTAGATTTCTAAAAAATAATCTTGTTTACAAAGTGCCTGGTTTTGCAAGGCAGTGTTTGAGGGTAAGAACTCAGCACAAACTGCCTGTCAGTATGAAATGTGATCATGCCAGAAATCTTTCTTTTGCATGTGATTTATTAGTGGGGGAAGGGGAGAAGCTGACTCACCTTGCTCATATTTGAATAAAGCAAAATATAACAAGGCAAAGATTATGATTTTATTTCTTATCAAAGAGTAGTTTGAGCTTCTGCTCCCTGTGGGAAAGGGTAGGGACAATCCTGTACTGTTCATGTTAATTCACCACTACCTGCTTTTGTGATGCTCTTTTGGGAGCCTCATCTGGAGATGTGGGTCAGCAGATGTTGTTTTTGTCTGATTCTGTAGTGAAAGGTTTGTATGCCAGTTGGAAGCATGGCCATGTTTTGCTGGTTTGTTCAGCAAATATTTTTCAGTTAATCTTCCTGTGGTGAACAGTATCCTGTCATGTATGTCTCACTGAATGCAGCCCAGGGAAAATTCAATCAAAATCTGCAGGAGCTGGCATCAGCATGATGAGAATCTGCTCTGGCAGAAGGGTTTTTGCTTCAGAGGGCTGATGGAAGCTGCAGTGTATTATGAGGCTTCTGTAGTGGCTTATTATAGAAAAAATATTTATTTCTTTGAAATGAGTGTTGGATTGATACAAGCTCATTACAGGATTACAGTCCTGGAAAACCCACAATTTGAGCCAGCTGTTGAAAACCTCTCTATCAGAAAACATAAGAACTGACCTAGTGTTGAGTGCCCTTGAGAAGGCTTTTCCACAGCTTTTCATTTCCCAGCTCTGGGATGTCACAACACTCAAAGGACATGTTCTGTGGAGGCTGAATAAGTTGATACTCTTAAATGAGGATGAAAAACATTATTGCAAGTAATGAATTTGGAGAAAAGATAGACTGAAATGGTTATCAGGACTAGGGATGTTGTCTGATCTGATAACAACAGGCTTCTGGTGTGGTATGGCTGGGAGAGACAGCTTAGGAGACTGGGGCAATGGGTGTTGTCATTAGTTCTGGAAGTGTGGGGCTTCCTATATTTGTAAGAAGTACTATGAGATTGGCTGAGTAGACGAATGGAGGGTAAAGGCATTGTAGGTAACCAAAAGGTACATAATTAAATGTGGTGGATTATTGGAATGTGATTTGAATAAAAGTAATGATGTAGAAGACCCCTCTACTTCAGGCTTAAAACTGGATTAAAATTGGAGAACTTTGTTGCACAAAACTGTCCTGCAGTGGGCCAGGCATGGAACATTTTCAATAAGGAATTAAAGCCCAGTGGGCATTTTGCTCTCTCCAGTGCCCCAGACTGCTGAAACCAAAAGATCACTGAGTGCCAGCATTCACTGTTGTTGTTCTTGTGGTGGTTTTTTGAGAGTCTGACAGTAACTTTATAATGAATGAGAATGTCTGAACACTTGTTTGTGTTTCAATTCCTCAGCGCCAACAGAGGCTTCAGAAAGAACGATTAATGAATGACTTCTCTGCGGCCTTAAATAACTTCCAGGCAGTCCAGAGGCGAGTGTCAGAGAAGGAAAAGGAGACTGTAGCAAGGGCGAGAGCTGGCTCCCGTATCTCTGTAAGTATTTATTGGAATTTTGGAACAATGAGTCTTTCAAGAGATCCTGTACTTGCCTCCCTAGCTCATATCTGTCTACTGACACCTCACTGAGTGCAGCTGAGCCCTTGATGTAGTAGTTTTGCCATTCCAGATGTTGTAAGTACTCATGGATGTAGAGGAGGGAAGGAGTCCTGGGAGTAGCAACTGTTGTGGAGGATGAGATGGGGAGTCAAAGTCTAGTGAATAGCAAAGCATTGCAGACTGCTCTCTGATTGATGTCAGCCCTGGGTTATAAAATTTAGGAGTTCAAATGGAAGCTTACCACACCTTAAATTACATCTTAAATTTCACACTATGGTGCTTTATATGTTATAGCTTCTGTCCTGCTAATATCAAACCTTTTTCGTTATGTTTTATCAAATCCTTGTCACTACTAAAAATTCATAATAAAAAGGCCAGTGAAGGCATTTCCCTCCCCTTGCCTCAGGGCTTTGTGTTAGCTCTGGATTCTTAATTTTTGCAAGGGAACACATTTATCTGTTGGGTTATGGTCTAAATTTTTTTGCTTCATGTTGGGAAAGCAAGCGAGAAACACTGACAGCTAATCCAAGGACATGGACTGGCTGCTTTTGATCATTCAGTTGCCCCTGATGTGCAGAGACAATCTGAATCTAAAAATTTGAATATGAATATGAAGCTAAATCTAATATTACTTCACCTGAGTTAAATCTGAAAGCTGCAGTGACAGTGGCATTCTCCAAGAACTCTCTGGACAGCACTCTTGGGCTTCAAGATGCTGCTGGTGATTTTGTGAGGGGTCATGGTAGTCTGTGAGACTAATGACTCATTTCTCTCTTCCAGGCTGATGAGCGATTCAGAGAAGAACAGCTTGTTTCATTTGATAGGTAATATCTTCTTGTACTCTTGAGGTTTTCGCTACATATAACTTAAGTTTTTATGGTAACATATGTTACTGAAACTTGGGTCAGACTCTGCTGGCTGAATGCAAAGTGTAAAGAGTTGAAAAGCAATTATTACAGCACATGTAATATACAATGCAAAAAATTAACTGCATATGACAGTATTTTATCCTGCTTAAATATAGATTGTCTGATTTCTATCCTGAGGGGAATAGTACTGTCCTTAGGATGTGGCAGCTGGAGTTCCTGGGTTTCGGGCCTGTAAGCACAAGATTACCAGACAGGATTTCACTCACTGTGACTCTTTCCACAGAGAGCTGCATATTTATTTCATGGTTTTGGGTGTTCTCCAGCAGCCCTATTGGAGCTATTGCAGAGTAGGAGATTAGGCTGCCTAAAATTTGGAAGTCCTGGACATAATGCACTGACAATCTAATTCTAGATCATGCACAGCAAGACCGCATTATTGTCACCTATCAGACAGTGCGTTGCTTTGCAGTAACAGTGTGTCTGCATGGTAAAGTGCTACATCGACTCTACAGTGTGGCAAAGAGAATCCAGAAGTGTCTGTGGTTACTCTGTCAGCTGGGCTGAAATCTATTGGCCCTGTCTGTATAAATCCTTTCATTTTCTGAATCAAGAGACCTTGCTTACCTGTCTCAGCTATACATCCTCCCGCTGCAAACTGGCCTTCATCTGCTCAGCTGCTTGTTTTGTATCCCTTCCTTAGCCCTGGGCTTTCACACTGAGTCAGGAGTGAAATCCCAGGCTGTTCAGATTATGCAGGTGCTGGGATGAGTTTGAAGGCCTTGCACACTAAGGCAGTGGGACCCAGACAGGTACCTGTTCATGCAGAGCCTCTAAGCTAAGTGAGAGATGGTGGCACTCAGCAGCTATTCCACATTCAAAGCTGTTCCTGTGTGCCAGGTGCCAGAAAGTTGTGCTTTTAAGATCTGCAAACCTTGTGGTCACCTCAGAGCTGAATTGCTGGAATGTAGCTGGAATGGTCAGCTACATGGCCTACTCATGTAGTTTATCTTCATTTCTTTAGGCACTTTGAGACTTTAAAACTTACTATTTAGTGTTGTATCCCAAACACTGGAATGGTACAGTGCTTCCTGGCACACTTCTCTGTTGAAAAGATGGAGATGTTGTTCTCGAAGGACTTTCTAAGCTGAACATAGAGATGGCCTTGTGTTATAGGTGCTGGCTCCATTATAACTGGTGTAACTTCTGCAGCAGTTGTGAAGAACCAGCTCATCAGGAGAGAGGTAGACTGGGATGCAGAGTTACTTGGTTTTTAACATCTCTTTTGCTGTGTAATATAATCTGAAGTTCTTACTAGACTAATGAATTAAAATACTAAAACACTCTAATTTTATCTCCAAATGCCAGATCACAAGCAAGAATCTTTGAATCTAGATGCTTGTCAGGTGTCCTTTTGTTCTGATAAAGTGCTTCCAGGCTGCTTTCTACCAAAACTTTTACCCCAATTTCTTCCTTTGGGGTGGGATGGTAAGAAGGAAGGAAGGAATGGACAAGTACTTGAAAACAAAAGCAGAACTGATACAAGCAGGCTCCTTCTATAATGCTGTAGATGACTGTCACATCCTAGAACAGCGTTCTATGTAACGTCTTTCCAGTTTCTTCACTTTGCCTGATCTGTCCCTTTTTTCACTTGTTTCAATTTGTGACTTGTCACAAATCAGTCCTGTCCCTGTGCACAGTGCAAGGGCCAAGAACCTGGGGATTGTTCTGTAGGAAACTCTTCAACTCACTGGTGCTTTGCTACCAATGCAGCGTGGAAGTACCTGTAGTCAGAGGGAGTCATACTTTCTTTCTCTCTCTGCAGTGGTGAAGATTGGAATCAAATGCAGTCTCAGGAAGAAGATGTGGCAATAACGGAACAGGATCTTGAACTCATTAAAGAAAGAGAAACCGCAATCAGGCAATTAGAGGTGACCAGTAGATCCTTCACAGTTAACAGTAATGGGAGATAAATCAAAGGAGTGCAGTGCTAATGAATGGGATGGGTTGAGGAGAGCTGAAGGTGGAGGAAGAGAGTTCCTTGTACAGAGGATTAATGCCAAGATCAATCTCCCTGCTCCTGTTGAAGGAGGTATATTTTCCTTCAGTGGTGATTGGTGGTCCTTCAGAAATGGCCAGAGCAGGTCATGTTGCAATGTTCATCTCAGTTCCGTACTGTGTTGATTGCTAGTGGGATGAAACAAATATTCAGTAGCAGGAGTATTGTAGGCTCCTGTGCTGATGCCAAGTTGCACAGACAATAACATCAAGTCACCTCAGTCAGTGAATTGCTGGTGTCTATTCTGACCCTTTGAGCAGTGTTCAGAAGAGGTACTAAGAGTAAGGATTAGAAAAAATGTACCCAGTGTTTGCTGTAACTTCTTAAACTCTTGTCTTCAGGCAGACATTTTGGATGTCAATCAGATATTTAAGGATTTAGCCATGATGATTCATGACCAAGGAGACATGATTGGTAAGTGCTTTTGGATAATAAGTTTCTTCTTAGTTCATTTTCAAGTTTTGCCTATAAAATCTAAATTTGCCAGTATTTTGCATTAAAAGTATTGTAATTCTGGTTATAATTTTTGAACACTGGAGCTCTGAAATATTTTACAGTGAGTTCTCTTTTTTTTTCCATAGATAGCATAGAGGCAAATGTGGAAAGTGCAGAAGTCCATGTGGAAAGAGCCAGTGAACAGTTACAGAGAGCTGCCTATTATCAGGTAAATTCTATGTGCTTCACTTTATTGTCAGTGTATAGTTGAGCAATAATGGAACAGGCAAGGCAAGACACATACTGAGCATTGCAGCACACCAAACTAGTTATTAAAACCAGCTCATGCAAGCTGGCACTCATTCAAAATTAGCTGCAAGGAATATATAAAGCATTTGAGTCAAAAACACAGTGTTGAAATTCACCTTCTACTTCAGAGGAGATAGAGTCTGTCTCTTCGTGTAAGTGTGCTCTGCAAGTCTATGTGTTTACTTGACTTTGTTGTTCTTAGGAGTTAGCAGAACAAACAACAATAAGTTCTTATGTTGTATCCAACTTGTAAACATATCAGCCAAGACACTGACATGCAAAAGTCCATGCTCAGACTTGGGAAATTTCCAGTGGCTAGCATTCCTTTCCAATTCCTGGGTTTCTATGCCATAGTCTGTCCTCCCTGTCCCACCAAACCTCTCACAGTGGTTCTCACTGCTGTGTCATAGCCAATGTTTTCTGTAGGTTACTGTCATCATCTGTGAGGGTCCTGCTTTAGTCACTGCTGGGACTTCAGGCCTCCACACAAGATAAATGTTGGACTGTTCCAAGCTGTGAAGTGGGAGGTACTGGAAAGCAATACAACTCTAGTGCTGTTTAGTGCAGGAGAGGGAAGTAGGTTTTACCATCTGGCAGCATTTAGTAGTATTCTCTCTCTCCATGGCTTCCTTTACATAGTTTTGAGGTATTTATAAATTTTAAGATTGGGAGCTGTTGGACATGTTCTGGATGTGGTTTCTTATGTATGGAGAAGAAAGTGGTTATATATAACTACCCTGAAATTCTTAGATGCCAAGTTAAAAATATTTGGTGTATATGGATGGACTGTAGTTTCCTGTGATGAATAAAGTGAGCAAAGCTGTAAAATCCAAGTACAGTAACTGTACATTAAATCATTTAAACTGTAGAAACGCAACACCAAGCCTAAGTGACCAAGGGAAGATGGTATCAGAGAACTACTTGGGAGTTTGATTAGGCTTTCCTGAAAAACCTAAATAGCTGGAAAGGTTTATCTTTCTCTGAGGCTTGTATTTTCCTTAAGCAAAATGTGATATTTTGACCTAACTGCATCTCTTAGACCACTGCACTCCTAAAACTAAAAACATTCATCTGTAGAATCATGCAGTTTAAGAAACATGTAGAAGTGTTCAGACTACATTGGTTACTTCTCTTGAGTAACTGTGGGTATCAAGTGCTCTTGTTCACCCAAGCTAGTAACAGGAATAGTGGCCTTGTCTTTTCCTTTTGTCAACTGTTCCTGGTGTCAGTGGCTTTTTTTTCTTCTCTTATTAGAAGAAATCCCGTAAGAAGATCTGTATCCTGATGTTTGGCCTTGCTGTGGCCTGTTTAATCATAGGACTGTTTATCTGGCAGATAACAAAATGAATCTTCCAATGGAACTCCATCTCACTGCTGAGATTTTTTTTCTCTCAGAGCAAACAGGCTGACTAGTCTCGGAGATGAATTGACCACCCTGAGAGAGCACGAGCTGGAACTACTTCTAGTAATAGATATTAGCAACTAATGTGCAGATAACTAGTATTTGGAATTAGTGAACCATGGAGACAGTATTTATCAGTTTATATACAAATTATATTGGTTTATGTAACTAAAATCTTGTGATTTTGCTTTCTGTAATGTATTATTCCCTGTCCCAACTGTATGCTGAAGTGTGATCAATAATTGGAGATGTCTTGTTTTTGACAAATGGCACAACTAACATTTTGTATGTGTAGGTACCTTTGTTGGACTGGAATGAGATTGACATTCAAAGACAGCACACCACCAAGTCACATTATGTAAATCCAGCAGTTTCTAAAGTCTCCAGTATATGCCCCATGGTTTTATTGTCTCCAAGTGGCTGTGGTGCTAGATTCTCTTGAAGAGAAAGACATTGTTACAGATTCAAGAGGCAAGGAGAGTATATATGAATGAACTTTGGAACCACTGTGTGCTGGTCAGTTTAGCCTTGAGACTTGTAACTGTGTTGTTTGATTTTTTTAAGAGTGGTTGGGGTTGGTTTTTCCCAAAATGTATCATTTGAGGACAGAATGTCGCTTGACTTACAATCTTAACAATGCCTCTTCCTTAGACAAACTAGCTGGTCGTTTATAAGTGAACAAATAAATCTCTTCCAATGCTGACTCTCAAGCACTAGGTATACAAAGTTTAGCTGCTACTCCAAATTGGTTTTAGAAGCTTCGAGGGAGAAAATCACACAAAGATGAGGAAGTGGGCACCTAAAGTTTACAAGCTAGTAAGATAGATGACTGTTGGCACTTCTGAAGAAGTACTTTTGAAGCTCACTGGTAGTGTAGTAGTAAATATTATGTGTGGCTTGTGATCATCTGGTGTTTTCCATTCTTTATGAAACAGAAAGTGCAGAAACTGGCTGAGTGAAGTGCTCAGATTTTCAGACTGAGGATGTGTGTTCAAATGAAAAAAATTGCTGGTTCCAGCTCACAGAGCTGGGCAGAGCACAGCAGCCACTCCCCACCTAGATGTAGCTCTGAACTGACATGCACTGAGGGAACAGGAATCTGTCCAAAGCCCAAGGGAGTGTGGTAAATGCAGCATACTGACCTTTTTTGTATTTATTCCATGTCTCCTCTATAATAAAGTAAATGTGAAGGCTGGGAAGGGAGTGTTCTCCCAATTGCACAGTGGTTTGCACTATTGCGCCATCATTCCATCTAATAATCATCAATAAACACTTTTAAAAGCTTCTGTCAGAGCTCCTTTCTCTTGCACTTTAGACACTGTTACAGGTGTGTTTGCAGTTCTCTCTGTATGCAGAGAAGACTTTACATCAGTGCAGTTGTGTCTCCTGCATCTTTAGTTCAGTGGTCCCTGATTCTTAGGTGGAAACATGGAATTCCTTTCACGAGGACATACACAATACTGCTGTGCAGAGCCCTGTACAATAACTGATCCCCGAAAAATTCATTGCATGCCCCAGAGCAGTGTTGGGTCAGCTTTGACTATTTGCCTGTTGCTAGAACTTGGCATCTTTGCTGAGCCTGTATGGTAACATCTGACTTGAAAGCAAGGGAACTGTGTGTTGTTCTGCTCCTTTTTAAAAGTATTCCCCGGCAGTGGGAGAGCCTGCTGCTCTGTGCCTGCCTGCTGCTGGGCAGAGTCCTTTGGCTGTCTCACTGCTGTGTGAGAATAAGAGCACCTTCCTCCTCATCAAGCCTAAAAGGGAGCACTGGTGCACTATTTGTAGGCCCCATCTATTCTCTAGCCTGTTTGAGCGCTCTGGAAACTGGGATTGAGGACACTGATCCGGGTTGCTGGCTCAGGGTTGCTGTAACTCCTGCCTCCTCTGCACATCGCTGATGGGAGCCGCAGAAATGCTGCCGGCACTATTTGCCACAGTCTTGACTGCTATTCCTGAGCTTGGGAACTCACCACCAGCGCTGCGCTCGATGGTGCCGCGGGACGGGGATGGGACGGGACGGGATGGGATGGGATGGGATGGAATGGGGTGGGCGCTTCCAGCGCGGGGCCGTGTGGGCTCTGAGCGACAGCCCCGCGGCAGCTGCGGCTCTGCCTGGTCGTGCTGGGGAGATGGAGATGCGGACCCGGACCCGGACCCGGACCCGGTCCTTTTCCCTTCCCCGGTCCTTTTCCCTTCCCCGGTCCCGGTCCCTTTCCCTTCCCCGGTCCTTTCCCCGGTCCCGGTCCC